>JARUPZ010000006.1:8937535-9379544 GCA_031213475.1 Nereocystis luetkeana
TTAAAACGCCCCTTCTATTCTCTTCCAGAGCAACGAAAGACTTCATCGTGAAGGCGTCAACCTACTGAGCTTGGAGGCAAAAAAGACCTTTCGATCAATTGCCCAGCCTACGGGTCTTTATAATCCTTGCAACCCCCCCGCTCCCCCCCCCCCCCCCACCGCTCTGAAGGACGGGGTATTTCGGGCGTCGGCACCACCGTATACTTATATATATATATATATATATATATATGCGGATGTATCCGCTGAGCTATTTACCCGCTTCGTTTCAGCACCTACCTGGGGAACCTGCCAGGGAGATATGGGCTTAGGGACCGCACACGCAAGCGCTTCTACAAAAGAAACGCTCGAAGTGAGACTCGAACGACGACGCGCAATGTGAAGGGTCTTACCTACTGCGCTACAGGGGCGAGATGCCGATCAAATACCTAGCCCAGGGTCATACCGGCGTCCCCGGTGGCTTGGTAGGCGGTCCGCGTGCCCGTCGAGATCAATTTGGTGGGTTGAAGTCTCACCGAGTTGCATGCTCGTAAGGGCTTTTTCTTGCACGAAATAAATTGATTTGCGGAAAGCGCGAGAGCGTGAGTTAGCTACATTCGATGAAAAATCGACGAGCAGTGGAATGCTGAACCCTATGCGCGACAAAAGATAAGGGCACGTACCGGGGGGGGGAGAAGGGTAGACACCTGTGACCACGCTTGTCCAGAAGGTCGCCGAGGGTAAAACCTCATACCCTGGTACGAGTTAGGCTGGAAAGTGAAAGTGATGATTGAACAAAAAAAAAATCTTGTGACATGAACTAAAACTACTGCTTGCTGTAGGCTGGAGGGCCTGTCGTGTTTTTTTCCAGCTTGCACAGAACAGCGTCGGGGTTTGTTTTGCCTTACCCTGCGTCATCCCCACCACACCCCCGTGTCCGAAATGCCTCTCCTGCTCCTCCTTTGGTGGGCGGAATTATAAGGATCGTTTGGTCTTCGTATTTGTGCTCACACGATCCTTATATTTCCGTCCATCCGTCCAGAATGGCATACCGTTCTGAGCGAAAATGTAACGACCGCTTCGTCTTCACGTTCAAGTATAAACGGTCGTTATATCCGCCCAAAGCAGTATAATACCGTACATACCTGGTTCATCTCGGACAAGGTCTTTTAGAACCGCCGTCCCGTTTTGGGGACAACACACTTGGAATAAGAGTGGTCTGTCCCCGAAACAGAACTGCGTGACTAAAAATGATGCCAAGAGTATAAACATGTAGTTCCTGGTGCTAGACATACCACCAGGGATACATACCGGATAAGTATTTTTATTTTACACCCAGCCAGAACCCCCTCCCCCCCCCCACCCCCCGCCCGGACACGTCACGGCGCTTGCTTCGCGCTTGGTGCAAGCAATGCCTGCCAGGTCGGTGAAAACCCGACATGCTGGTCGGTGAAAACCCGACATGCTCCGCCCGGCATTGTAGGGATTCGAGGGTCTATGGTCATACGACTACGGCCATGCACGAGATCGAGTACATCTCTCCTATCGAGTACCACCCACCCCCCCCGACCAAAATATACGAACGAAGTGCATACACACGAGTGATGTCTTTTTTTATTTTTGCAAAAGTTGGTGAAATATACTGCAGCGTCGGCCCAGACTGAGGGTTATAAAAGAAGACATAGCAGTTGCCCATGATCGCGCAAATGTCTGATGCGTTTTGATCGGCTGATGGGTGTGGTTTGTGTAGCTGCAAATCGTCCTACCGTAATATGCGGATGGGTTTTATGCTTTCCCGAGTGGGTTGCATAAAAAATATATTGGGAAGATTTCCTATTACGGGGGGCCATAGTGAATAGGACCTATGGTATACATAAAAAACTATATTTAACCTTTTTTTCTAACAACATTTGGTCCTATTAACTATGCCCCCCCCCGTAATAGGGTCATGGGGAAGAGGGACGAGAGACCCATTGACCTCACAACTACTACAACAATAACAATGACAATAACAATGACACCATATCGTTTTTTTTTGCTCTCGCGCCTCATGGCAAGGTCGAGCGGCGCACGCACCACCCGGCACACGAGTTGTCCCCTTAGGGTGTACGCAGTTGTAGCAGCAGCAGCAGCAGCAGCCACGAGCGCACCTCCCCAAGAACCCCCCCCCCCCCCCCCCCCACAATCGCTGGTCACATTTCACTCTGCGAACGTTTTTTTTTTCAAGTTTTGTGCGTATAGGCGAACAAAATGCCACCGCGCACAGGGCCACGAGAAAGGACAGCGACAACAACAACAAGAACAACAGCAAGCCAGAACAAAAAGAGAACTCCAAAAACACACCAACGCCGAAAGCGAACAAATGTTCTCCAATGATAAGGAAGGGAGGAGCGAGGACAGCAGTTCAAGCCGACGGAGGTTTTACGTTCAGGCAGGGAAGTAGACGCAGAAGGGAGTGAGACTTCGTTCATAAATTTCCCGGCTTCTGCTTTTGTTTCTGCTTTCTTGTTTATTTCTTGTTATTTTTTCTTCTTTCTCTAGGGTTTTTTTCCGAGTGATCAACGTTGAAGAGTTTTGCTATCACGGGGGGCCATAGCAGAATGGACCTGCGGTACACACAAAAAAATAAATATTTTCTATTTTTACTAACGATGTTTGGTCCTATTTACTATGACCCCCCGTAAGATTTATTCAGTACAGCATTGTCGAATCCCCTATCGTACCACCTTGCACATGTCGCCGTTCATCACCCTCCAAACGCCGCTCACGAACTGGAAGAAAGTCTCCTCCGGTTGCCCTTCCACCAGCCCTGCGAGCACCCAGCACACCCAGTATACATACATCATGCAGCCCACACACAAGAAGGCGTTTTTTTAGCCAGTCAGACAGGGAACAGGGGAAACTGACTCATAGGGTTGGGGGCGGGGCAAGGGGGCGTGTTGTAAGGCTTACCCGGGGTACGGTATTCATAGCCATCTTTTCTTAAACCAGATAGCGACGCAAACATGTCGTGCTACATACCACGCTGCTGCTACTGCTACTGCTGAATACATTGCACCGCCTATCACACGGAAGATGGTTGGGGATGTAGGGGGGGGCGGAGGGGGCTGGGGACGTACTCATTTGGTGCCTGCCTCAGTCATTTGACCATCGACCACGCATCCCTTTCGAGACGAAGCACGGTTCCTACTCCTAATAGAGACACCTCCAACCTTTTCGCGCTCATAGCGTACTTTCCATATATATATAATATCACACAGAAACGTTTTGCTTATCTTATCTCCTTCCTGTTTCGCCGCCTGTGGCCACCATCCATCTCCTAGGATCGCGGTCGTTTTTTCGCTGCTATCTGGTGTACCAGACGTCTCCATGTCGCATTCGTCTATGCTTGTCATCCCCTCTTTCACATATCGCCCCCCCCCCGCCCCTGTACAGCGGTTCACATTACCCCACTGTGTGAGTTCTGCCCTCTATAGCTTCACCACAAGGGTGCACGGTCTGCGCATCTACGTCCTCCTCCTGCCGGCTACTGGGGTACCTGTTTCTTCTTTCCGGCAGGTCCAGGTCCCCTACACGAAATCCCGCTTTCGGCGTTTTCGCGGAGTCCATCGTTTTCCTCCCCATGCCTTGTCTTAACCCCCCGTTCGTAGTACCGCTTACGATTTTTCTCCACTTTCGCCTCTCCCTTCTTTTCTATCCATTACTTTACGTCTCCGGTGTACTCCCCGAACTTGTCGTGTACATCATCTCTTCTCGGTTTCCTCCTTATTTGTCCTTACGTACTTTCTAGAAGAGAGGAGAGGGAAGGGGAGGGAGGGGAGGGGGGGGGGGGGGGGGGGGAGGGAGAGGAGAGGAGAGGAGAGGGTAGGGCAGGGGAGGAGGGGATAGGGGGTGGGGGGGGGGGGGGGGGATTGAGGGTCTCACCCCTAAGCCGATCGTGGCTGCCGAGAGAAGCCCTGGTGGTGTTGGGAAACAGATCCGGCATGAGGGTCAGGTACGAGCAGCTGGAGCCCGTACTGATTCAGCCTCCCGCTGTGGCAATGAACACCGCGGCACCGCAACAGAACAGCAGAGAAAAAAACAAACAAAACAGAGAGATATCGAGCGCGATCGGAGGGTATTCGTAGACTCCATGCCGCACTTATTCGGCTGCCGCGAGCGGGGGCTCCCGTACAACACTGCTGCATGCACACCCCACGGGTGCAACACAAGCAAGACAAGCAAAGCAAAAAATATATATTTTCCAGCGGAAACGACGACAAGTTGTGGTTATGTTGGCCACCTGAACAATCAGCCGCACGTCATGTGTGTCAGATTCGTACTCGTTCGGTGAGCTTCAACGTCGATCACTCGAAGACAGCGCCAGAAAGAACACCTATGCGGAGTAGTGGACCCCCTCATAGTGTCGATCGAGTAGTGTCAGCTGCCGGCTATATCAGTGCCTGTGAACTCGCTTGGCACCGACTGGCAGGATGAAAAAGCCAGTGTGGTAGTCAGTGTGCGGAGTATATAGTGCCGGTTGCCGCTATATATAGTGCCGGTAGTGCTGGCTAGCGCATACATGCATGCCCTACAGAGGGGCCGTCACAACCCGACAGATTGGGAAAACTATTAATAAACATATTACAGGCTGGTTCAGGTTACACGACTATTAATATTAACAGTACTTATTTCACGGTCGAAGCCCACGCCGATTTTTTTCGAGTCAGACCGTCAAGTTTTGCGCACGGCTTCCATGAGTCCTAGGTCTCTTGTTTCTTCTTTTCTTTTTGGCCTGATTTGTTATTTTCTTACGTTTTTTTCTGTTATTAAAAATTTGGACCACCTTAGACCAAATTATTTCGGCGAATACAAAGCACCCCCCCCCCCCCCCCCCCCCCCCTCCCCCTCCCATGAGAAAGTTAAAAACGTAATATAAATAAAGTAAAGAATATGCCAAAAAAGAGGTTACCAGCCATAGCTGATGGAGCTGTGTTGGAGAAAGGAACCAAAGGGAGAGCTGTAATAAGATTGGATGGAAGGGTATAGGGGGAAACCAAGAAGAGATGATGCCCGCGTGGAACTTTGAGAGGTACAAGGCAGAAGTAGAAGAAGTGCTAGAAAGAAGGGAAAGCCTAGCGCTAAGAGACAAAGAGGAATCGGAACAACACTCAGATATATACGGGAGATTGGGAGAAGGAATAGGAGTGAAGACGTATTTGCACGGCCCGATAGGCTTCGCGAAACACCTGAAACAGCTATTTCGTTTAGGTTGACCTGGGCCTGCCAGAAAGAAGAAAGAGATCTGCCAGTAGCCGGGAGGAGGAGGAAGTAGACGCACAGGCGTGCCCGTGGGGCAAATCAGTAGAGAGTAGAACTCGCGTAGCAGGAGAATTCGAGATGTACAAGGAGGAACGGAACGCTTCAGAGGAGGAGGTGACGAAAATAGACGAATGTGACATGGAGACGTTCGGTACATTCGTCTATTTTAGGAGATAAATGGTGGCCACAGGCGGCCAAACAGAAAGAGGATGAGACTATTAGTAGCAAAACATTTCTATGTAATGTATGGAAACAGCGTACTGAGCGCCCATCGTCGGAGGTATCTCTATTAGGAGTAGCAACGGTGCTCCGTCTCGAAAGGGATGCGTGGTCAATGGTCAAACGACTAAGGGGCAAGCAACAAATGAGCCCCCCCCAACCTCCCCCCACCCCCTCCCTCCCCCCGCTCCCCCCCCCCTCCGCCCCTGCGCGCTGGTCAGTCCTCGGGAAGGAGTTACATGTCACATGTGCAAAGTTTCGGGTTCTATCTCTAAAAACGCCGCGGAAATTTGTACTTTATTGCGGAAAAAGTGCGAAAAGGAGGCATTGACTCGTGACTACTAGGTACATAATAGTACCTTCAGTACAGGATCTATTTTTGGCGACGTCTTCCGCTTAATATTGAACATACACGGGTCAGATATTCCATTTCGTTTTTGCGCGAAAAAGTTGTGCTGACATACCTCCTCGGTCTACCTGGAACAAAAAAACAATTTATCCCCACGTATAGAAACGCCTGCCTGTTACTGTGACTGGTCGGGACACATCTTCGCCACTAGCGCCAGCCCTAGGGCATCAACAGAAACAAAACCCCCTGACCATGGCACCAGACATGTCCTTTTCGAGTAGATGCTGCCGCCAATGTTGATGGGGGAGAAGAACATTTCCGTCTTCGAACTGGACAACAATTACGGGGGACCGACGTCCTATCAAGATCAATTTCGTGGGTTCAAGTCCCACCGAGTGCATGCTCGTAAGGGTTTCTTCTTGCAAAAAAAGAAATTGACTAGCGGAAAGCGCGAGAGCGCGAGTTAGCTACATTCGATGAAAATCGACGAGCAGTGGGAATGCTGAACCCTGTGCGCGACAAAAAAATAAACGGCACGTACCGGGGGGGAGATGGGTAGACACCTGGACCACGGCTTGTCCAGAAGGTCGTCGAGGGTAAAAACCTCCTACGAGTTAGGCTGGAAAGTGGAAGTGATGAATAGAAAACATATATATGTAGTAAATAGGACCAAATGTTGTTAGTAAAACCGGTTAAATATATAGGTTTTATGTATACCATAGGCCCTACCTGTTTTTAACTATGGTCCCCCGTAATACCTCGTACGCGGTGTATGATAGACAAAAAAAACGGCAGAAGAAAAAATAAACGAAATAGGAAACACAAAAAACAAAACAAAAACAAAAAACAGACTGAAACAGATGTGGGCGACGAGCCGGAGGCGGATGCGGAAGGATCGGGGGCGGTGCACGACAACAACCTTTCTTACCTCATGTAGCCATCGGTGACGCATTTGTTGAGGAATGCGGACACCAGGCGCTCGGCCGGGTCTCGCACAATCAGGAACCTTGCGCGAGCACCGAAAAGGAAGTCAGACGAGCGCGAGCAAAATTGAGCAGTCGAGCACCGCGGCGCAGGTCGAGCTACTATTATTCGGGCTTTTCGCGATTTTGGTTGCTTGCGAGTATCTATCAAGATTATTTTTTTGGTTGGGTTGCTCGCAGTTTGTTTCCTACCTCTGGTATACACAATAGCGATACCAACCCACGAAAAAATTGGAATGATCCTAAAGGCCGTGGGAAAGAGTGGCCAAAACGCCTCTTTTTCCCCCTTGATTGTGTCGTTGGGTCGGTTCGTACACGGAGCAACTTCTGACTGGCTGGCTTGCTGGGGCTCTTCGGATTCACCTGGTTGGCCAACCAGGTTAGCCGGCCACCCAGATCTTTGTGTTTGCTGGTCCAGAACATTTTTTGTCGCCCAACACATTCATACTATCCCGTGGGGTAGCCAAATGCCGGTACACTATTAATACTATATATACCGCGGGGGTAGCCAAATACCGGTACACCCTATTATTGATAGGAAACAAGGGGGATCACGTGCTGTTGTTGCCGTGCTATTAACGGGGTGTCGGTGCACTATTAATACCACCACTGCTCGTACTGGAGTTTTGACCGCAGCACTGCCGGAGACAGTGGCGCGCTGTCCAGAATCTTCAAATTTGAAGCAAAAGAACCGCGTTCTACACCGTTTGCTGCCGTGCTGTCAGCAGTGCACTGCTCGTACTATTGAGGCTAAACTTTCGTTTGCAAGCTGCAGTAGTAGAAGCAGCAGTACGTGCGCCTTTTAGTGATGTTTCGAGTTGAAGCACCGGCGATGTACTTTTACTCTATCTTAGAGGCGTTCTTTTTTCTGAGGCTCCTCGCTTAACCCCTTTAGAACCGCAGTCCCGTTTTGGGGACAAACTACTTGAAATTTGGATGCTTTGTCCCCACATATGGGACTGCGGTTCTAAAAGGGTTAATGGGTTCTATACCCCAGCCGAGAGATGACTCCAGCAAAAATCAAGTCGCTTCCAGATGAATACTCCCATGGCCCAAGTTTGGGAATAACTGTCATTTTTTTGAAACAAGATTGGCATTCCGACGATTTTTGGGGTAAAGAAACGCCGTTATTCAGAAAACAGTTTTAGCGTATATGTGCCATTACGGGGGACCACAGTTAATAGGACCTGTCGTATACATAAAAACCTACATATTTAACCATTTCTACAAACAATATTTGGTCCTATTAACTATGGTCCCCCGCAATACCTCTATCGTGGAACGCGTCTCCAGGGAGAGGTACTAAAATAGTGCACCGTCCAGCGCCTTCAAAACTTAAGAAGGAGCTTATTAATATTACGGGGGGCCACAGTTAACAGGACCAAATATTGTTAGTAAAAATGGTTAAACATATAGGTTTTTATGTATACCATAGGTCCTGTTAACTATGGTCCCCCGTAATCATTAATAGTGTCAGCAGGACCTGCTATCGTTACCAGTTACATAGCAGCAGCACAACAGCAGTAGTGCACCGTTCGCAACCCCCATTCTGTTTTTTTCGCCACTACTACTAGCAATAGCACCACAGGCAATACGCACTTATGTTGTTGCAGTCTAAGTCAGTTCATGTACTGCTGCAGGTTTCGTGCGCAGGCTCCCCTTCTTGCCTTTTTCTTTCGGGGAACGCTACTACGGGGGGCCACATTAAATAGGACCTACGGTACGGACAAAAAACTATATATGTTGCTGTTTTTACCTACATTATTCGGTCCTATTTACTATGGTCCCCCGTAATAATCCTCCTGAGTGGTCAGCGTTGAAGATCATGTAAAAAATAACGCATAGTCGAAAGGCTAAAACGCAATCAAAAACATAATTGAAGAGAAACAACACTGCTCATTGCTACATACATGTGGATGGTATGTATGATAGGAACAAACGCTGCACGTTGCCATTTATTTGTCAGATCGAATACTGCTGACTAATGATACATGCACAGGTCAATCGATAACGCCTCCTCTGACCTGAAAATACGGTCGGACTTGAACGCCGATCGGGTCTCCTCGACTCCCCGATCCGCCAGCCGCTCTAGTCCGTTTTTAACGATGGCATGGAGGTTGGTGTGCTCTCCCTCCCAGTCTTCGATACCCACCACCCAGCGAAGGGCCCGTTTCCACTCGGCACTGGCCACCTTACAGCAAAGCAAAGATATAAATGAAACGAAAAAAATAAGAACCAAAATAATATGCTTGGAAGGGTCGGAAACAACATGTTCTGGGTTCGTTGACCAACCCAGAGACTACCACTCGTATTGTGTCCGCTCACGGTCTCAACTGGAAAGCCCCCCCCCCTCCCCCCCCGAGTTGCTCGCTTCCAGCGCGGGTTTTTTCTGGCCTCGTTTCCGCTTCTCCGCTCTGAGCCATCACGGGGGACCATAGTAAATAGGACCAAATATTGTTGGTAAAAATAGCGAAATGTGTAGGTTTTCGTGTGTACCGTAGGTCCTATTTGAAATGGTCCCCCGTTATAGATCGCCGACATTGACACGCCCTACAGGCGGCGCGGGCCCAACCATAACAAACACCCGATGTAAGCAAGGTTTGAAGCCTAATTGTGATGACATCCTTGAACAATTTTCAGCATAGGGTCTGGCATCCGATTTGGTGTATCGCTCGACGCTGAGCACGGTTTCTGAATCAAGTTTGGTTTTCATACGAGCGTCCTCCAAAAGGTGGAGCTTGAGGTTTTCATCTGCGTCGGCGGACAAGCCTGTACCTTTTTTTGTATATATAGTACATGATAAATTGTGTACTTGTATAATATATATATATATATATATATATATACATCTTTTTGGCCCTGGCCGCCTTGCCAAAGATATAAAAAGCGTTTTGAGTTTTTGCACGACGTGTGAAAGTCACGGACACAGACATTGCATCAGCATGTTGTTGTGCGTATGATATAGTATTAGCACCCTCGTGAAGCATGAACGCGGGTATACACACATGTATACATTATCTGATACATCTATATATTGAGCAAAACCAATTTTGCCGCGATGGATGCCGGGTGGGGTAACGGGACGGGAAACACGGGGACGGGAAACACGGGGACGGGAAACACGGGGGCGAGGTGGTAAATTTCCCGGCGAATACATCGACAAGCACGCGCAAGTTAGCAGCGTCGTCACGAAGTATACGTCTATCACATATGCCCAGTGCAGCCGTCGCCGCCGCCGCCGCCGCCGCCGTCTCGCTTTTGCTTTTTCCTTCACCCCTGGTGGGCATAGCATGGAGGGTGTGTACCACCTTGTTTTTCACGCCACGGGGTGGTTTAGTACTACTGTACATACTACTGTAATTTTAAAATCCGTTTGGGCTGGTCGATGTTACTTTTGCCCGATTGCTTGCCGGGTGGCTGTTTTTTTAGTTCTTGATAGCTTTCAAGAGTACTCTTTTCTCTTCCTTTCTTCATCTTCTTCGTTGGCGTCCGCGAAGAGAAAACACGCTACAAAGGAGGCTGATAGGCCTCTTCGAGCGCATAAACGCCTCTTTTTGGTCTTATTATATGCCTGTTTTAGTGTCGGTGGCGTTTCCCTAAATAAAGAAGAAAACCGCAACGGGAAACCGAAACGAAATCTACGATATTACTGAAATCCTATCGTTCCCAGAGAGGAAAACAAAAAGTTACCTGGTACCTGGTAGTTACTAAGTAGTCCAGGCTGCAGTATCTCCCACCTGTTTTCATTGTTTATACTATTACTAGTAGCTCGTTTTCCCTGAAATTTTTGTGGAAGCGCGTTGTGTGGTCACAATGCAGGCGGGGGAAAAAAAATCCGATGGAAAAAAGTAATCAAACGAATTCGGCTACCGCAAACAGTACTACCGCAACAGATGGACGATACGACGGGCTGCGGTATACCGTCCCCTATCAGACGCGCGGGCGAGGCGCGCGCGCGCGCGGGGGGGAAGGGGGTCACCCGAATGATGCTCCTCGCGTTCATCTTATCCCGCTGCGTTCCTTGCTATAAACGGCGCATACGTGTGCACGGCCGAAACGGAGTTTTCGTTTTGTTTCCCAGGAAACTCAATATTTATACCCCGGCCGAGGACATGACCTGCGTCTGCACGGTCATATGCCGTCGTTACATTGCCCTTTCCGGCATCGCTCGTCTTCATGCACTGACGAATTATCGTCACACTTGCGCGGTGCCTCTCGGTAAGCTGATGCTGCAGTGATTAATGCTTTTAACCAATGCGATCAGCTTCACTGCTGCCGCCGTACATAGAATCCGCAAGACAAAAGAACACACACCCTATTACGGGGAACCAAAGTAAATAGGACCAAATACTGTTTGTAAAAATAGGGAAGTCTATAGGTTTTTGTGTGCACCGTAGGTCCTATTTAATATATTATGGTCCACCCCAAAATGTTTCGACAACGGGCGGGGGGGGGGGTGTACTCGATAGGAGAGATGCACTCGATCTCATCCATGGCCGTAGTCGTATGACCATAGACCCTCGCATCCCTGCAATGCCGGGACGGAGCATGTCGGGTTTTCACCGACCAGGCAGATATTGCTTGCACCAAGCGCGAAGCGCCGTGAGGTGTCTGGCGAGTCGCGTGAAGGGTGAGCTGCATCCTACGAAGAATCGGTTGTGAAGCGGACTTGCATCTGGACGACAGCTTCAATGAGTTGATTTAATTTCCGGTGTAGGCATTTCCAGAGACAGCAATGGGAGTACTATGTAACTGCCTCTTGGGTGCCTTACCTTGAACACTACGTAATACGACCATTCCCAATTGTGCGGAGTAAAGGTTCCTTACCTCGCACAAATGATCTAGCTCGACAGCCAGCTGTGGGCGGCCGCCAAAAAAAAACAAAAAAAAAAACAAACGGTACCCTGGTTGTCTAGCTCACGTAGTGAGCGGCATATTTTACAGTGTCGTTGCCAACCGACGCCAACCCAACCTATAAAAAATAGGGGGGGGGAGGGGGGGAAACGAATGCAGACGCCTTGAAGCGATGAGTCTGTATATTACACATAGGGAAACGTGCCGACGGTGGCGCGCTGCTACTATTCTCCACCTTCGTCATGTGCACGACTATCCCCACTACGACCGATGATCTACGGTAGAATCATCTCTCAGCACAGACATGTTCCTTGTTTTGTGCGGGGTATGATCTCCTGTAAGTACCGCTGTAGCTCTGTCGCCGCGCCGGAGACGTATTTGATCTGCCTGATGCACAACACAATCTTTGTCCTGTGTGTTGTTTTTTCTGCCCTACCAGGCGGACCCTGCAACAGCCTCTCACAGCGGCAGGTGAAGGAATTAATTGATCTGCTGCAGACAGATTCAGATAAATCACCATTCATCCGATCGATCCGAAATGTGTTACCATTCCGCGACAACTGCAGCCACCGCCACCCCCACCACCCCCACCACCACCACCGCCAACTACTACTACTACTACTACTACTACTGTACGTGCAACTGGGCCCCACTTGGGGGGCTTTAAGGTCGGAGGTTTTCTTTTTCGACGACCAAAAAAGTGACGGTTACATCAACGGCCGCTGCGTGACACAATGGTTGGTGGCGATCGAGTATACAGTAGCAAGACGTCGCACGGGACGCGGAACGGGGCGAAACATGATATCCTTTACCGTATTTTTGCCGGGCGTCTCAGGCTGGTAGAATGGGTTGACAACGCCCCCCAAACAAGATGTGGCTGATTTGGCCGCTATCTTTGGGGGGGGGGGGGAGGGGGGGGAGGGGGGTGCCAAAGCGATATTAAGTGGCGTCCTTTCACCTTGGGGATGGGGCAGTAGACGATCCCCTCTTTCTCGACGATGACGACGTTTTGAATCTTCACGAGCGTATCTTCGGTTATCGTCGTCTGAATTTCTTCCCCCCTTCTCCTCGTTGGTGCTGCTACCGACCGCGCGGCCGTCACCGACCGCGCGTCCTCGCCTTGAGCGGCGTCCGTCACTACCGGAGGGCGGGCTGAACGCGTGCAGCGAGCGAGAGCGAGCATCCAGCGCGAAACGAATCGGTGCAGGATTTACTTCAAGATGCGGCCCAACGAGAAATGGTACGTGTGACACGCATGCAAGGTGCTTCACCTTTCGTGCTGTGGGTGGCACACAGGTCTTGTGGAGGTCTCAAAGGGGCGCCGGGGAGTACTTGCACGTCCTACAACCAGTATATCCTTCGAACAGGGAGTTTTTTCAAGTGCCACGAACGGGCCAAAATTGGAATCCCCCACCCCTCAGCATGGAATGAGAAATGTAGAATGGTCTGCAGACCGAGGTCCTCCTGCGGCTGCATTGCATTTATTGAACGAACCAAGAGCTGCCTATATCTATAGGGGGGGAGAAGGTAAAACATTCTCTTATCGGCGACGAGGAAAGGTGTTCCTGGATGTATCATCGTCCAGTCAGCCTAACCAACCTGATCATTTCTGCGGGTGAACGTGGCCAGCACTTGTCTCCATCAATAGGACCAAACTACTACTGCGGCGGATCAGAGTAATATGACCAAACATTGATAGTAAAAATAGGTTAATATATCTAGATTTTTGTGTGTACCGTAGGTCCTATTCACTATGCCCCCCCATAATATACCTGGTATGCATTATGGGAAATATTTTGAGACCCTTGACGAAGCAGGCGATGGTGACTTCTTCTGCAATAATAGGTGTCATCTCTTCCAGTTTTGGGGCTTCAGGAACTGATTTATAGGCCCAGTATACCCGTTCCATCCGGCTTTGAACAGTACCAAACACCGACACCCTCCCAGAAGACCTGCCCTGTAGAATTCCGAAGGCTTTTCGGACCACGTTTCCGCGTTTCCAGGGTCCCAGGTTTGATTTTTGGCAATACCAGTCAGTTTCAGGCGAGCTCTAGAATAGGGGTTCACCCTGAATTTTCTGAGGCTCCTCACTTACGGAGCTCCATACCTCACCCGAAAACTGACTTGAGCGAAAATTAAATTGCATCCGATGAATAATCCCATGGCCCAAGTATGCAAAAACGTCAGTTTTCGAAACAAGATTGGCATTCCGACTATTTCGGGTTAAGAAACCCCGTCATTCAGAACAAAAAATTAGCGGAAAAGTGCTACCTCTATCGTAGAACGCGTTTTTGGCACAAATACGATGGCGGAGCATAATAAATAGGACCAAATATTATTAGAAAAAAAATAGCGAAATATGTAGGTTTTTGTCTGTACCGTAGGTCCTATTTAATATGGTCCCCCGTAAATAGTCAGTTGTATGCTGAGGGTCTTGTTCGTTAGGACTGCTATTACGGGGGACCATAGTTAATAGGACCTATGGTCTACACAAAAACCTATATATTGACCTTTTTTTACTAACAATATTTGGTCCTATTTACTATGGTCCCCCGTAATACCGCAGGTGAAAAAAAAAACGAAGGTGTGGTTGAACGAAGGAAGTCAGGGGTTTGTCGAGAGAGGTTCTGAATTTGTTGACCGGATTGAAAAAGAGGGGTTCTGGGGCAGATGGTCACAAAGTTGGCGAGAGCGCAGTTGGTTGAAGCGGACAGACACGGGCAGAAAAGGGTTGGGAGGGAAAGGAAGGAGGCCATCTACGAAAGGTGTGGGGCTATGCTCGTGGGTATGTGCGGGCAGGGGGTCTGGTACAGGGTAAGAGGTCGGCAACTTTTTTAGTTTCAACCATCGTGTCCTAGGAACTGCCAACATTGGAATACACAAATAAATGCTGTGCGTACCACACAACCCTGGATAAACGAAAAACCACGCCAAAAGGCTCACGGAAAACCACGGGGAGCATCCTGCGGAGTCTACCGGTGTTTTTTACTGTCCCGCCGAAGAAGACGCTTACCGGTAGTTCAGGCCTGAAAAAAAACTTTCTGGAGCCCAAAAATAATTTTCCTAGAAAACAGCAGGGCTGTTCGCGGGTCATGACCCGACCCGCGGGTCGACTCAGGAAGAGTACCAAACCTCACGGGTCGGGTTGGGTCGGGTTGATTCGGGTCGGGTCAAGAGAGGTTTTCAAATCTCGCGGGTCGGGTCAGGTCGGGTCAATACTTTCTTGAATCTCACGGGTCGGGTTGGGTGGGGTCGGGTCGGGTCAAGAGTTAGTCTTATACCGAAGTATCACGGGTCGGGTCGGGTCGTGTCAATAGTTTCTACAGTATCACGGGTCGGGTCGGGTCGTGTCAATAGTTTCTACAGTATCACGGGTCGGGTCGGGTTGGGTCAAGAGGTGACGAGACGCTCACGGGTCGGGTCAGGTCATGACCCGCGAAAAACGGGTCACTCGCGGGTCGGGCCAGTATGACTCGCGAGTGGTTTTCTGCTGACCCCGCAGATTCAACACTCCGATTTTTTTCCGTTTTCTGCTCGAAGGCTTCTCTCGTACCAGTACCGAATAGCAGGCCTATGGCATCATATTGAAGAATTACAACGCATGTCCGCATCCGTCCATATCCACTACAGGCAGGCCACATATCACTGTCGGGTACCAGAAAAGAGATTTAGTAGGTCCTGAAGTGTCGACTCACTGACCGAATCCGCGGGTAGAGAGAAATGGTCTCCGGAGTTGAGGTGACCCGACCCGCGAAAGACCCGTATCTCATGGGTCAATCGGAATCGGCGGGTCGGGTCGGGTCGGGTCGGGTCGGGTCGGGTCGGGTCGGGTCGGGTCGGGTTGAGAGATGTTTGTAATCTCACGGTCAGGTCGGGTTGGGTCAAGAGGTTTTTAGAATCTCGCGGGTCGGGTCGGGTCACGTCAGGAGGTTTTCAAATCTCACGGGTCTGGTCGGGTCGGGTCAAGAGGCTTCCAAGATCTCCCGGGTCGATTCGGGCCAGCTGACCCGACCCAACCCGCGACCCGACCCGTGAGATTCGACCTTACTCGCGATCAGCCCTGGAAAATATTCCGTCTAATAAAACTGCTAAAGTGTACCAGATACCATAGCACTGCGCCGTTTTGGCTACGCGTGAATTTCAAGGATATCCCTAATGTACACGTACTGTACCTGTTGTTGTGGTGTCTGAACCATCCGGGGTGTGTGCCGAGAACATGGCGTGGTGTCGTAAGCATACAATCACGGCACCGGCGCCGCAAGTAGAAGCCCCGAAGTACGAACGAGTTGGATATAGCACGCCTATCCTACTACGAGCGTTCACCTACCCCTACTGAGGTACGTACTCATTGTGCGACATGAACGATGATGAGGGTGATGATGGTGGTGATGATGATGGTCAGGGTTATGACGATGATGACGATGATGGTGATGATGATGACGATGATGATGAGGATGTTATCAAGTAGCCGTACAATATTTCCCGGAAAGCTTACCAGTGGTCGCAAAACAGGCTGCCAACTGCTAAACAAAAGAACGTCTCGACGGCAGAAACCAACTACCAAAACATTGGGCGCAGCACCAGAACGCAAGGGAACGGTAGTAATGTTATTTAATTCTTTGGTACTAACGACCCGTGATACGGGTGTACCATCACTTGCAACCAAATCACCCGTAGCGTATCCATGGTACAGCAGTAGCTTTACACGCGAGAAAAAAAACGTACTATTGATACGAGTACCAGGTATGATTAGGTACGTCCGAGTGCTGTATACCTGGTTATGGTACTCGTATACCCGTACGAAATACCAATGGTAGCAGTTCGTATGCTGTCACATTATGTGCCGTGTGTAGACTCACGTGTACCTGGTACCGGTATTAATTATATTGGATTGATGTAGACGCAAACCTGCTGACGTATCACAGCAGGAACAGGGGACCGGGCGCATCAAAAGCTCCTTTGGCCCAAACATGCCATAGACTACAGTACTGTACAGAGTGCTGCTGGTGCTGTACAGAGTACTGCTGTAGTTTTGGTTTACTGCTGTACTTCGGCGGCCAGGCAAGGGCTCAAACCGCGATCGAACGTTGGATCAAATACGGCACGTATGCTTTGTACATGCCTGGTACCACACTCATAATATATATCTTCATCTTTGGACAGTTTACGATACATACCGGACATTTTCATGTTCCATAGTCACCTTGCTCGGCTGGACCGCAGCCTCAACCACTTTCCCAGTGACGTTGCATGCCACTAGCACCCTAGCAGGAATGTGCTGTGGACCCTTCCTTTGGTATTCGTGGCGGCAAGGGCGCGGGCGCGCCGACATTTCGTGATGCTTTTTATGGCAGCTCACCTCTCAAAGCAGCAGCAGTAGATCCAGAGGAATCGCCAAGATCCGGGTTCCCCAGACTGGGCGTGAAGCCGGGTGCTTTGGCAGCGCCGCAGATGGTAGAAACTACGACCAGTCCCAGCAGCAGGTCCTTGGCGGAGTGGAACAAGCCTCGTCGAAGTGGCTTCCCCCCTTCGCCTGAAGAGGTGGCCATGGTAGGGCCCTTGCCAGAAGGCTAACTGATCAAATGCGTTCCTTATACGGTGTTGCATCCCACCCTACCCCCCTTCTTGTTTAGCCTCAATAAAGTCGAAACCCTTTTCCTATTTTACCAAAATCCAGTTGGATCTTTGGGATCTTGGATCTCTGGATCTCTGACCGCGGGCCTCTGTCAAACCGTGGGCACACGACGGTACACGCAGTCGGGATTGCGATAACGGCGCAAGCATAAAAGCAAAGCAATGGAGCCGACCCTCGTTGCCAGTTGGGGATCGAGGAGATAGGGAAACGCCACACCGTACAGTAGCAGGTGCGTTTGACGCACCAAGCGTTGGCGCCTGCTGGTATCGTATGGTGTCCTTTACCCGGGTACCTGGCACCTGGTACTGCTGTCTGTACGTCAGAATGCGATATTATATCTTCGTACCCAGTAGACGGCGCAGGGTGCACGGGCTCGAGCCCGCAAAGTTTCACAGTTTGTGTTATTTAAATCGAGAGGCTGGAAAGTGTAAAGAAGGACACAGCAGGAGGCAAAGGAGTCAACAACATGTATCTGAAGGTGTTTACCTACTGTGCTACCAGGGTATGGGGGTAAAAAACCGATCGATTACCCAGCCCAGGGTAATCCTTATACACTCTTTCCCCCACTCTGAACGGCGGGAACTTTGAGGCGTCGGTACCACCGTATACAGCCGTACGCTGACCAACCCGCTTCGCTTCAATACCTGGGGGACCATGGAGATGTGCCTTTAGGGACCGCACGCACAAGCGTTTCGGTACCACCGTATACAGCCGTACGCTGACCTAGCCGCTTCGCTTCAATACCTGGGGGGCCATGGAGATAGGGACCGCACGCACAAGCGTTTCTATAAAAGAAAAGTGCGAGATTCGCCCCCGTGTCCCAGACGACGCCAAATGGGAAGTTGAAGATGTCCCCCACTGAGCTACGTAAGGGGGTGAACGATCAACCAATTGCCCAGCCCAGGGTATATATAACAATTATCAGAAAGGGCACTGCTGTTTGCTGTATACGAGTACCTACCTGGTATTCACCAGTAGTGTTGTTTGAAAAGCCCGGTCCACGCGACAAAAAGTCAGGATTGTTAGCACTACACCGCCACACGATATGCATACTCGTAACAGTAGATGATAAGGATCTTCTTCGAGCGGCATTCGTGATTACTATCCCGTGGTTCCGTGATCAGTATGTTGCACCAACAGCGGCACAACAGCAGCAGTGGTCTATATCATGCGAGGCAGAACAGAAACGGTAGCGCCACATAACAGCAGCAACAGTAAAATAGTAGCAACACGCAGCAGCATTAGCAGCATTAGCATTAGCATTAGCATTAGCATTAGCAGTAGCATTAGCAGCAGCATTAGCAGCATTAGCAGCAGCAGCAGCAGCAGCAGCAGCAGTAGGAACGGTCTCACATGCTAACAACAGCGGAAGCATGCTCATACAAATCACAGAGAATGCCATGCAGTCAATCGAATAACTGGTACTCGAAAAGCCCAGCCACGCACGACAAAACACCCGAGGGTTGATTGGAATCAGTGTCGTGAGTTCTTCTTTTATACCATATAAGTATATATACCGCATATTTCCAAAGACCTTTCTCGGACGGAATCTGGACCGGCGTCGGTGAAACACCCCGCCTTCCGCTTGGTGGAAACTCCGTGATTGTAGGTTGTCACCCGAGCTGTCGGGATAGTATGGGTATTGGCTCGGTTTTCGGGTGAGGGCTACGGCAGCAGAGGGAGGGGGGGGGGGTGTACTCGATAGGAGAGATGCACTCGATCTCATGCAAGGCCGTAGTCGTATGACCATAGACCCTCGCATCCCTACAATGCCGGGACGGGGCATGTCGGGGTTTCACCGACCAGGCAGACATTGCTTGCACCAAGCGCGAAGCGCCGTGATGTGTTCGGCGAGTCGCATGAAGGGTGAGCTGCATCCTACTAAGAACCGCTTGTGAGGCGGACATGCATATGAATGACAACTTCAATGAGTTGATTTAATTTCCGATGTAGGCAATTCCAGAGACAGCAATGGGAGTACTATGCCTTAGTGGTGGAATGCGTATGCTTGTTTTCTGTTTTTGCCTCTGTTTTACTGCCGAGATATTTCTTCCACTCCAGAGTTGTTGGAGCCTGTCCTGCGACCACGGACTGCATTGCATTGTGGAGTTGAGTTAATGTGAGAGCAACAAAAACAATATGTAATTGCCTCTTGGGTGCCTTACCTTGAACACTACGTGATACGATCATTCCCACTCGTGCGGAGTAAAGGTTCTTCATCTCGCACAAATGCCCAACCTCGACAACCAGTTGGGGGGGGGGGGGGGGTAGTCAATATCATGCATGGCGTATTCGTACGACCACACACCCATGCATGCCTGCAATGCCGAGACGGCCAGGACCGTGGGCGTATGAGGCCACTGTTTTCCCTGGCGAGAGTAGGCCAATCGCGCGAGAGTGATGGGTCTGCATCTCACTCAAAACGGGACTTCCGAAACTATTTTTTTTTTTGCGCAGCGAAACAGCAAACAGCCGATTCCTCCATAGTGGCGGTGTGCATACAATGACACGAAAAAAAACTCAGGATCGAGCTTCTTAACAAGACTGCTGATGAACCCTAAAAAACACAACATCAAGCGTATATCAAGACTGCAAACGAAACAAAAAAAAGCTCAACACATCAAGCGTACTAGGGAGCTATGGATTAAATTGACACACGGCACGAAATCTGAACGTGGAAGGGTGGTGAGCTTTGAACTCCATTTTTACCAATCCGCCGGACGATAAAGAAAAAGAAAGAAAGAGTAGCGAGACTGGGAAACAGACACGAACGAAAGCGACAACATCAAGCTTATCAAGACTGCAAATGAAATACGGTGAGGAATACAACCCATCGCGTGAGTGGGCTCTGAACCGCTGAACCACGAGGCCACAAGCACGACCCCCCCCCCCCAATTCCGTAGTCTGCCCCTCACCGCCTGTCGGGTCCGCACTGCACTATTTATGCCCATAAAGCTGCTGCAGCACCTTGCGGTCAATGAGAGAGCAGCCTCCCCAACCCCTTTAGGACGGCACCCACTCCCGTTTGGGGGACAAAAACACTTGGCCTTACGGTTGGATTTCCTGTAGGTTTCTGTTTCCAGTGCACTATCTATCGTAGCCAAAGAGGGGTAACTCTGTCTACTGCACCTACCCATGCACACGTAGCTCCCGCAGTAGCAGGGGAGGGAAATGCCGGTGCTCCCGGTTATTCGCCGACAACGCTTTGCCCCCAAAAATAGACCAGCTAAGAGGCGTTCTACAATAGAGGTTCGCCCTAAACTTTCTGAGGCTCCTCACATAAGGAGCTAGATACCTCACCCGAAAACTGACTTCAGCAAATATCACATTGCCTCCCGATAGATGCCCCCATGGCCCAAGCATGCTAACACGTCATTTTTCGAGAGAAGGTTGGCATTCCGACGATTTTGGGTTAAGGAACCCCGTCATCCAGAAAACAGTTTAGCGGAAATATGCCACCTCTTTTGTAAAACGCGTCCAAGCTGAACAATGACTTGTGACCACGGACGACATCATGGCGACGAGGTTGCATTGGGAGAGCAGCTACAACGACGTCAACAGTGCAGACCTTCAACGGCGATTTTCCAGCGGAACGAGGCTTCCGAATGACCTTTGTTCGCTCCACGCCAGCTGACGCGATACCCCCCACGCCGGCCGCCTCAAAATAGGGTTTTGGTAGGACGTAGCAGCTCACCCTTTACGCGACCTGTCCAACAGCTCACGGCGCTTCGCGCTTACTGCAAGCAATGCATGCCTGGTCGTCGGTGAAAACCGGGCGTGCTCCGTCCTGACGTTTTGTGGGGATACGAGGGCCCATGCATGTTCATACTTCTACGGAAAATAACGACATGAGTACACCCCCTCCACCCCAAGAATGTCCCGCGACGTATTTCGTCTTGTGCAAACTAAAAAGTTATAACAGCTGGAAATTGAGGCGCGTTGTAGGCACCTGCCGAGATAGGGACATCCCCACCATGTTTTTCTAAGGCTCCTCACTCGGGGGGGGGCAGCTACAGTACTACTAGTGCCGTACCTCATACCTGACCCAAAAACTGACCTTTGAGAACATGGGTAGGCTTTATTTACGCGAGGAAAAATCCCACGGCCTACGCGTAGTTGTGACGAGAAATACACGTAGCAACAAAATAACAAGAGATGGTTGGGTTGCAACGACACCGCGTACGTGCTATACGTACGTATAGAGACTCGGTCGAGGCGCCTGGTCAGATAGTGTTGTTTCTTGGCCAGAATGAGATACCCCCCTTTAACGCCGAAG
Source organism: Nereocystis luetkeana (assembly GCA_031213475.1). Lineage (NCBI taxonomy): Eukaryota > Phaeophyceae > Laminariales > Laminariaceae > Nereocystis > Nereocystis luetkeana. Next base: position 8,959,132 of record JARUPZ010000006.1, read on the forward strand.
AAAAACGCCTCGCACGTAGTGAGGGACCATCCGAAGAAGAAGCGTTGCCCAGCCCTGTACAGAACCGACCGAGCCCTCCCATAAAACACAGCAAAACATGAAAATAACCCACATGGCTGGTTTCGTATCTAAGGAGTATGGTGTGATCCACACCCGGAAATTCTAAATAACCGCTCCATAATGTTGACTGCTTTATACCGGTAGTGTTACGGTTTTGTATGTACTATCACTCTTGGTGGATATATAAGGCACGTTTACACATTAACACGAATGCCACACGCTTCTTATAATTTGACCAGAGAGTGGTATGAGGGTGCATGTTGCGTTGTCTGGGGCCGCTCTCTTCCCACGCAAGGTGCTCCATACCTCATCCACAAGCACGCGACCCTCGAGAGACATTAATTGAATTGCATACACTTGAGCTCCTCCAGTCAGAGCAACTAATAAATATAATACGTGTTAATACATACTACCTGGTATGATAGTATGATACTTTTACAATAAATGCTTGTTGGGTTGCGCGAATATATCGCCTTCGAAGTCACGTTTCGGGTGAGATACTTATATTGAGTGACAACATCCTAACTTAAAAAGCCGCCACCCATATAAGGCATTGCTTTGGATCCTCCCATGGCCTAACGAGGCATATATATGTGCGAATACTCATGCTCTAAAATCCACAAGCCGTGCTGTACTCCAATTATTTTGGCTACTACTGTGTACTGGGCGCTGTATAACATGTAGTTCATCGCAGTTGAGCCCCCGCCATCTGTCAGGATCGTTTCGGTCAAAACGCTACACCCCCCTCATCGATTTAGAGAGCACGCGCCGGTTCGAGTGAATTTGATGGAAGAGCCAAAGGAGAGTTATCCTTATCCTTTAGCCTTCCAAAAAATATTGTCCGAGCAGGTCGTAGTCCGTCTCGAAGATCTTCAGAGAGCACACCGTCGTTTCAGTCGGAAAATACGAGACACCCCCCCAAGGTGCAGGGGGAGGAACGACGGAAGCACCGCGCAGGAGGCGAAGGAGCGGGAGGGGGGTGAAGGGAGGGCGGGAGGGGGCGGGGGTGGAGGGGGTGGGACGACGGGTGGGGGGGGCACATTAGGGCAACGTGTAGGAAGGGAGGGGGCCGGCGAAGCAACAAGGCGTAAGGAGGGGGGGACCAAGAAACACATAATAAGAGGATGTACAGAAGGATACAAAGAAAAGAGTGGGAACGGAAGACCGCACACCCATGAAGGCCAAAGTAAATTTAAGGACCACGAGGTGCAGGCTAGACGTTAGAGCAATACCTCGACATATTTAAATAGACGGGACGGGGGCAAGCCTAACCATAGGGCCACATAAGATGATTGTGGAGCATATACACCGACATAGTTTAGGAACGGGATGGGATACAAGTGCACTAGACTGCCTCAACACATTCTCAGGAACGGGATGGAGTGGCGGGAGCCCAACGGAGGTGCAATGCATGTGACAAGAAGGAGGAAAGGGCGTTACCACGAGGACGCACCCAGACTCTTACTTGAGAGTCACTACCTTGGACTCTTGTGCACTTTGTTGTACTCTTGCTCGTCAATCTCTTGGTCTCGGCTCTCTTGCTTCAGACTGTTGCGCTAAGACTCATGCTTGTAAGCCTTAAGATAGTCTATCCTCTTAGGTATACTGTTATTTTAGACAAAATCACCTTGTACTCTTACCTTAGCGCTCATTCCAAGGTGATGGTGGCGCTCGTCGGGCCAATATGTTGCGACCGATTGGGCTCCTGAAGTGAGCAACTACCCGGTTTAGTATGATCATTTCAAGAGTACACTTGGTACAGAGGACTAGCATAAATGCGTCGGTTGGGTTTTCGCGCGCGAGCAAACGTTTTACGAAGTCGCCTTTCGGGTGAGATAGTGAGCGCCCCGTACGAGAAGATCATGGAAAAAGCCGCTGCCCCTGCAGGGCATTTGTTCTTAGACTCTAGACGCGTGCCACGGTGTAGGGTATACACTACCTTATCTTTCTGAGGCTACGTTGGCCCCCACCCAAAAGCCCCAAGCCTCCTAGCCCAAACACCGGCTTTGGAGAAATACGTTCAAGCCCCCCCCCCCCCCCCCCCCCCGATGAATGCTCCCATCCATGACTTATACCCGTATTTCGTAGGTATACAGCGCGATCATGCTTGTTGGGTAGCTCTTCATAGCCCAAGAAGTTTGTCCCAGTCAGAAGAAGCAAAAGTGACCAAAATATGCTGTATGCCTCGATCGTCTCCAGTAGTAGATAGACTCTCTACTGCTGCTGTTACCGTGTTTGGACTCTTACTTTGTGCATGACGTCCCGCACACGTTCCGAGAGGAATGTGCTCTTACGTTCCGCAGCGTGCGTGACCTGGCCGTCACACGACGACAAAAAACGACAACGTTTCGGAACAAAAGGGGGGGCAGGGACTTGATTCGGTGTGAACGAACGGCCCTTCGGGTTTTCTAGAAAATGAGGGCATTTGATCGCCCCAAGATACAGTAACACACAGAAAACGAGCGGTGTGTACATATAGCTCGCCGTCGGGAAAAAACACCACGACGAGGACGACACGTGGTTTGATACGGGCAGCATCGTATTTTAAGGTAGACCCACTATCACTAGGAGTGCACCTGCTTGCCTTCTGAGGCTCCTCGGTTGAGGGCATGTGTGCTATTAGCAAGTAAGTGGTCTTGAGAAAACCGAAAACACAGCCCGATGAGCAATGCCAATGCGCCCCTGTACAGCAGAAGGTATAATAAATAAAAAAAATAGTGCCATTAACCCTTTTAGGACTGACTGCAGTCTCGTTTGTTTTGGGGACAATTGGGGACAAATTACTTGGCATTTGAGTGCCTTGCCCCCAAAACGGGGACTGGAGTTCTAAAGGGGTTAAGGCACAATGAAACTGCGGGCTGCGGGCACCGCGCGGTCTGTTTGTTGAGGGGAGAGCTGGGGCCGTCAGAGCGGCGCTTTTTGTGGTTGTGGTGCCTTATTTTCTGAGCTCACAGTACCTCACCCCGAAAGGGATTCCTCAAACAAACGGAGTAGTGACCCCTATACAGTGCCGGTTGAGTGAGTAGTTAGTGCCGACTAGATAACCCCTTGCATTATTAGTGCCTGTGGAGTCGCTTGTGGCACACACGTGGGATGTGACAACAATCAGTGTGGTGCGGTCTGCGGAGTCGTTTGTGCTCGGTTGCCGCTGTACACGGTGCTGGCTGGTGCTGTTGGCTGGCACGCATACACCGGCACTATAGAGAGACCACAACAGCAGCAGTATACTGTCGTATTCAGCCGGTATCGTTCGAGTGTCATTTTGTGCGTTACAATGGTGTTCGACAGCAGTTGCGTAGCGAGCGGAAGCTGTGGGATGGCTCAACGGGCTAACTAAGCGTCACATTCGTTTTATAGAAAAAAATGCAGTTTTTTTTTGGGTTAGGTCGCACGGAACTTATTCCCTCGTGCTAGACCTCGTAAAAATAGTGTTACGCGGGAGCACATAAGTCAGGACCCGCCATGTACACAAAACATACATATTACCTGGTACAGGTTTTTACTCAGCTATATTTGGTCCTGACAACTGCAGTATAATACTCCCCCGTATTGTTAGTGCAATTTTACAGTAAGTGATCCACGTACCGTAGGATATACGTGCGCCGCAGCCGGATGTTATTGGCACGTGAGAAAGTTCGAAGGGGACTCCGTTGTAGGGGCTTGGGGCCGTCTTTGGACAATCCAACCGCTCTATACTATAGCACCGGACAACGAATAAGAAACACGAAAAGCTGATCCAGGCTGAGTTTCTAATTTTTGCTGAATGGGTGCTTTCTGCACTAACTTCGGCAAGGTGACTCCCGACTGAATCGTTTTTCGGTAAATCTCAGCGAGAAACCCACGGACACAAATTTAGCGTTCGTATTACGAGATAAGCGCCTGATCCCACCCCAGCCTCTGATCCCACTATTACGGGGGGCCACTTAGTAAATAGGACCAAACATTGTTAGTAAAAATGGGAAATATAAAGGTTTCTGTGTGTACCTGACCGTAGGTCCTAGTAACTGTGGTCCTCCGTAATAGGGCACCGTACTTTACCACCAACACCATCTAGGAAGTAGGAAAGACGCACGTCTTGCCGTGACAAAAGACTGTAAGGCTTGAAACGAAAGGGACTTCCTTTTACTTCATGTTGAGCCGCGCTAGAGAACCTATTCGTTTCATTCACCCCCTTCAGGAACTAACTCACGGGGGTGGATACATTTCGTTCACTATTGGCTTGAGCTGCTGACTGCATCGTGAACCCATTGTTTTTGTCCAAAAGAGGGACGCGATATCGACGGTATATATGTATGGACACCCCCACGTAGTAGGCTGTCCGTTAGGACTACGTTCGAGCGAGGCTTGCCTTGACGTCGTTGTCCTGAGATGTCTCGAACCTCGCGGACAGAAACTCTCGGATCTCCTCCCGACGCGCTGGGGTCACGCCTGTCCCCCTTCCCCCCCACGTGGTCATGCTCGCCTCGTCGACGACGGCCGCGTGCTCAAGCTCACTGTTGTCCCTCTTCGGTTGGGTGGCCACAAGACGGAGAAAACAGGAGAGCGCGAGAGTTTGACTTGCATGATCTGTCCCAAACTTGGATGGGCGGTACTAATATGACGGGGGACCATAGTAGATAGGACCAAATATTGTTAGTAAAAATAGGTAAATTATACCTGGTAGGTTTTTGTGTGTGCCGTAGGTCCTATTTACTACGGTCCCCCGTGATAGTGTACACGCACCAGGTACCTCTGGCTCTTCTACCGCTGTACCGACAGTACGCCGACGCTTGCTACGGTGGGGACAGCACCAATTTTTTGCCTTCTAAGGCTCCCTACTGGAGGAGCTCTCTACTATTACCGCGTGAAGTAAGTCACCTACAAAAAACAAAGGAACTGTATTTTCAGGGGGGGTTGGCTGGCTGAACGTGCAACTCGATGAACAATCCCACATGCCAGGTATTACATCACGATTCACACCGAACTTGACTAAATCACTATTGTTAACAAGGGCATGCCAACGGGGTTAAGGGATAAGGAGCCCGGCAGAATCTTGGTCCTTCGTGCGATATTGAAGCAGACCCGTCCCGATGTCTCCCTACAAAACAGTCAGTGTATCCGGTTTCTGGGGAAACAAATATCCAAAACTTGCCTGTGCGTATGGAACGGGTATCGCTTCCGGGAGTCTGTCCGCCAGGGCTGCCGCTTCCGCAGACAGGTTGGAGAACGGGATCACGTGAAACGCTGGCAAAAGCTGCACGGGGTTGGGACGCGGCGGGAGGGACACGATTCAGACGAGAGGGAAAGGTACGGAAGGCACAGGCGAGAAAATGATGGTGTACCACATCAACTTTTTTAGGCGTGCTACGTGGTGTAGGACAACGAAGTACCCAGCACATGTTCGTGAGGCCCCGCTCGCTTGAGGATCTTGCACCTCAACTCAACCAACCGTGATGCTATTGGGTACGAGCAGCATCTTGTAACGCCTGCGAGGCCTCTTGCTCGAGAAGCAATCACGCCAAACCACAAACGAACAACGTTTGATACAGACGGCAAGCTAGGACCAATACACACTTCCACGGGGGTTCGTATATATATATACTACAGTAAGTAGTAGGTACATCGGCTCCCCATAGATGAGGACTGTTTTCATTATGTTGGTATTAACGGACGCTTTGGTTGGGTTGCGTTCCTTTGTACTACCGTTGTAGTCTGTTTCCTATATAATTTCAATGCCAACCCACGAAACAATCTTCGCTGTGGGAAAGTGTTACAAAAAGTGACGTTTTGAAGTTACTGCAAGCTCGTTTTGGGTGGGGTAACTCTGTGGATCGGTACTGTAGTTGGTAGGCAAACGGAGCAACTTCTGGGTCAATGGTTTAACCAATCAACTCCTTCCTGACGTTTTGCCTGTTTCAAAAATGTTTTACGTCACCCAACCAGACTGGGTTATATCGCGAACCTTCTGCAAGTACAGCGAGTGATACTGACTGTGCAGGTTTTATTCGGCGTTCGATAGAGCAGCCCCTACCGTACGCATATAGCGCGTGCCTCAGTTTCCTTGTTTTCGACTCTTAAGTGGTGTAGTTACACGGCATTGCTACAAAAAATTGTCGATTCATTCAGTGCATGCAGCACTCAGTTCGGCCAATCGCGGAGATCGTGCCGTCAGCTTGACACCATGTTCCTTACCTGCTTGACTGCAACACTGCTGCAATTATACGTATACTTCGGGCGCCATGACAACGGGCTGTTACTGCTTATTATGGCGAAGCAACAACAGCGACGCCCCCTCCCCCGCCCCCCCTTCTCCGCCAAATTATCGGTGATAAAACGCGAAGCGCGAACAGTCTGGTGTACAAAGATGCCTCGTTATCGTGAGGCAGTATGGGTTTCCACATTTGAGCCGTTCTACGGCAGGGGTTTCCAAGTGCTTCAGCCCCAATGTTTACTACAGAGGCGACTCCTCAGCCATTGCAACTGAAGAGCTGCACCCAAAACACGGATACCATTGTAACACACAATTCCATTTTAAAGAATAGATACCATGCACCAGGTACCACAACAAGTGTAAACACACTCGAGCAAACGCCAGTCAACAATAATTTGTGGTCAACATGTGCTACTATACTACGTACTCCTATCATGCAGCACTCTGGGCGACTATATACAAGGACCGTTTACGGATTAATAAGAAGACCAAGCAGTCCTCGTGCTTACGCCCGTCTATGCCACCCGCTTGCGTTCGGCATCAACGACCCATCTGCACCATGGGACATTACATCTATCAGTGGTCTGCAAGATTTACAGCCGCTGGGTGCTCGACCACGATGCCACGTTGACACGGTGACAATCGACTATTGCCTCTCGCTGACTTACGTTTTGCATGTCGCAGAAGCAGGTGTGAGGCTTGAAGTGGTGGTTCTTGATCTGAAAGACAGGGATAGAAGCAACGTCCGTTCGAACATATGCACAGCATTTGCCCATGAGCAGGTAAGAAGCAGCACGATACTAACCTACTAAGACTCGATGTTTGGTTGGTCTGCCAAGATAGTTAGACCAGTGAATCGTGCACAGGGGCGAGAGCTACACTAATGGCCAATACTCAAGACTGTTCAGGGATATTATCACAATAAGGTTCCATGGCTTTGCTCGTATTAGGCGTTTCTTCTAGGCTGTCATGCGCTGTATGTGCGTGGGGTGTCTGCGCGGTTAGATTGGGCTGTGCTGTAGTGCACCTGGTGTATCACAAACGTAGGAAGCATTGCTGATCATTCATTGACGTTCGGCAACACGAGTGAGATCGTGCTCTGTAGTGAGTAAACGAGTACGCGAGTAAGCGAGTGAGTGAGTGAGTTGAATGGATAAGTGAACGAATCAATGAAGGAAGGAGAGAGTAAGTTAGCGAGAGAGTGAGATGGTGGTTGGGAAAGTGCATCCGTGGGCGGTTGAGTGGGCGAGTAAGTGGATTGATGAGTGACTAAAACGCGTGAGTGAGTGAGTGGGTCAATGAAGGAGTGGGTTAGTGAGACAGATGGCAGTCGCGTCATCATCATCGTATATATATAGCTCATTCTTCAGGGCCCGGGACAACATTTAGTCGACCAGCAAGTGGGTATGAGGTGATTGATCGGCGCCATCCTCGTCGGCTCGACTTTTTTTTCCGCGTTGCATGTGTGGTCGTCTAGAGCATTGTGATTGTGTTTTTTGTTACAGTACAGTTGGTAACCGGCTGGTTGGCTTCTCTCAGAATGTGTGCATAGCGTGGCAGGGGATGATTCCGCTTGGTTGAAGCTTTTCATGCATCGGGCAGATAATCGACCCCTCCCGCACAATCTAGGCCTTTCAGAGCAGATATATACTCCTGACACGATATGCACTGCGTACTGCACAGTAGTAGCTCGTGTTTGCCGCTGCATAAGGTGCGTGATCTACCGCAGCAGTAGTGCATGTTTCCCGGGCTCGATACGAAACTACAGTATACAGATCCTTCCCAGAACCACAGGGCGGCGGGTTAGGGGCTGGATCACCTACTAGTAACTGTACGTCGTGGCCTGTCCGACGGGTTCGCAGCAGACACTTAATCGGTACCGTTGATCTGCTGCGGTGAGCCAAACCAATGTATTACAATATCTATAGCGCGAACCCGACGCTCGTGTCTCCCTCCTTCTCACCATGCACGGATCGCCAGATTCTTGCATCGTCCTCCAAATTCCGCTGACGAAATGAAAGAACGTGTCCTCGGGATTGCCTTCCACCAGCTCTACCGCACGCGATATCCACCATTCGCAGCCGGAAGAGGCGAGGGGCGCAATACTTGGGTTGCAACTAGAGGGCCTACAACGTGGTTTGTCCGAGCTGTGGAGGATTCGATTTTGATACGTACTCTCTTAGACAGAACCCGAGGGGCGACGGTTGGCTCTTTCCCCGTCTGCTTATGGGTCTGCCTGTCTGTCAGCCTGCCCGCCTGCCTGCATACTTCTCTACCTGTACCGAACACTAAATGCGCGTGGGCATCGAGCACCGAATGGCACTAACTGTGACGCAAGTCACCTGCCCGTGATAAAAGGACTTGATACGTTCCACAATGAACGGGACCAAAACGTTCGGCAATGTACAGGGAGCACTAACAATAGGAACAATAGGGCCGTGTGTGGGGGTGGGGGTATAGCAGCACGTAGTATATGTAAAGTAGAGGTGGGGGGGCGAAATTAAGAGTCGAAGGGAATATATCAGTGGTGGGAGTAATTCGAATGGGGCATGGGAGGAGTCAATACGGGGAACGGCAATACTACTGTAGTAGAATGTGGTGGGGTTATCCGGAATGTTTGTGGGGACTCGTGGGTTGGCATCGGAGCCTGTCCTGGACCCCAGATAGTATCACTACACTACTCTACTCTACTCTACTCTACTCTACTCTACTCTACTCTACTCTACTCTACTCTACTCTACTCTACTCTACTCTACTCTACTCTACTCTACTCTACTCTACTCTACTCTACTCTACTCTACTCTACTCTACTCTACTCTACTCTACTCTACTCTACTCTACTCTACTCTACTCTACTCTACTCTACTCTACTCTACTCTACTCTACTCTACTCTACTCTACTCTACTACTACTACTACTACTACTACTAACACTACTACTACTACTACTACTACTACTACTACTACTACTACTACTACTACTACTACTACTACTACTACTACTACTACTACTACTACTACTACTACTACTACTACTACTACTACTACTACTACTACTACTACTACTACTACTACTACTACTACTACTACTACTACTACTACTACTACTACTACTACTACTACTACTACTACTACTACTACTACTACTACTACTACTACTACTACTACTACTACTACTACTACTACTACTACTACTACTACTACTACTACTACTACTACTACTACTACTACTACTACTACTACTACTACTACTACTACTACTACTACTACTACTACTACTACTACTACTACTACTACTACTACTACTACTACTACTACTACTACTACTACTACTACTACTACTACTACTACTACTACTACTACTACTACTACTACTACTACTACTACTACTACTACTACTACTACTACTACTACTACTACTACTACTACTACTACTACTACTACTACTACTACTACTACTACTACTACTACTACTACTACTACTACTACTACTACTACTACTACTACTACTACTACTACTACTACTACTACTACTACTACTACTACTACTACTACTACTACTACTACTACTACTACTACTACTACTACTACTACTACTACTACTACTACTACTACTACTACTACTACTACTACTACTACTACTACTACTACTACTACTACTACTACTACTACTACTACTACTACTACTACTACTACTACTACTACTACTACTACTACTACTACTACTACTACTCCTCCTCCTACTACTACTACTACTACTACTACTACTACTACTACTACTACTACTACTACTACTACTACTACTACTACTACTACTACTACTACTACTACTACTACTACTACTACTACTACTACTACTACTACTACTACTACTACTACTACTACTACTACTACTACTACTACTACTACTACTACTACTACTACTACTACTACTACTACTACTACTACTACTACTACTACTACTACTACTACTACTACTACTACTACTACTACTACTACTACTACTACTACTACTACTACTACTACTATTTGATAAACGCATGCAGCGACAGAGGTAGCAAGGTTTTTGCAATATGAGGCAATATTTCAATAATTCATACTGTTTGAACCGGGGAACTAACAGGTATATACCAGGTACTTGATTTCCATTTTGTGCTGCACAACGTGTTTCGTTAGTGTCTCAATTGTGGTAGGCATAGGATCTATCCTCGGGTTAAGCCTACATAGCTTTTGAAAAGAGTCTCCTCAAAGAGCGAGGGACCCCCCAATGAAATATTACAATAGGTGGCTACCCTTTACCGCAGCATGCATCCGCAGCGTACAAGGGTGGTTGAACGATGCCCCAGCCTATAGGGGCGGAGCCTTATTATCTAAGTTCTTCACATGAAGATCTCAATTTCACACCCTAAACTTGATGACTTAAAACATGTTGATTCGTGCAACCCGCCCATTGGCTGGTCTTGGAACAAACATACTGTCAACAGCGCCATGCTGTCCGGTACGGTAAGGGGTGCCCACTTGAGAAGCTGACTATTGCCTCAGAATGAAAAAAGTGTGACCCGCTAACGTAGGATGAATCTGCCTACAATATATATCTCAAATAACATAATCTAAGCACATGACATGAGATGGGTGGCGACGTAACCCAAGTAAATAAATGACGTTTTTTCTTTCTGCTGAGGTATTTATGAGAGTTGCCTAAGGGGCGCACACGAAAGCCAGACGTTGTACATACAACAAAGAGACGGGGCGACTCCGCAAAACACCCCCCGCAAAACGAAACTAAAAGTAGCTGCAACATCTAGCCGACCACCATCTGCCTATCTTCCTTGTAGTCGGCTACTTAGAGTCAGCAAACGTCACAGTCCTGAACAACCCGGGTGTGTTTAAGGATCGGAAGAAGACTGGAGGGTGTGGGCCAGGGCATTACGCAGGGTTTTCGATGCACGAGGAGCGTAATTTTGGGCGTGGGCGACACACAAGGGGGCGGTGGCGATGCTGCATACGAATAGTACGCGTTGTGCCTGCTATTAGTATTACTCGTACTCCGCGAGAGCGACGGAACGCTGTGCTGAGAGAGAAATGGTTCTGTTCCCTGCTCCAAAGTTCCCTAATGGTCAATTGGTTTCAAAGGGCACTTCTGATTGGCGGAAATCCCCTGGTCGACCGGTGCCGTCACCCGGGGTGTCCACCATATATCAAAAATACATTAACGATGAGGCCGTGATGTCTGGCTATGCTAGCGTGTGCTCCCTTACGCTTCAGTATCATGTGGCTCCTTAGCGACGCCTTCGTCGTGCCAGGGAACAGCTCCGGCATCAGCTCCAGATACCTGCAGGACGGCGATCCGGTGGTGTTGATCGCTCCGCTGCCGACAACGACAACCGAACCCAAACAAGAATCGGTGGGGGGGGGTATCACATTCGTAGGGCAGAAAACAAGATGTTACACACCGTATTATGCACAGGGGATACGTTAAACTGAGACGTAAACATTCAAATTCTCATCTCTGAGATTCTTAGTTGTTTTTGGTGTGTGAGGGTGTATGTGCATGAAGGGGACGGGGGGGAACAGCTCAATCAATCGCGCGAAGGCTGTGGTGTTTTGGTTGTCGTGCGTTGACTTACCTCTGATGATCAAGCCGCTGACACTGCAGGCAGCGTGCAGGGGACGAATCTAGCAGGTGGACCCTCTTGGCGTTCGGTCACACTTTGAAATTGCTACGTGCTGTGAACAAGGGGCTACAACACACTGCTATACTACTCAGAATCGAAGATGAATCCAAGAGTCATGTACCCCGTTAGGTCTACCCACAATGCTTGGTTCTGATTTGCATGCCTCCCCCGTAAAAAAGGCGTTCTCGTTCCCCCGTTAAGTTCTCTGGGACGCAAACAATCCAATGGTTGTTGGTATGCGACCCGTGGTTTACATCAAAATGCAACCAATCAATACCACTTTATCCGATGCTGGCCTCGACTCGACAAATTGTGTATCGCGAATTACATGAGAGTTCCACGTTTCCAGCGTTGTCGACGTTGGGCAAAACTTGCCCACATCCGGAAATATGTAAAATCTATTTCTTAATATCTAGATTCTGTAGATGTATCAGGGCAGGTGTACCCCTGGTTGGTACAGTGGTATTGTCCAGCTTATGTCGCCTGTTGGGAGTTTGTATGGTCTGAATGGTCTGGAGTAGCACGTGTGTCCTGCGTCGCATCTGTACTAGACAGATCCTGCACGATAGCTTATATAACAACGGTATATGTAGCATTGTGTTGCTGTTTCCAGCCGCCGCCACGCACGTGCTGCCAAGCGCGACACGGTCAAAAGTGAAAACGACTTTTTCGGGCAAGGGTTGTTGCATAATGTTCCCACCTCGGGCAGATAGATCATACGCAGATATTCGATTGCTACTCTATGATGTAGATTTTCCACAGGGTGTATCTTCCTGATCTGTAGTGGATCTAGCTGAAGTCAAAGGTTGGGGGGCCGTAAAGTCTGCATGATATACGCAGACCACGTCTCCTTGGTTGGATATATATATATATATATATATATATATACACATTTTTTTTCTCATCCCATTTATTATCTTCGCACATCTTCTTCTCTCTCTCCTTCCAAGTCGTAACTCAGAGCCGGGGTCACATAGCAGGCTCTTCTCCCCCCTTCCCGCTACGGTACGTGCCTTCATTTTTATCGCGAGAAGATTTCAGCCTTTTCTTCCCTCGTCGACTCGCATCGAATTGTGCCTACCCACGCTGCAAGGCGCTCTCAACAATTGAATCCTTTTTTATTTTTGCAAATAAAGTCAAAGTCCGACCCACCTGGGGCTCGAACCCAGGACTCAAATAAGTAGAATTCGAGGTTAACCACCTGAACCACCGGGGCGACCGGCTTAGGTGGATATGTACTGTACTGGTCCTGAAAAACATCTCATGGCAGCAGGTCAAAATTCATCTGATCTATCTGATCTATCTGATCTATCTGATCTATCTCGTCTATCTGATCTATCAGGTCTATCAGGTCTATCTGATTTATCTGATTTATCTGATATGTCTGATTTTCTATCTGTCTGACGTGTTTAACGTTATCTGGAGATACCGCGGATTCTGCCACAGAAATTCACATGGTTCCATCCGGTGTCCGGCTCGGGTTTAGTATAGAGGGCGCCGGTATTCGGAAGGGGAGTGGGAGCGGGGGGAGGTCAGGCGATCAACTGCCTTATCAGCAAATGGCCCACCTCATGTAGCCGTCGGTCACGCACTTGTTGAGAAAGGCGGACAGCATGCGCTCGGCCGGGTCTCGCACCACCACAAACCTGTTGCCGAGTGTGGATGACACATGAGAGGCGGGCGGGCATTCATTGACTGAGGTTTGCAGGCGGGCCAGACTAGGAACATAGCGTTCGCAGAGAGTGACGCAATGACAGTGATAGTCAAGACGATTAAGCTATACTCGAGCAACTGTTGCAGGAGTTTTTGGAGGGCTGTCATCGTCGACAAAATCCTGCCGAAAAACGATAAACTATCTTGGAACTGTTTTTTTTTGCGGGCTTCTAAATTAGCAAGCTAGGAAACGGAGAGGGAAACAAGTACATGGTACATGTTGTGCTTCGCGATGCGTTAGTATCGGACAGCAGCGGCACAACGCTCTGTCGTTGATATTCGTCTAGACACACAAATGTTTCACGACGACTTTTCACGGTAACCTGCGTTGCTCCGGGGTTCGGGCTTCGGCCCCCATCGGGCATCGCATCAACGTATTTAACTTGACTTCTCAAAGACAACAACCTTTTCTACCTGGTAGGAATATTGTTGATCGAGGTTTGATGAAACTCGCCAGCAAATAGACACCGCACGGGGGTGGGGCGCTGATCCCGTTCGATGACCCCGACCCCAGGCAGCAGCAAAATGCCCCCTGCTCCCGCCTCAGCGTAGGAACCGACGCGTGAACCATCTGCTACGCCGTGCTTACACCCGTCGCTGACGCAAAGTGAGGGCTTAGGTAGAGTGCGAGGGGCCTCCGCGATAAGGGGAAACGGTGTATGATAAGGCACCTCAAGTTTCTGCCCACCATTTTTGCCCACTTCTGACTGTCATTTTTTGCGTTTTTTGCGCCAGCCCTATTCCTCGCTCTTAATAATAGCGGTCGGATTTACCCCATTTACATTTAGGAACTCCTCTCGCGTTACCGTGTCAATACACCCATTTAGGAACTCCTCTCGCGTTGCCGTGGCAATAAACCCATGTAGGAACTCCTCTCCCGTAGCCGCGACAAGAAATAAACCCTTGGAGCTAGAGCCAAATTAGGCACCTGTACAATGTTAATACTGCACTTACTAGGAGAACGATGTTGTATCCCCGACGCCTCGGCCTTCTGTACTATGTATACACCATACACGAAATAAACTTGTGGCTACGCTGGACGGAAACACAAGGACCGTTTAAGCACCAATATTTGCACCAAGCGTTCCTTATGTTTCCGTCAGGAGTGGTACATAGTACTGATGTACATCTTGTAACAGTTTATTCTGGAGATGAACCACGAACAATGCATACTGGTATAGTACTCAACAATCAAATCAAAATAAACCCTGTCTTGTATATGATACTGTTGATTATCAACCATGCCAGACCCCTCCTTACTTCAGGTAGCGGTCGGACTCAAGTGCCTGCCGTGTTTCCTCGACACCCCGGTCTGCCAGTCGCTCGAGGCCATTCTTGACGATAGGGAGCAGGGGGCCGTGTTCCCCCCGCCAGTCTTCGATGCCCGCCATCCAGCGGAGAGACCTTTTCCATTCCGTGCTGGCCACCTGACCAATGACGTGCGTATGCTAGGCTCGGTTATTAGTGAAGAACGTTTTGACCGAATTGGCCTCTTTTTCTTGAAACAACCCTCAGGAAAACCATGAAAAACAGGAACGTGTTTCTTAAAAATCGAGGAATTTAACAGAGGGCAAAAATCCCGGACACATAACATGTCTCTCGCGAAGAAAACAAAATCAGGGAATTAGGGAGACACAAAAAAATCAACAGGAACCTTAACCCTTTAGAACCGCAGTCCCGGTTTGGGGACAAAGTACTTAAAATTTGACTGGTTTGTCCCCAAAACGGAACTGCGGTTCTAAAGGGGTTAACAACCCAGGAAAGCCAGAAACATTATTACGAGGAACCATAGTTAATAGGACCTATGGTATAGATAAAAATATATATTTAGCCATTTTTATTACCAATATTTGGTCCTATTAACTATGCCCCCCCGTAATAGGACAAAGCACTCTGCCAAAATTGTGTTTTTTCAGAAAATGTTAAGGTCAAGGTGTGCGCATACACCGTGCGCGCATACAACAGATACACACTCCGAGTAGAGGTGCCGCTGTGTGGTATCGAGTCGAGGCGATGGCACTATGCAGCGTGTCAAGCAGCTGGCATGGATCTCAAACGAGGTTAAAGTTTGTAGGGTTCCTCAAGTTTTCAATCACGGCGAGTAGATAGAGTATGCCACTTGAAGATTATGCGTTGTGTGGGAATCACTTGAAGGCACGAACGAAGTTATTTCTGTCTGTGCTACAGGTATGCTAGAGGTATATGGTTGTGTGCTGAACAAGACGCTACATCACGACCACAACAGGCAGATCCGTAAGCGGTGTGTTGTTGACATTGTTTTCCGGTATTAAAGTACAGGCGATACAACCGTACGAACGTCTACAGTACCTAAATAGTGCAAGGCGTGCTATCAGTTCTACGGTGGATACACCAGACACGAACGTTAACCCTCACGGTGTGGACTGCTTGTTCTCTACCTACCCTTCTTCGTGCCAAGCACTACATTGCAAGTACAGCTGTATCATTCTGTACACCACGCCCGATCAGATTTCAAGATTGGTAGGCATTTATCTCCAACGTCTCGATTCGTGGAAGGGTTTGTCCGAAAGCTTGGACGATTTTGACCACCGCAGCTTTGATTCCGAGCTTAAAGAATTGACAGCTTTGATACGAGAGCGGCGAAGGAGGCACGCCCCTCGCCACCCTCGACTCTTCCGCTCCCCAACAACTATCTAGGCCCATCAAACACGCACCGAATTCCACCAAATCCCATAAAGACCTACCAACACCCGTCAAATACCCCCACAAAATCCACCGAAACGTTCCCAACCCCGCCAGAGACGCACCGAAACACCTTTACAAGACATAGGAACGCTGACTCTGTCTTCGGCAGAGACCTCCAGCGTACCAGGTACCTGGTATTATCCATGGTAAATAACTGCTCCCATATCGACCTTTTGTCGACACCACACATGTGATACATCCTCTTGCTTAGTGCTTTGTTTCGGTCAGCATCGTCACCGTACGCCGTACACAATATACATTATTGCTTGCGGAGGTTCGTTAGCACCCGCTCGACGACCGACATTATTTAACTTGTCGACGAATGGTTATGGGCATCCCATACGAGGCACAACCCAGGGACAACCCCCGGACAGCCAACGGACAGTCCACTGACAGTCGGTGGACGTCAAGCCACCAACGCCCCACGGACAGCCTGCGGACGGTGAACCGACGGCCCACAGACAGTCGATGGGCGATGCGCGCAAAAAACGCGAACAACCCACGGACGGTCCACGGGTAGCCCATGTTCAGGGCACAGAACCCCCACGTTCAGGCGGAGGGCAGTCCACGGACACTCCACGGACATCCCATGCACAGTTCGGGTTCTGTCCATGCGCTGTTTGTGGGCTGTACATGGAAGTCCATGGGCAGCCCACAGACGGTCAGTGGCAGTCCACGGACAGCCCATGGACAGCTCATAGACAGTGCGGACAGCCCACAGACAGCCCAGAGACATAGACGGCCAGCCCACGGACAGCCCATGGAACCCATGGGAGCCCATAGACAGTCAATGACCTGTCCGCGGACTGGCCGCAACCTGTCCACGGGCTGCCATGGGCTGTCCGGGACATGATTGTGGGCAGCCCGCGGATATCCCACGAACAACCCCTGGGCAGCCCATAGACACCCCATAGATAGCTCGTGCACAACTTATTTTCGCCCGTGGACGGCTAACCCTGGACAGACCGTGAATAGCCCGTGGACAGCCCGCGGACACCCCAGTCCGCCGAGAGATCTGTGAGGCATGCTACAAACGGTAAGGGGGGGAACCTGCGGTACGTGGTGACTCGGCGTCTCCAAACTTGATGAGGAGCCGTATACACCCGTCAACAGACAACGGCTCTGTGAAACGTCGTGCCCTAAACCCCATCCGTTCGGTATGGAAGGAACTGCTGCCGCATGTGTCTGTTGGTGAGCTACTTCAGTAATGTGACGAACACTATGAGCAACCAACCCCCTGCATGGGCTAACCCGATGCGTGGGCTGCGAGTAAGTGTATACAACAGCAGGGGTTTAACGGAAAAAATAGGGAATAAAACGATGGTACCCAAACTGTGTTATGTAAGTCCCTCGCTTAAACCTTCTGGCTTGAGTTCAGGATAGCGTCCTTATAAACGGCAGATGTGCGCGATCTTATC
Source organism: Nereocystis luetkeana (assembly GCA_031213475.1). Taxonomy (NCBI): domain Eukaryota; class Phaeophyceae; order Laminariales; family Laminariaceae; genus Nereocystis; species Nereocystis luetkeana. Next base: position 8,976,911 of record JARUPZ010000006.1, read on the forward strand.
AAGCGCCTACAGTACTGTCAGCCCGTACTACTGTAGACGCTCGATAAGACCACAATTAAACTTGTCGTTTTCGAGTTTCACCCAGGATGCGCATGTATAGCGTGTGCCTTACAGCCCATTCTACTCATTGCAGTTCGGACACACACTCTACTCTGGCAGCCCGGACTGTTTCTCGTTGGCCGATGCTATACTGTAGTAATTGGCGTTGATTTCGGCGGGTTTTCCCCTTCAAAGTTCCCCGTCGGTCGTCGGCGCATTCCACTCACGGTCAAAGGGAGGGTTGCGCCTACAGTACATCTTCTGAAGCTACTAACTGGAGGCCCTCCGTACCTCCCACCCCAATACTACCTTTTCTTTAATATTGACGTTGCACCAGGAGCAACAACACCATGGCCTAGTACTGTAGGTATACTCGTATGACGCGTACCACGGTAGGAGTGGTGTACCTTGTACCTTTTTTGGGTCAACAGTTTCTTAGTGATAGGTGTAATGGTAGCGCTCTGAATGGAGCCGAGCGCCCAGTAATTACCTGGGTTCAGGTAATGGGATCATATTTGTAGTACGTGCTAGGGAGGCGTATCTTCGATGTGAAATCAGGGGGCTTTCCCTGCGAGGTGCGAGCCTTGTTCTCAGTCTATTGTCGTGCTCGAAATGAGTAAAGCTGCTCTGTTCCTAGCTCTAAGCATTCAACACACGTGGGTACTAACGAATACCTGCTCGAGAGGCAAACCTAACAAGGGGTACGAAGCGTCCCGACCTTTGAAATTAAGAAATTGCGTTGTCGGCTGGGCATGGGTCGTTGCGCGTAAAGTTGATTTTCACGTCCACCATGAACAAAGCTTTTTAGAGAAAGCGACTTTCCTCGTGTCAAGAATGTGAAAATTTCTTCAGGATCCCCAGGATTGGAACCGCGTGTTGGTGACACTCGTCGACCCGTCTATCCAGGGGGAGAGAGTGCCTTAAGACTTTCTGTAGGTTGGGTTGGCGATGGGTTAACCTTTTACCAGTAGCCCAACGGACCAAGATACTGACGGTTGCTTTGGCGCTGTTGGTTCGGGGTGCCGGATCAACACCGCAAATTATCGTGGCGAGAGAGCTAAAGGTCCATTTCCCGTTCCCCGGATGGTCGGGAAAGTCCTGTCCAACGCGTCTCCTACATCATCGCGATGGGGCCACGTTGATCTCGAGGCGTTTCTGGATAGCTGTTTTTCGCTTCTCTTAACCGCATGACCGGGAGCTGCTGAAGGAGGGGGACAACCTCGCGTTTTCGTAGACTCTTTCTCGACCTATCCCCCTCGCGGGTGGTATGGCGCGATGGCTTTCGTTGACGATTTATCCCTGTGTCCCTCACGTCTAGACCTTTTTTTCGGCGTACCTTGCCGTCTTCGTAACCTTGCCGTCTAGAGGTGTGGGAGTCGGTTTGGAAGAGTCGCATCTTCGACTCATGCTTTAGCTCGTGGAATCGGGGTTTCCATGAACTTCCCATATTTCTGCATATATATACGGATCGTTATAGAGTGGCCTAGTGTTATGGGGGTGTGATGCTGCTTTGAACGAGGCCGAACGTCGGGTAATTACCTGGGTTCAGGTTTTGGGGACGTATTCGTAGTACTTGGGAGGCGTATCTTTGATGGAAAACCAGAAGGTTTTCCAGCGAGGCAGGAGCCTTGCTCTTGGTCTCTCATCGAGCTCGAAAGGAACGAAGATGGTCTTCCTATAACGCTAAGCATTCAGCACACGTGAGCACCGACGAGTACCTGGTCAATAAATAGGCAAACCTAACAAGGGATATAAAGTGTCCCGACCTATGAACTCAACACAGGCCTTCTGGGCTGAACAATAATTAACCAACAAGGCAAGCCTTTTCTAGTTTTTTTAGCACTATTTTTCGATGTATGCAGACTCGTTCTACAAAAGGAACGATACTCGTAAAACAATTTTTGGCTAAGTTGCAGTTTGTGGACGACACGTTTTGGCTAACATATAGTGCGCGGATAAAGGGGCTCCATAATAACCCAACATCGTCTGAACGACATTTAAAAATATATACCTGGTACCAGGTATATTTTATTCTGTACATCATATACCTAGCCGAAATCGTTGGGATGCCATTTTTGTTTTGAAATACATATTTTTTTTGTGTACCTTGGCCATGCCATTGTTCACGAACCGTTTACTTAGTAGTTGCGCGTTCTTACTTCTTCTCAAGATCATTTGTTAGATGAAACACGATTAGTAATGACATACTCGTACTGGTATATAATAATAGGGCTTCTCAAGCAAGGAGCCTCACGAAACAATAGGGCGCACCTCTAACTTTATAGCATGTCGATGTAATTATCATGACGTTGTAGGCCGTATAGGGGTTGCTTGTCGTGTTAAGCGGAGACGCTCTTCTTGACCCCTTTGGAACCGCAGTCTCGTTTTGGGGACGAGTTGCTTCAGAATTGGAGTCAGGTATATGACGCATGCTTCGGTACGGGTCTACCGTACTAAAAGAGTTGAAGGCGTTTTCGGGTGGCTAACTGTGATTATTATTATTATGCTCGCCTTCCGACAATATAGCGTATATATATGCCATTAAATTTTATCCTTCCGTAAATATCGACTTCTACAGCAGTAGAGGTTCTCAAGCGACCTAGTGATACTACTGTAGAGGTTATCGAGTAAGTAAGGATACTCAGGAAGTATTACTTGTGGGCATAGATGCACCACTACGTATCATAGCGTGCATCGTGTGCTGTCATGCTGCCGATAACATACCAAGACACACAAAACAACAGAGTTCCGACGCGATTGTGTATTTTTTAGTTCATGAGTTCAAGGAGCGCCGTCGGCCAGAAAAACCAACGGTGAATAGGGCTGCAAAGGGTATATACCATGCATACATGCCCCTTGTCGTAGCACGGGCCATAGACGGGTGGGCCCTACAGTACCCAGGGTACCCCCTCTGCTCTAACTATTAAATTAGCATGTCTCCCGTTTACCTTGGGAACGGGACAGTAGACGACCCCCTCTCTCTCGAGGACGACCATATTTCGAAGCTTGTCCAGGGTGTCTTCGGTTACCGGCAGACTTTCTTCCTGCCCTTTTCTGGACGTCAGTAGTCGTTGTTGCGGTTGTTGCGGTTGTTGTTGAGCATCCTGATTCCCTGTGGCGTCCATCATCATCGCCATCATTAATCATCATCATCATCATCATCATCATTACGAATCATCATAATTAGTCAGCATCATCAATCATCATCATCCTGGTCACTATCATCATCATCATCGTCGTCGGTATCATCACAGTAGTACTGATCACCATCAACATTATCATCATCACGATCACCATTTATTTGGAGTCGGTCGACGAGCCCTGTCACCTACTGAAGGCACGAGGGGTAGGGTGGGCACTGCCCTCTACATGAATAGTAGTACATCAGTGCTGACCCTCTACAAGACTATTCTTGTCACTACTTACTTGCGGTTGGTAGTGAGGTCGACTTCATATATATTATACTACAGCAAGCAGTGCAACAACAGCAGCAGAAGAACCTTAAGGCGGTATACCTATAATACTTGATTATACAGTATCTGGGCGCCCACCAACAATAATCACCCGTATCTCACCCGTATCTCACCCGTATCTCCAGAACCATGTGGTGTATCAGAGAACCAAAATGATCCTGCGAAACCCCTTGGCCAGCCCTGTGAGAGGAGCTCGTCAGAACGGTCATGCTCCATCTCGTGCCTTTGGGTGGGCGCAAAAAGCGATATACGCTGGCTCTATTGTGATTTCTCTAGATGCTGGCTACCGCGGCGATGCCGAGGACTTCCAGCCTGAGCGACAGCTCATTCGAAGGCTGCTGTACAGCCCCACAGGACTGTCAACTTTTTTTCTCGGAGTTGTACACAATTGGTTTGCTTTCTAAAAAAAAACGTCCGTTCTCGTTTTTGGCTTCGTTCCCATTTTTCCGATTTATCATAATAAATATGAGAAATAAATCCTTAGAACCTTCGTGTGACACTACCCTTCAACATAATAATGTATTCGCTGTTGTTGTATACCTGGTACCTGGTACCTGGTAGGATTAAGTGTCTTGCCCGCCTCTGAGCACAAAGTGTCCTACTACTGTTACTGCTGAAATCCAATTCTCTTACGAGATTCCTCCAAAAAACGAGCCTCGTGTTTTTGCTTTAATCAAAAATACTTGACAGGTTTTTTTTTATACCTGGACCTAGACTATTACGGAGGACCATAGTTAATAGGACCTGTCGTATAGATAAAAACCAATATATTTAACCATTTCTACTAACAATATTTGGTCCTATTAGCTATGGTCCCCCGTAATACCATGAATATCTAAAATCACAGTTTTTGCCGTGATCATCGCCCTGTGGGTATGAGCCTGCAGCATTAATAGAGTAGCACTCTAAATGTTGTTGTAGTCTACGAAATCGATCACCGTCTGAGGTATTGTCGATGACATACAGTAGTACGCAGCAGCAGCAGCAACAGCAGCAGCAGCAGCAGCAGCAGCAGCAGCAGCAGCAGCAGCAGCAGCAGTACACACACCTCGACGCAGGAAGCTGAGCGGCGCCATGCTTCCCACCTCCTCCGCCTCGTCACCAGCAGCACCGCAGATCGAGCGAACGGCGACTGTTAATAGAAAGCATGTGTACCTGGCCAGGTGCATGGTGGAGGAGCGTTGGGATTGTACTCCCGCTTGTGATGATGGTGGTGGTAGTGGATGCCAATGATAGTGGTGATGGCGATGACAGTGTAGTCTCCCTCCACTGTCAGCGGTGGCGAAGAAGAAGGGAAGTAGTGATGATGCGGTAAGCCTACTACTGTAGACCAACAACAAAAGGTACACGCTCCACCCATCCCGACTCGGTTGGCATAATATGATATATATGTATGTCGGTCTACTCAGGAACTTGTGGTACGTACTCACATTTTTGTTTTTTACCCGTCGTTCCAGCGCTCGGAAAAATACTTGGAATCGCTATATCAATGTACGAATACACTGACTGGTGTTGTTGTAGTACACCCCCATTTTGTTTGATGTTGTATCAGATAGTAAAGAAGGACGGGTAGAAGATGTGGCGCTCTCGGTAGTACATTGCCATCGTAATTTACCGTTGCCAAAATTTATCAGCCCTCCTCCGTAGGTCCAAGTACGGTACACTGCTGTAATAGTTCACCTTCATGACGTATGACACGAGCACACTTGATTCGAAGGGGAAGGGAGACCCTTCACTTCGTTGGAATCGCATCGACGGCGGACGGGTGTCACACACGTCTTCAACGGAAATTGACGAAGGAAAAAACATAAACAAACGTGCTCCACCGGCCCCCTCTGCTCGAGAATTTGCCCCATCATGGCCGATCGAGAATATATCAGGAAAAAACAGAATTAATCAGAGAAAATCGAACATTGTAAGGTTGCGACCCGTTGTTTATTTTCTGTTGACGGCGCAGCAGTATTACGTGTACGTACGGGGGACCATAGTTAATAGGGCCAAATATTGTTAGTAAATATAGTTAAATATATACCTGGTAGGTTGTTGTGCATACCATGGGCTCTATTAACTATGGCCCCCCGTAATAGTAGCCGCCCTGGAACAACGTCCTTCGTGGTTGGTTGAATTTGACTGTAAATTATTCTCGCCGTGGAGTCTACTATTAATATGATAGCGCCGCTATCGCAGACACCTCGGTCTGAAAAGCGTCTCAGGCTGACTAATAGCACGCATTAATTTTAATGTACGTTTACCGTCGGACTTGGTGCGTGTCGACTCCGAGCATCGCGCGAATCCAATACGGATCGCGTTTCCATCGTGCGCTTAGCACAACAAGGCGAGCGTGAAGTTTTCCACGACGATGATATGATACCGCACTGCATGGTTGGTGGTACCAGGCGTTCTACGATAGAGAGGTTCACCCTATTTTTTCTGAGACTCCTATATGTGTCACCCCAAGGTATAATAATGTGGAATCGAACGGTGACATACGCATGGATACGGCTGATGCTTGGGATGTATGGGGCGCGCACGCACCTCCAACAATTTAGAGACATCCCCACGAACTGTGATACTGTATACCCCCTTCAACTGGCACCCGGTATGGACGCCGTGATGGCTCACAGAAAGGTTTCCCCCCCAAATGTGATACCTCTCTCGTAGAACCCCACGTACGGTACACCCACATACTATGCCAAGATACCGCGGGCAACTTAATGCACTTTGTATCGTGGGCAAGTTATTTCGCTGCCAGAATTCAAAATATTCGCCAGACAACAGCAAATCGATCGTGTACGACACATCACCAGTTTCCCGAGAGTTTACCGTCTGTTTGCCTTTTTTTAGAGGGAACGTCCAGGAGTATTTACTTGTTATTTTTCCACGTATTATTGTTCGGACAAGAACGAACATACCTGGTATGTAGGTTTCCGAACTACTAGAGACCCCAGCACGAACTTCATTAACAGGGAGAAGCAGCAAGCAGCAGGCCATGCAATGGGGCACGTAGTACGATCGATCGTCGTGATGGGGACAAACCCCGATGATGATACCGCATATCATTTCGTCCCGTCCTGAGAATGCAAGTGTTTTCAAGATGAACAGAACTGTTCATTATTTGTTGGCGGGAACTAACTTCTATATCACCGCCTCGCTCGCGGACATATCATACATTATCTACGTGACGCCGTCAACTTCCCCACCTGCCCTTGTGGGACGTTGCGCAGGACCCCGGATACGCACACTACCTATTCTCCAACCCTGGGAACATGTGCTAGCTCAATCATGCAGCTCATCATGCAGCTCCTACTCGGCAACAACATGAGCTACAATTAATAGCGTAGATCACATACTACAGTATATGAGAGGTTTTGATGTATTGCCCTGGAATATGTATAGATCATGAAGTAGGAATCGATGATCTGTTCAATCTGTGGACGTTTAGGGCGACGGCGGTCCAGACTACAACGCGACCGCACCCCCCTTCCTTCGCAGGAAACGTTATGGTTAACCTACGGCCGTCCCCGTGGCTATGCACCAACCACGGACGGGTAAGTACCTATTATTGCATGTGAGGTTATTCGCGTAGCAGCATTTAGTATGCCACCTACCTACAAAACAAAGAACGAGTTGGAGAAAAAATCATCCCGAAGAACCGAGACCTTTTGGCTACGAGCACTCGCGTGTCGACCCATTCTTCTTTCCAGCTTAGGAGCCCCCGTCTTTCTTTCAACCCGCCGACCTTCTACTCAGCGCCAGTCCCTATGCTCGCACACACCCACGAGTATAGAGTCCCGCACTATTAACAGGTCCTGGTGATCTTCTTGTCTTCTTATCTCTCAACCCTTCCCTGCCCAATTCTCTCCATTCCAACCGACTGCTACACTCTCACGGACGTTGTGACCATCTTCCCCATCCCCTTGTTCTAATCCGATCGACGACTCCGCACCTCTCTACAAACCCCAGACTTCCTTTGCTCATTTTTCCATGTCTACACAAGAAAATTTCATTTTTTTAATTTTGTTATTGCCATCCCTGTGTCATTGCATTATGCATTCCTTTTTTTATGTGGATGTTTTGATTGAAACGAACACTGCAGTATTCGTAGTACGAGCACATCGTCGCAAAAGGCAAATAAATGGAGTACCGGGTACTGCTATTTCAGCGCTACAAATAAAATGTGTTAGAGATACGTTGAGCAATTTTCGCAGACGAGAAGGAGCCCAGCACACGTAGGATGGGTCACGATCTACTTAATTATTACCGTAAGTGACTTGCCATTCTACCCCTGAAAAGTAGGACCATTGTACACTACTATCAATAGTGCTCAAACAAAAAATTGCTTGCCTTTATTTTAACTAAATAGTGGTATACCATGGTATATACTAATCCGAAGATATGATATGCTGCTGCAGGGTCTGCATAGTAAAGGTTCAACCGGCCATAGATCATGACACGTGTTTTAGATCGTGGCTGAAAATCACACACGATAACCCACCCGCAAACGTTAGCTCGTTCGTCGCACCAGGTATCAGCAATGTACCTGCTCTGTAAGGTCTAGACCGTTCACACCAAAATTGAACGACTCTTGCAATGTTATGCACTGCTTGGGTTTTGAGTCTGCTTCCGACGCGTGCTACGACAATAATAGAGAAGTAGCATTTGCTTTTTTTTGGTGAAAAACGAAAAAAATATTGATGTTGGTGGGGGGGGCGCCTTGACCCAGTGAGTGGTCGTTGAATCTTGCTCGTTTTTTTAGCTGATTTTTTCGTTTTAACCTATCTATGCATTGCGATTTTTGTCCGATCAATCGCGCGCGGTTTCTCCGAGTAGAGTGTGGTTTTGAACGGTTGATGGAGCTGGTCATCAAGTGAGGAGCCTCAGAACATTTTGTAGGTGCATCCCGACCGTAGAATGAATCTTCCATCGAAGTTTCCATGTACTCCAATGTAAGCTTCCACCTTCTTCTATGGAAGGTAGTCTACTTTCTCCATGGGAGCACCCTCCATCTTCTATGTCAGGGTATCTACTTCCTTCCATGGAACCTTCTACCCCGCGGACAGCCCGCGGGCAGTTCATGGACAGTCTGTATGAAGAATCGTCATGGGCATCTCATGGGAAGAAATGTCCTCGGACAGCTCGTGGATAGCCCTTGGACAGCCCGCGGACAGTACAACGCTGGACAGCGCGTGGACAGTCCGTGGACAGCTCGTGGGCAGCTCGTGGGCAGTCTGTAAGAAACATTGTCATATGAATCCCATGGGAAACAATGTCAGCGGACAGCCCAGGGGTGCAGTACACGAACAAAAAGAGAAAAGGGAACCACATTCGCCACCATGTTGGAGATGAAAACAAACGAATACGGGAGACCATGGTAAATAGGACCTACGGTACTCACGAAAACCTACATATTTACCTATTTTTACTGACAATATTTGGTCCTATGTTTACTATGTTCCCCCGTAATAGCGGGTTGGGATATTTGTCGAAACATATCTCGTAGTGTAAAACGTGTCTTTCTTTTTTTCAGTTTCGTTCTACTTGATTTTTGACCTCTCAAAACAAAAAAAGTTGGTTGTCGATCCCCCCCCCCCCCCCCCCGTGTTCTCTTGGGGAGCCCATACACAGCCCGCGGATGGAAGAATAGCCCACGGACAGCCCGCGGTTTATCACATACCAGATATTTTAGTGGCGTTTGACGTTCTTTCGGGTATTCCTACAACCCTCGTTCTTGAAGTAATTTTTGGCAGTTACTTAGTACATGGTTGATTTAATGGGTTGGACGACAAAGGCGCACACTACAACGAGAGTCCAAATGTCCACGCACGCGAGTGAGCGGGCTACCCAAAGGGTGTCACTACCGTACTATTAATACCACTATCTACGTTTCGGATGAACTTTCAGAGCTCGGAAAATAAGTCCTTTTCCCACCGTTGGCCCCCTTCCCTCGTGGTCTGCGGCTACGTTGACAAATCGTTGTTTATAGCAATACTAGTCCTCGGGCTGTCCGTGGGCTGTCCATGGGCTGTCCGCAGCCCGTCCGTGGAATAACCCTGGGCTGTCCGTTGGCTGTCCGCGTGCTATCCATAGCTGTCCGTGGTCTGCTCGTGGCCAGTCCCGGACTGTTCGCGGAATGTCCGGGGGCCGTCCCTGAGCTGTCTATGGGCTGTCTGTTGGCTGTTCGCGGCCTATCGTTGGGCTGTCGAGATACTTCCACGCACTGTTCACGGGCTGTCATTGGCCTGTCTCTGGGCTGTCGATAGGCTTCTCCTTCCAGGTTTCCCAAAAGGTTGCTCATGGGCTGTCCGTGGGTGGATCGGGGGCTGTCCGGGGTTCGTCCGTGGACCTTCCGTGGGCTGTCCTTGGGAATTCGGTGGCCTAAGTTTGGGCCGCCCGTGGGCTGTCCGTAGGCCGTCGGTGGATTGTCCGTTGACTGACCGTTGGCCGGCCAATAACTGTCCGCGGGCTGTCATCGGACTGTTCGTGGGTTGCCGTCCGCGGGGTGTCGCTGGGCTGCCCACGGTCTGTCCGCGGGAAGTCTATGGACTGTTCGTGGGCTACGCTTCCCATGGGATACACGAAACCAATGCCCAACAAGAAAAAATTGGTCGTTCCGGGGTGCCCGGTCTCCTTCAATGTTGGTTTTTATAATGGAAGTAGGTGGAAGCTTCCAAGCTTCCGGAAGCTTTGACCACTTCCACGGAAGCTTTGACCACTTCCATAGAAGCTGATGCAAGTTTCCATGGGAGTGGCGGAAGCTTCCCCGAAAGTCGTGGAAGCTTTCTGGAAGCTTCCACCTACTTTCATGATAACCGCCAACAACGCACCAGATCCGGTGTGCCCTGGGGGCGTCTGCATAAATGGCGATGGTAGTGTACTCCTAGGCCCTCGTAATAAGTGTTGAGGAAATGCCCTGTTATTTAATGTTACGAACTTGGCGAGATTCAACGAGTTCGAACACATGTACTTTATTCGTCATATTTACTGTGCATACGCCTACTTATTAATAGTCAACGGCGTATCGTGTGAGTTCGATTATCGCGTGTCCTACATGCAGTGGTTTATCCTATCTGGTGTAATCGGACGAACGCGCTGGGTATATCATGGAATCGTTTGTATGTGTGGTGGTGTGCTCCAAGGCTCCTCTGTGCTACATGGCGAGGAGAATGCCCCGGATATCAAAGTTACAATACACTGTAGCGCTACCCGCTATTCACCTACCCTGAATAGCGTGACTATGCAGTAGGCTGATGGGTAGTGGTATATGACCAGCACCCGCTCGCTCGGTGTGCGCCACTACTGTACCTCGCCGACGGAGACCACCCCGCTACCTCGAGTCAGTGGGTACGACACGACCGAGCCTTCCGGGACACGGCTGTGCCACCACGTAGAGAGCTCACGAGCCCCCGATAGAGGGGATAGGGGATGCGTCTGTTTTTTCTCAGTCCCCCTTCTAGTACTTACTGCAGTTCCGTTTCGGGGAAAAACTACTCAGAATTTGAGTGGTTTGCCCCCAAAACGGGACTGCAGTTCTAACGGGGTTAAGGGACCAAAAGGTACGGGCGCGCAAACAATGAAACGCCCAGTCTGACTGACCCTGGGAGTGTTATCGTGACGCTATTGTAGGGTACGATAGAGTGCAGCGACCGCTACAGAGAGCAGCTTTCAAACGCGGATTTCTCAGCGTCCCTATTAAAAGTTGGCCTTATGTTTCGTTCGTTCTCGAACTATTTTCGATTATTCGTGAGGCTATTCTGCTGTACTGCCTCACCGAGAAGCCGACTTTGGGGCTATACACCTCGGTATATGACGGGGTAAGCCTTTTCCCCCCGTCGTGTTCCTCACGTAAACGAGCCTCCTTCTTCCTCACCCAAAAAAACCCGACTTTGATAAAAAATGTACGCGTAACCCGATGAGTAGTCCCATCGGCTATATAACCCGGTACACACGGTTAGTTTGAGTTCGAGTTCGAGTTCTTCGGCTTCAGTTTTATAAATATATATAAATAAAAAGATAAATGTTTGTATACTTCGAAGTAAATATTTATCCTGTTTACATGACCTCGCGGAAGCATGACATTGTGTTGCCCTTCTTAGCATTGTGTGTTCCCATCCGAAACCAATGTTTCGCACGACGAGCTTGAACGGTGATCACCCCAAAAACATCATCAAAGTTCCCGAGAGAAGAGGACCAAGGGAAACAAAAAAAGGAAACCTATCCATCAAGGGTAAAGACTACGAGTGACTCCTGTTTGTGGTATGCGGTAGCTTGATACGGGTCTGCGGATATTGGGGGTTTCATATGTTGTGGGGTTTCGTATTATGTACCGGGGTATTTAGTATGCCTCGTGGATGGAGGGATGGAGCTGCTTCTCCGGGAGCAGTCGCTGATGTTAATGATACGGCCCAGGCTTTGATGATAGTGATACTGCCTGTCTATATGTAAGTGGTGCAGCCGGTGACAATCTTGGTGCGGCTTACCTCCTCCTGTGTGTGGTTTATGTGGTGGGGTCACTGACAGAACGGTATTGATCCAACCTGGTGTGTGTTGTGTTCGGCTTATTGTAACTAGTATTTTGTTTGCTCTTCCTCAACGATCATGGTGTAGACCACGCGTGTATCACGTGCACGCGTCCGACAGCTCCAGGACCTGTGATCAAACAACTCCCTTCTGTACTTGTTGAGGGGTGCAAGAGCCTGACAGCTGTGGACCTCTAAGAGTGTATACAATTATAATACGGACGTGTTTTTCTTTTTGTTGGGGGGGGGGGCTTGGTCCTTGCGGCTGGAGGGGGTAGCGTCAGGAGAAGGCCAAGAACGGGAGGTAAGCCTACATTCCGTACGTTTTGGTGGTTGTTGGCTATATATACATCGTTTCACGATTATGAACTTGCCGTGGTCTTGGCGTTCTGTTGTTCCATCCTGTTTTTTTTTTTATGGTGGCAATCACGCGGTGTACACGCGTTGTCGGACGGTGAATTAAACAATGGTGTGTGTGGCCTTTCTACACTCAAGAGAGGGGGTGTCCAGCGAATATAATTGCGAATACAGGTAGTGAGAGCGCAAAATTGTATGTTCGGTGTTCATTCAGTCGAGGAAACATCCTCCCCCCGCCCCCCGTCAACCAGAAGCATTGATTTCGAATGCAATCAGTTTGTTTCTGGTAAGTCATTGGAGTGTGGGAGATAGGGAGCTGGTTTCGAAGCAAACACAATAAAAGCGTGTTATACACAGGAAATTGAATGCCTGGGATATAATATGGGTAGGTACAACATGGTGTTGGGCAACAGCAGCAAAACAGACAAAATCAGACCCGAACCAAAGGTGTTTTAGACGTCTGGCTATAATGCATACTTAAGTCTTGTCTGTGGCGTTAGTAACAGCTAGCTAGTCCTGCTGGTGTGTACGCGATAACGAGGCTCTCGCGTCCTGACGACCAGTTAGGACACAGCCTAGATTTCCGGTTTACGGATGATGAAGCAACTTTCCAGTCAGTATTCAAACACATTAGCGCTCCCGATATAATTTAATGCCCAAGCTCACGGTAGTACTGCTGCTGCTCCGGGATAAAATGCCCACATCGGGTTTTGCACTGGAACCACATCTGCGATCCTGCCAACCCCAGCCACTACAACATTGTCTCCCGTGTGCCAAATCTAAAAACTAGCGCCGCAAACACACACCGCTACAGCTCGATGACTCATCGCCGGCATCGACACCGTCGCCATGATCAACACCTGGCCTGCCTCTATTCTGCGTCGCTGTTGCTGTGTGCATGCGAGAGGTGTGGGATTTTTTCTTCGACTTTTTTTTGCCGCCCCGCGTGTGAGAGGTGTGGGTGTGTGATGTTTTCCAAATAGCTTTTTCGTATCGTCCCGGGGGGGGGCCATAAGGCTCGAAGTGTTTTTTTTCAGAAAACGCCTGACTACTAGCGCAGTGAACGCCCAGGGTATATTTTTTTTCACCTTGACAAATATAGCGTCCAGGGGGGGCGTTTACTTGCATACGGGAGTCGGAGAAACCACTGTCCTACACTGAGCTGATGTACATACGTGACATGAAGGCGTGACCGTCCCGCGATAGTGCGGTTAATACATTATTGGGGGAGCGGTCCCGTCACATAGTGCCGCAGACGCACTATTATTTATTGCGGGACGAAGTCGTGGCAGGCGGTTTTGATCGCACTATTACGGTCGATAGTAACGAGGACTGGTTTTAGTTTTTCCCCAGAATTTTCCCGAAATTTTGGTATTTGGTCGGCATTTTCCTATATATAATAGAAAAATACCGAAATTTTGGGACAGAATACTGAAACAAAGAGAACAACACTCCTCGTTAAGATCGACCATTAGGGGACCCCGCACTAATATTGCGCCACCCCCACTGCTTTATGATAGTACGGATATATATATATATATATATATATATATACATTGCTTTGTACCAAATTGACGTTTTTTCCGGAATAGTTCATTTTTCTCGTTCGGCCGCAGGTCTTTTCTCGTGCTTCCTGCTGCGGGGCCCGCAGGGGGGCCGCGTGGACAGTACGGTGCAAGCGTTCGCTCGGGCCGGTCTACGTGGCCCATTCTCTAGATAGATGGTCAAAGTCACGTGACCCAGCAAGCAACTCAGGGGATGGGGTCCCAGTTCCGAAAAGCCATCCAGAGGCTTAAACTCCTACCCGGATCTTCGTATTTTCAGCTGCAAAGATTTTGTTTTTCTCGCTTTTTGCTGCAACTGCAACTACAGCACACAGCAGTGCTGCTCGAGTTCGCAACTGCAGCAACCGGCGTACGAGTGCTGCTCGAGTCGAGTGTTGTTCCAGGGCCGCTGGGTGCTGCTACTGCTGCTGCTGCTGAGTGCTCGTTGGCCCGTGACTGCTTGGCCACGCTGTGCTCGTGTTCGTCTCGTGCTCGTTGCGCTTGAGCAATCGAGTGGTCGTGGTGACGTGTCCTTTTGTTTGCGGTGCTTCACACCTACTCATGCTGGTGCGCTTGATTCCTGCTCAAGCAGTACGCAGCAGTACAAGAACAGCAACAACAGGCGTACGAGTGCTGCTCGAATCGAGTGTTGCTCGAGTGCTGCTGCTGCTGCTGAGTGATCGTGTGCTCGTGACTGCTTGGCCACAAGACATGACAACACGCTGTATCCACCACGGACATGGAATTGTTTATTGAGTATCTCGGTGCGATTCACCATTTATTTATCGGATCTTTGTAATAATACCACGTATTGCATTGCGTGTAATAATGTCGAGCTCATCCTCGAGCAGTACGCAGCAGCAAAACAACAGCAACAACAGGCGTACGAGTGCTGCTCTAGTCGAGTGTTGCTCCAGGGCCGCTGGGTGCGGCTGCTGCTGCTGCCGAGTGCTCGTGTGCCCGTGACTGCTTGGCCACGCCGTGCTCGTGTTGGTCTCGTGCTCGTTGCGCTTGAGCAATCGAGTGGTCGTGGTGGCGTGTCTTTTTTCCGCGGTGCTTGACACATACTCATGCTCGTGCGCTCGAGTCCTGCTCGAGCAGTACGCAGCAGTACAAGAACGGCAACAACAGGCGTACGCGTGCTGCTCGAATCGAGTTTTGCTCGAGTGCCGCTGAATGTTGCTGCAACGGCTGCTGCTGCTGCTGAATGCTCGTGTGCTCTGCTTGGCCACAAGACGTGAGAACACGCTGTATCCACCACGTCGCCAACGCGTCGGCCGGTGGCCCGTCCCTCACTATCGACACATACCATACACGTTGCGAGCCACCATGTTCTGCTGTATGCCCTAACGACGCTGTGGCCTTGCACTAAAATGGCGTTCGACGGTGAGAAACTATGTGCCGGCGCAGGCCTCGAGGCCGGCGCCAACTCGTCGGCCCGTCCCTCACTAACGATACATACAATCTATGCCACGGTACACAATGAACGACGTATTGTATCATAGTGTTTTTTCAAGTATCTCGGTGGTAATAATCTCTTGTCGGATCTTCGTACCACGTAGAGCGTCGCGTGTTGGTATATTGTAGCCGATTGTTTACTGCCTTTTGTACAATATGCCCGTGCCACGCGGTTTGCTTAATATTCTGCTAACACTCCTGTTGTTGTTGCTGCCGCTGCTGTTACTACACACAATCGCGGTATAGCTGCTATTAATATTACTACTACTGCTGTTGCTGGCACAGGTTGCTGTTCTTGCTGCAGCCCTTATTTTATTTTTGCCCGTGCCACGCGGTTGCTTATCTTGCTGATCCTGTTGTTGCTATTAATAATCATGCTGAAAAAAGCGTGAAGTACCCAGCTTTTACAGATCCTCCGGATCATACAGACATCCTGCAGATCGTACAGATCCTCCAAATCGTACAGACCGTATCCCGGTTAATATGCACAGATCATTCAGATCACACAGATTCCGTTCAGGTAGATCATACAGATCCTGCAGATTATACAGGTCCTCCTGCAGATCAATGACACCCACCGATAAACATGTTATGTGCAGATCATGCAGATCATACAAACCCTATCTCGCTGAGATGTACAGATCGGCAGATCGGAAAGATCCCATCCCGGTAGAGCTGTACTGATTGTACAGCTCACACATATTCTACTCAGATACACACCTAGGAAAAATGTAATCAGACAGATCCCCTCCCGGTTAAACATTACCATGTCGACATTGAGATCAACCAGATCCCACCTGGTATACAACAAGTGGAAATTATACGGAACATACCTGTCTCTCCAGGCAAACTACAAGTTGGAGTGTGTAGATAATCGATCATGCAGATCCTCCACATCATGCACACATGGCGTTCAGATCATCTCACCCGGCATGCAAGTGCAATCATAAAGACCAAGCAGATATCACCGCCAAAGAAAAGAGTGACACATCTACAATATACAGACCCTGCAGATCGTACAGATCGTTCGGATCATGTGGACCCACCCACGCAAAGCTATTCATCAGTTAGTTAATGACGGCACACGCATGTTCGAATAGGGTTAGGGTTAGGTTCATGCAGATCGTGCAGACCTCACCCAGTAGAGGTGTTCAGATCATCAAGGATCACCTATCCTATACCTGGTATCGATGATACAGATCCCACCCAGGCGATAAATACCTGGATGATGCACACCCCTTCAATTTGGGTGCTACGCTTTTCTTTAAGCAATACAGTAGTCGATGTCTCCTACCAGATATGCGCCAAGACCTGCGAGAGCGTCGAATACTAGACTACTACTCTTCGCTTTTAGCAATAGATCAGTAGCCCGTGACTCAGTTTTCTCCGAGATCCTTTTTACTCAAAACAGAGGTGCAAGGGTTTTACCTGCGTCTCCCTTTTCAATTTGCGACACCCCCCGGGTTTCATGCCGCCCACATCCCGAAGGGGAACCTTGTATAAATATATGAAATTATTGATATCACAGCAAAATCAGCGGTGTCAACAAGAAATGGACACCAGGGTACCTAATATTTTTTTATTTAAACATTTTGGCCTACTTTTAATAAACTATGAATGTATGACTGGCAAATTCTCCCATACGGTAAGACTCCTCGCATACATAGTTTATACGTAATTTCTTGTACCTTTTAAAAATTGTTTTTCGCATCCCTGTTTTTTGGTTGTGGGCTGCCCGCGGAATGATTGAATGTGTTCGTTCCCAGCCTCTTTGTTCTGATCCGAGACCCGGGCAGGCTGTCATCCACCATTTCTTGTTGAATTTTGATGTGCTGGGAACACATATGTCTGACGTACTGATGTACGAATACTCTGTACGTGGCGCCCAAGCTTCCAATCATAGATGTAGACGCGACACAGACAAATACACGGCAGACGCGTACGTAGGAGCACAAGGAATAAGTGGGAGGATTTCGAAGCAAAGCTGGAGCGTGTGCAACCGGACGCAAAGCGGGGTTACTGCCGACACGAAGACCCATCGACACCGAAACGGTCCAAGCAGTGAACGTCGAATCCCAATCGGGCAGAAGGCGCGTCTTCGGGACCATCGCCTTCCACTCCAGCCACTGGAGTACACACTAATACAGAGCACACAGCAGCGACCGTTATTTTATTCGCAGTAGTACTTGCAGTAGTACAGCAGTAGAGGAGAGCGTCAAATACTGCTTTAAGTACGTGCTGAAGACAACGGTTAACGAAGAAGGATTTACAGTTGTTTGGTAACGGACGGATTTCAACGACGAGTTTCAACCACGCCGATCGAGACCAGTAGTATTAAAAGTACTTATTTTTCTACATTTGTTTTTTGTGTGTCTGGCGCATCCCGACCATTCCGAGCGTCGACAGCGTACGAAGCTTTGGCACGAAGAGCGTACGAGGCGAAGAAGGTAAGGTAACGAGGGCAATCCCAAGTTAATCTGGGGGAAAGAAGCTTTGCAGGCAATTCAAGCAGGCCGCGTGTAGCTTGCTTGACCGCACAGCTGTCCTTTCCCTCGCGTTTTCTAGTGTCAACGACCACCTATGGCATACGAGAGACGGACTGTAAGTGATACGAGCCCCCCGGGGGATCTGACGGCGTTTTCCCGGAGGAACACGTGCCTCCTGATATACTAGTGTCCTCCCAGCATCACCTACAGTAATAATAATATGCGTCATTTGCCTGGTGTGCATTTTGGGTTCGCGTCGAGTATGTGAGGATACCTGTCTGACTGCGTGAGTCCTGCCAATGCCACCAGAAAATGCACAACACCAGTCCTTATACATTGTATCGTCTTGATGTATAAAGTTTCACGACTTCTTCTGTTGTCCCCGCATGCATGTCCGTTGACCACACGACTTTGAACGCACGAAATTCCAGGTGCGGACAACTTTGGACAAAGGGGGCCTGTGGAACTGTCCTGCGCATGTTCTCGGCAATTTAATCGCTCCGAGATCGTTGGCGACGTTCCCTTTGCGCCAATCCGAAAGGTTGGGATGAGGCCTTTCTGCCCGATTTTTTTTCCCACCGAAGTTGAACAAATGCCGCTGAGCGTCGGTGGCCCCGCTAACCCCAGTGACTGGGTATCAACGGGACGCAACTCGGCGACATCTTTCGTGTCCATAGCCCCACGCCCGAGCGTGGACGTAGGGGTGAACAGCCACCTAAACCTTGTCAAAGTCATTTCGGTGGCTCACGATCTCTGGCGGAGACTCTTTGCTGCTCGTCTCCTGTCCTCCGCCTGCTCCCTGCGAGATACCCTCGTCGTGTTTCCATACTGTAGGGCTTGGGCGTTATGATTTCCTGTGGCGACAGGCTTACAGAGGAAACACCTCATCATAAGGACACGTATTGACAAGTCTGCCATGTGATCCAGCGCAGCAGTTTTCTCAAGCCCGGTCCAGCACTAAAGCACATCCCAGAGGTTGTTTCGCAACATAGCTTGGACATTCATCTCACCTATCGCAAAATTCGGAGTGCGTCCACTCGCTCCACCCCTTCCATCCGCTATGGTGATACCGCTTGGTGGCTGACGCCTGTATCAATGCGTTCCTCACGATGTGAGCGGGCGGTTAGAGGGCGCAAGTAGTTGTCACTGCTTGGGAAGAACGAATGTAGTTGGGTTGACCGCACCTCTGTACCGTGGTTAACCACCTCTCCAACTCGACCCACTAAGTCTCCTTCTCACGAAAGCATTGCGCAACAGAAAAAACACATTTCAATCAACGGGTTGCTCGATTTCCCACTGCCGCCCCGGAGGTAGGGGGACGGATACAGGCGTGTGGGCCATGGTCGGAACCGTGGCCAGGAACAATAGAGTTGGCGTCTGCTACCCCCATCGCTTTCACCCCTCACCGTTCGTTCCTGGTCTTCCAACCGTGCGTGCGGTTGACCAGGGGCCAGTGGCGGCGTGAGTCGGAGACGATCGTGAACATGGAGCACTCGCTACTGCTCTCTGCCCCGCCCAATACCGGTTCGCTACTATTCAGGATGCTCGCCAAACGCATGGAGGTGCGCTCCTTACTGTTCATTCGAACTCGGTGACTCGAAAATACAGAGTAAGGAAGGAGATGTCAATGACCTACTCCTTCGGGCGGATCGATTGCGTACAACTAATTTGGTTTTGTGCTGTTTCATGCGCGTATGTGGTCGCCTTGAGAAGTAAACTGTTATCGCTATGCCGTCAAACACATGTGGTATCACCAGCCGTGGTACTACAAGCGACATATTGTTTGGGCTCGTGACTTCGACCGGAAGTCGTCCCCAGACACCATAAAACGCTGCTGGCAGTCCATGTAGTACGCGTCCTTCCACTGTTGACCACACGGAGTACGCTCGCGGACTGATTATCCACCAGTGTCGCCCCCCATGCCTGCCCACATGCAGTTTCTTCCTTTTCACGAACCGTTTCCCACACCGCTGACCCCCCGTGATATACACAACACGGTGAAGGGCGTGGCTCACTGGTCGGTTTCGAACGACCAGTCATTGCTGTTTGATGCGGCGGCTTCGAAACTTCCCCTGTTGGATTTGACCAACACCCGGGTGACATAGGACATCTACGCTACCAGTGATAGCGGCTTGATCAAAATCGGAGCCGTTCGCGACCCTGTAACGAGGGTTCTTTCGGCGTATCTCGACCTCATTCGCGCGTGGCCGTCTGGGGCGACGAGGTGGTTGTCTCTCGACAACGATCGACGCGAGAATTATCGCGGATTGCGCATCGGCGACGACTGGGAGTTGTTCAACGCCATCAGAAGGCTCCGGGGCTCGAAGGAGGAGGGAGAGCGCGAAAGACAACCAGAAGCAGGAAAACACGAAGACGTGCGAGCGTGGGGGAATGATGATGAAGAAGGGCGACCAAGGGGGCGCGGCAATGCGTTACGTGGCTTGCAGGATACAGCCGTACCTACAGTCCCGACCTTCGAGGAACTCCTAGACTTGCTGGTAGCTTATTTATGGGCGGTACCATCTGCGTTCAGGCCAGCCGCAAGCCTCTGCGGGACGTGGAAGTCGCCGTTCGACACTATCATCCCCTTTGAAACTCTGCAGGTGTGTGTGAGGCAGCTCGAATATGGGCAGTAAGTACTACTGTATGTATCACAACAATCTGCGGCAAACAGTTGTACGTTTTTGTTCCGGCAGTGCGATCACCAGCGTATCACACACAGTGTGCGGCCGTGACTGATATCAGGCAGCGCGACCACACTCGCACGCCAATCTAGAGGATGAAATAAAGGAGGTCAGTTGACACACGAACAGCGGATCGATATATGCTTCGCAACAGCACAGGATTCGTTCGTAAACTAGAGCGCGTCCCTGGTACATAACCAAGGTATCGTAGATCTAGGAGTGCAAACTGTGGTATGGATTCGTTGTTTTAGATTATCGTCGTAGTCGTGTGCACGACGCTGGACGGCGTTGAAGTGCAGCAGATAGCGTACAGATTTAACGCCGTGTAGTACAAGGAGAATACAACCAAGGACTGGCTCACCACACATGAGCTTGCTGCCACTCGTCGCGCGCGCGTGGCACACACACTCTTGAGGCCCGAAGCAGACTTTTCACATTGCTGCACAGCACAAAAACATGCCCGAGTTGCTTAAATTCCCCTTTCCCGCGCTGCAGAAGCAGGCCTGTCGGTACGGCTGTTGTAGCCTGATTGTACTAGAATTTCGATTGTTTCTTTACGACTCGTCCGCCCCACAACAAACATCAACCAAGGTGCTCAAACCTCTACCCGGCGGTATGTGGCACTTGTTTGGGGAGTCGGGGTGGGATCCCGACGGAAAGCATGCGTTCATGGAGTACGACTACGGGACCGCTGCGCGGCAAGACGTGCACGTCGGCGAAGATGGCGCGGGTCGCCTATCGGGAGAGACTACTGCGGAGGAGGAACTGGAAAGGGGCACCGTCGGGAGGCAGAAGCGCCGGGGTCAGCCGCGCCAATGGTCTCACCCCGCGCCGGCGACGTGTTCACGGGCGACTGTTGCGCGAGGATCGAATACTACGCCGACCGCAACAGACTGGAAAAGGCCGGTGACCTGTACAGAGCGGACTTCGGCTTGCTCGAGTGGTGCAATCTCGACGCGTTGCGGAACAGGCTTGAGGTGTGCCTGCAAGGGGCATAGACACAGATGGGTAGACTTTCCTAGGCTCACCCGTGTTAACTGGGCTGGTCCGCGTTTAAAGAGGTTCATCGGGTGGTTGGTCGGGGGGTCAGTTGTCTAGTGGTTAGGATACTGCTGAGGGGGTACGACAGTCTAGTAGAGGTAACTCCTGGCTCCTCATTATTAGGTTCATCTCCGAAAAAGCCATTTATTTGTATTGTTAGTAGCGCGCTTGGCCAGAAAGCGACGTTAACTACACGTGCTTACACCGGTTTGGCCAGAACGAAATTCGTGCGCACTGGGGTGTGAACTATTACCATGCTATTTTTTTCTCCGGAAGTGGGGTTGCTACCGAGCGGTCTACCGTTCTGTTGTTGTCGTTGTTGTTGTTGTTGTTGTTCGGTTGTTGTTGTTGTTGTTGTTGTTGTTGTTGTTGTTGTTGTCGAAACGAATGACAGCTGTCGGTGGCTAATTTGACGTTTTTTTTTGTTTTCTCTCTCGGGACACTAAAGGCGCAGCGCGGGCATATCCGAGCGTTGTCGCTCACAGTGAGGAGAAGCATAAACATCTGCCCTCATTTTTTGTGTGGTAGTGAGCTTTGCACTTCGATGTTGTCGTGTTCTGTTGTACGCGGCACCCTTCGCCCCAGGTTGGCTTGCCACGCTATAAAGAAGGAAGGCTGGCCGTGCAGGAAACGTTTGCATCCATGGCCGTCTCTCAAAGCACCACACTCATTTTTTCTCGAAGTCAGAAGTGGTACGTACAATTAAATGTACCGGGTATGTGTTTCGGGTTTGGCTGGGGGCTAAACAGATAGATGTTACGTTGTTGTTGTGCTGAGCTCTATGCGCCATACTGTCTTTGCTGAACAAAAACAGGTAAACAAGCAAGCAACGTTTGTATAGATCACCGGCTGCATCCTTCCCTAATTGAATGTAACGGGTACCCTTTGTTTTGGCTTTTCAGTCGGCTGTTTTTGTTTGACACACGAGGTGGGAAGCCACCCGTTATTTGTTCGTAGTATCACCATGGGCGTTCAGTGATGTTTAGTGATTTAGATTTGCCTTCTCGTGCGCACCCTGGCAGTGCGCGGGGGGATCGGGTTCGTCGTACCGAAGACGCATTCTCCAGGGGATTCAGAAGCGGCGATGATGCCTTCAACGCCGGATCATATTTTGATTGAAATAACTCCAGTATTCGTGTCTGAGTGTTTCCTCGGGCCCGTTGTTGTGTGTGCATGACTACGTTCGTGGTCGTGTGGCGTATCAATCCGTGCTTCTTGTGTCCAAGCACATATTAGCGTGACATATTTTCCCACTGGTCTCCTTGTATACTCTTTTTTACCAAAATGCGTTCCCGACGAGAAGCTTCATCAGTTATTGGGGTGCTGGCAATACGTTATGCCTACGATCATGACTGCTGTAGCGCCCTGCCTCCTACTTCAGCGCAAAGCGCGCCTCGGGCCATCTACAATATGATCAGCAGATTTGGGTATTGTTTGTAGGTAGGGCGCGCTCGGAGGTTGCGGTTCCACGTTAGGTGCCGTTCTGAGCCACCATTATTGCTCAAGATTGGGCTTCAGTAGAAGTCGGAGGGATGTTGGTGAAATTTATCCAACACCGGTAGGAAACTGCTTCTTAGCAAGATCGCGAGGTGATTCCGAGGGCAATGTGTGAGGGCGTCGGGCGCTCCAGACGGCAATCGTAGGGAGCAAGAAACGACTCACGAGGTGTTTTCGTGTACTCGAAGTTGCGAGCGTGTGACACGAACACGCTCTCACAAACCTAAACTGTTTAGTTTCCCGCCAGGGAGCATAGCACCATGTCTACATCACCGATGAACAAATAAATGGCCTTCACTAAACTATCGCTGTTCTCAAGGAGGACGCCAAATCTCTACAGTAGTCGTCGTCGAAGATACTGCGGGAGGCAAAACGACGTTCCCACGATGGGCAGTGAGGTATTGGGCCCACAAAAGGGCAAAACAGAACTTAAAAGCTCAGGATTTTTTGTATGTCTGCGCTACCTATTTATTGTACAACTACGCAACACGAATTTCAGTTGCAAATCCCTCAGTATCGCTCCAAGTCGTGAACATAAGTTGCCGAAACACCTACACGCGGGTACTTGACGCGTTCTTGGGGGTGCCAGCGTCCCCTTCAGCGGCCGGTGCTAACTCTCAGCTCGTATCACACGGGTATACGGTCAGAGTAACGACGGGGGTACGCGCTATATGACGGGCAAAACAGCAGTAGTAATGGCATCTTAGACGGAATCCACAATTCTAAAGTTTTGCCACCCAAAGCCGCACCCACAGAGCTACTCCGATGAATATGATGCGGTGCTCTCTACCGTGTGTGTGCACGTGGCATACATACGGCGAAGGTCTCCCCAGCTTTGTATCAGCGTACCGCGTTTATTTTTCGCCGTCGAATCTCCGGCCGTCAAACAACAAGATCAACAACAACAACAACAACCATCCTGCTGTATCGCAGAACAACGCCACAGACATCTATAATACTGTATTTCAATGTGCCTGCAAGCACCTGATACTCAAAAAAAAAAAAAAACGCCAAATAAATGATACAATATTCAAGCATTCAAGCAGCCTGCCCATCCATGACAAGCGGCAACCTGGGTGTAGAAAAAAAACGCCAAAAATGGGACATCATATTCAGGTCTGTCTGTGTATGAACAGCGGCAACATAGATTCATGTAGTCATGTCCCCAACAACTGCGTGTGGTGTAAATACCAGCGACAAAAACTCTAAAAATAAAATGAAGCCCACACGCGTCTGTCTGCTGTATGTTCGCGATGGGCTTGGTGGAAATCACTCGATATTATCTGCAATACTATACCAGGGTATGCATAAGAAGCGAAATCGTTTTGAAACCGCATGTGATGTAGAGGAGTAAGACAACCACCAGGAGGAGCGACGAACCCTTTCCCCTCCTCCTGCCTGTCGTGTTCCCTGGGCCACATCCCATTTATATTATACTACCATGGCACTCGTATTATCATCGTACTCGGAACCAAGCTGTCTTGTTTGGTCGAGCTTGCTCCAGTCGGTGCGACCTCAAAACTAAATTACCGTCGTTGCATACATGATGAAGTAAGTATCACACGCAGAAACTTGTGGGTTCACATGGATATCCCTGCCACGGCAGGCGGTCTCACCCATACTTCACTTTGCTGTAGGCTGCTTGCCTCCACCTGGTCGTTTATGTAAGACGTGACTTTTGATTTCCTTTGTTATTTGGCACAATCCACCAGGGCTTGGTCTGCACTTACTTCAACAACTAACTACAGCAGCGCCACAAACTTCAATCCACCTCCACCAGGCAGGTATCACATGAATACGCAGTTACACTTTGTTTCCCCTCCTCCATCAGCCACACCTCTCCCAGCGCTTAAGATAGCGAAAGGCTGAGGGAGGCTTGGGACGAAAGGCTCGTCGTATGATATATATATATGCTACATTTTCCCGAATTTTGAACAATTCAACAACGACTACAACAACAACAGTGCAACGCAATGAACCGGTCGATGCTTGCAGCGGGTCAAGTATACCCCAGAATAATAGAGAATATGCGGCAATTGTTTTAGTCAATAATCCTCCTTTCATTATCCTTGATACGTACGCAAATTAATATATTATTAAGAGACTTTGCTATGTATGTACGTACTCGATGTACAGGGCATAATTTCACAAGCATACCTGTACAACAGCAGTTCAGTGGCATCAGGTACAAAAAGTAGCGGTTCACTCAACAACAGCCATGCATCAACAACCAACATGAGGAAAAAACAGATATTTTATGCCATTTATGGAGGCTGCCCCCTCCGACGATTCACCTGAGGCCTAGACGGACTGGTTCTTCATGCAATTTGGGCAAATAAATGCGTGTCTTCTGTCCTCACAACTAAACCCGCCTCGAGTCTGGCAAGACGATGCATGATTCATTTATTATCCCGATCCTTCATTTGTAAGGGGAGAAGTAGGAGCTTGGGGTTGATCTCCTAGATGACCCTTCACCTTTTTTGCCCACTCACTCGCGGGTTCAAGGGTGTGTTCGGATTCACGTACTTTACTACACGAACGTCAATCGTGTTGTAGACCCATCGCAATTTGTATGGCGTATATATATATCATAGATCGGGTTCTTGCCAACCCACAATTTAGTGGTTGTGTGTGTACGTGTCATGCAGGTATTGACGGTATATCTGCGCACCCTGTCTCCCACGTGCCCGCTTGTCGTTGTCGTTGTTGATATAGAGCATGCTTCTTCTGTTATCAACGTACCTGCAGACACATACATCAAGACCCCTCTTCCTTGCTGTTGAGACCCGTGAATGAAGGTGATACCTACAACCGTACGAGTGGTGATCTACCGGGGTAAATACGAGACTTGAAAATAAGTTTGTATTTGTAAGGTGTGTACTGTATGTACCAGGTACAACCGTATCGCGCGCAAGACAGCACACCCCAGGGGAACACTTTCTGATCCGATTCTTCTGTCGAAAACCAGGAGGCACACACCACGAAAATGGGGACTATGCCAAATATCTCGTCAATGAAGAACTTCCCTACAGATGCATCACTTGG
The DNA here is from genome assembly GCA_031213475.1 of Nereocystis luetkeana. Classification (NCBI taxonomy): domain Eukaryota; class Phaeophyceae; order Laminariales; family Laminariaceae; genus Nereocystis; species Nereocystis luetkeana. Next base: position 9,003,051 of record JARUPZ010000006.1, read on the forward strand.
CGTCTGCACTTTGCCCGTTGTCGACAAAACCGGCTTGAACGTCAGTCCGACGAGGTGCGCTATCTTGCGTGTTACAATGTCGGGCCTCTCGTAATTTCGAGCTTGAAATCAGATTTTGGGCTAACATCCATAATCTGGGGGAGCGAGACCGGGGTAGATTTCTCACGATTTCGTCTACGCGGAGATTGCCTACTTGTAGGCTACATACAGATACGTTCGTTCTTGTTTTTATGCCTTTCTTGGTTAGCTTTGTTAACCTGGTACGGTTTTCTTACGAGAGGGCCGATACTGTAGATACGATAACCCAAAAATCTGCCCTGCGCAGTCCTCATAACCCCCCCCTAACCCTCGGAACAGACAGTAGTAGTAGTTAGTTGTGAAATGTTCGGGACGAACAGGTCGACGCATATCGGTATCCCGTGATTGTTTTTTTTTGCTATCTACATATTCCCATGCCTGCCCAAACTCCGCGCCTATCAACGTGGTGGCAAGGAGACATGCTTTTCACACCCGCGCTCAGCAAGAAGATCAGTTTTGCAGCGTTCTCGAAAAATGGTAAACGCTCGAAATGAGCTTTGCGAATCCGTTTCCCCGACAACGGAATGATGACCAATATACACTATAAGAGACGTGAAATATACTACTGCTACAGTACTATCAGTAGTACTGTAGTGGAAATGCTACAGAGACAGCTCTAATGCATTAGTTCATACTTAGTACCACTTCACTGTACAGCTCGAGGTTACATCATATTTAGATACACATAAATGTAATCATATTCCGACCCCCACCCAGCTGTGTCGCTCGGTATATTCTCTCTCCTAGATAGACCTGCCTCCTGAGCGCGTATTTGGCGATCGAGGAAACAATAGTTTTTCTCAAGTTCTTGGGTGTCATTGTTTTATTATTATATCTCTTGCCATCCGACAATGTGCAGCATGATCTTCAACATGGATCACTCATAACTTTCACGAAAGAACAAAACCTCGGAAACAAAAGGAAACCCATGCACCAAGTCTTTCATTGTTTTTCCCCGTTTATTATTATTTTACGCTTGCCATTCGACATGTATGTGCAGAGCATGACCGTTGATAACTCAAAACATTCCTGAAAGAAGAAATCCCCGGAAACAAAAGAAACCTATGCCCAAGGTCTGGCTGCCCTCCATGGCTACTTTCTTCTATGCTTTACGTGTCTACGATACTCTGGTTGTTGTCTCTGCTCGTTCCTGTATCTTGTTCGTTGTCTCGAAAACTACTGTACACACACCGTAGCTCAGCTCATACTATTAATAATACCAATATAAATTACTACCAGTTGGGAATAAAAGGCCCTCCCGCCCCCATGGCGGTCGGGCCAGATTCCTGTAGATTATATAGGAGCTATCATAGGTGAGCCAATACGTACATAGGAGGGACATTAATTGTGGCCCCGTGCTTTAAATGAATGAAAACCCCTTTGTAAGTCACTTTATGTAGGACCTCAATAATAAGCGTTAAAATTATGAACTGTGCAATATTTATTTGATGTGCTTGCTCCCTTTCTGGGATCTCACACTGCAACTTTATTAGGTGCTGGTAGCAGCAGCACGATGCAATACAATTTGTGGGTAATACGATACACGTACTACAGCAGAGGGGCCACACTCGGTGTATCGATTGTTTCCGTATCGAGCAAATTTCGCACTCTGAATGCTGAGAGTATTAGGGTGCTTACGGCCTTAACATTGCGAGTGACTGGGAGTGTGAGCAGTACTCAACTTCAAACCTCGAAATACTGCCTGAATGTTGCGAGTATGTGCGAGTGTGAGTAGTACTAAATTTCCATAATATATGCCACGGGTGCAAGGAGTGCCCGCAGGATCGGACACCGAAATATCCGAATGAACGGTTGTCAATATTATCACTTTATTCGAGAGGATGAGGTGTGTTAAATCGAGGTGTCAGAGCAGAGATCAGACGACCGTATAGGTAGGATAATGAAGTGAAAGCGATGTCGAACGTTTTTAATCACTAACACGAGGATGATGGAGACGGCAGCAGCAGTGGTCACGCAAATTTAAATGCCGTGCGAGACGTATCCGCACGAAGAACGGCTGGCTGTAATTATGGTGGTCATCGACAGAAGAGTGTGCCGGATTGGGTCGTCCCGAGCAAAGGCCAAACAATGCTCGTAATATATCAATATGGGAAGGTGCAGATAGATGCTCCGAGTACCTTGGAGTAAAGTAACGAGTATCGGAGATAAATTACTTCAGGTACTTCGTGTACTCGGAGTATTTCAGGGCTCGATACTCCGGGATACTGCTCGTACTCGGAGTATTTCGGGTATGATCACTCTCAATACGGCTTGTACTCGGAGTATTTTAGGGTTCGATACTCTGAAATACTGCTGTACTCCGAGTATTTTGGCGTTCATTACTCTGGAATACTTTTTTTGGCGTTCATTACTCTGGAATACTCGTTGCACTTGAAGTATTTGGGGATCTTTTACTGCTCCTACTTTAAGTACTCGGAGTACTTGGGCATTTCGTGCTGCAAAAATTTCAATACCTGGAGAATTTCAGGGTTTCGTATTCCGAGGTACGAGTAATACTCGGAGTATTTCAGGGGTTTATACTCCAATATACTCCGGGTTAGAGTACTACTCGGAGTATTTTACTCGGATGCTAAAGTATCCCTGGGTTCAATACTCGCGATGGTCGGAGTACTCCGAGTAATTTAGATGTTTGTACTCCGGGTACTGCTTGTATTCGAGTATAAGTACTGCTCATACTCCCAGTACTCGGAGGTTTTAGCCCTTCAGTACTGCTCATACTCCAAGTACTCCGAGTATTTAGGCCACGAGTACTCTAATACTCGGAGTACTCAGAGTACGAAACTTACTCGATACTCCGAGTGTGCTCGGAGTATCGAGTATAATACCGAGAAATCGGACGCTTTCGAGCCGCGAGCAATGTCGGCACAACCCCCAAAAGCCGTCAAACCGGCTGCTGCACAGGTGATATAGGGCGAGTTTTGACGTCGTGAAATGCTGTTTTGGGTCATCGCAATTCTTACTGATAATAAAGTAGTAGTGGAGCTCGAGCAGGCTGCCAACAACAGCATCAAAAGATGGCAAAACAACAGAAAGAAGGAGGAGCAGCAGCAGCAGCGTCAAGCCGAGTGGTAAAAATCGACGGGGATCAAACGAAGCCGGCACGAGCAAACGTGAACCGACGGAGGATGATAAACGAACCACGGATACGCGTCATACATCCGCTCCTGCTAGGAGAGCCAACGTCGTTCGCACCGTGTAAGCAGTTTGTGTTGTCTCACCACAGGTGCTGCAGGCAGGCTTCTTCCTTCCGCCGCTGTATGCAGTTGAGTTGTCTTTGCTCGGGGCAAGGTCTTCGCGCCGAAAATCATCATCATCGCCACGGGCCACCAATAACGCGGTGTGGCGAGCTTCGCTCCTCATTCTCTCTATACGGGAGGTGAAGTCGGTTGATTAAAAAACAAAAATTGCGGCGGGTTTTCGATACGTAACGGCAAAGTACGACCTCGACCAACAACGCGGTGGAGCACACAAATACCTTCTCGTGTCAAGCGTGCATGCTTGTGTGTGTACAGCAGTGTCCTGCGGTAGAAGGAGATAGGGAGGATTTTTGTAAATTTGGTGTTGTTGCAGAGCTTACAGAGGAAGGTTCTGCGTCGTTGTCTGCAGTAGTCCACAGCGTGGCGTATGTAGTGTACAAAAGACGACCGAGAGGATTGCGTGACCCCCTCGGTAGCTCGCAAGACTCTTTTTTCGATGGACGTCGGGTGAAGCGGCGGTAGATGACTAGGACCGGATGCTCAAAGCGCAGGAGGGCAGGAACATATTTGTGTTTCGAAGATGACGTCGCAAAGGACAATATCTTGGAATGTTGCACGAAGGCAGTTTGCAAAAGGTGGTTTCGGAGTTTGCGAGAGATACATTTTGTTTTTGTTTTACGTCGGTGCATGAAGGGAGCTTTAAAAGTTGTGAGCACGTGAGGTATATATATATACTTCAAACAAATTGGTATTACTGAGGCAATACTATGATGAATTTACAAATTAATTGGGCATCACGCTGTCTATATATAAAAATAGATCCCACATTAATTTCATTTCTTTTTCTAGAATCGAAAGGCATCAAAATATGGATCTTTGAACGCTACTAATAGTCAGAATCGAACAACAGTCAAAACTGCGAGAGGTAGCCGCTCCTACACTAAATGCCGAATTTGTGTTGTACACGACAGAAGGGTTTTCGGAACCGGAGCCTGAATCGAAAAAGGTCAAACCCAACTGGTCAAAACTGAGCGAGATACAGCAGTAGTAGCCCTACCACATGCACTTCAAGATAAACGGTATCATATCGTAACATGTACGAAGTACCACGTAGCATAACAGAAGAAGCATATATATTATCCCGCTCAGCTCAGCTCAGTTGATATCAGATCAGATCAGCAGCGCAGTGCTCGCTATTTCAGCTCAGCAGCACAGCAGTCCAGCGGTAGCTTTTGCATACCAGTCATATACAATGCTTCGCTACGCCTGAGAGCGAAGCGTCGACTCCGATTCCGTGTTAAATTTAGGCTGGATTCCAGACACATTCGCTTTCCAGGCGTCGTGAGTGCGTTTTCGACCGCTTTCCTCGAGGGTCGCGCTCGCCTCGCTCCGACGGGTTCTCTCCCGTGCGCGCATCTCGGAGTCTCGCGCCACCGACGAGCGCGGCGACCCCGAACTCGAAGCATCTTTGCTGGGGCGAGGAGACGCCGAGGTTCTATTTTCTTCGGTCCTGGATTGTTTTGGCTGATGTTGCTCCGCAAAGGGCATATTGTGACTGACTCGATCATGGCTTGCTTGCTCTCCGAGGTTCGATCTCGGGCTTCCTGATGCTACCGCTTTCTCTCGACTCCCTTGCTTTGTATCGGTCTGTTCGACCCCCTCGGTCTTGCCTTACTCGGTGACTGCCTTTCCTTGTCCCTCTCTCTTCGCGGGTCGACTACACGCACCTTCTCGGGGTATCGCGCCATTGTTGGAACCAGATCGGTGGAGATTCTGATGATTTGGTGTAAAATTCGGCACGTCATTTGTTTTCGCTCGTGGAATGGAATGGAGGTTGTCGGAGAGTATGAACTCGGCCGAGTATTTGTTGTGAATTCGATAAGAACAACCGACCAACCACATCCGAGTTTCAGACAAGGTGACCGTACATGCTCGAGATTGTCTACTGCTGCTGCAAGGTCCGATCTCTGGAGGCGCATTGGAATGCGAATACTGCTACAGCAGCAGATAGATGTACAGTAGTTCAGAGGGGATTTACTTTGAACGTGTTCGCGCAAAGCTTTTTTTTCGCCGGTCAATTGAATGGAGGTTCGAAAGTAGTATTAATTCGGCCGATTGTTGTGAGTTCGATATGAAAAATCGATCAATCGCACTGGAGGATATCATACGTGGTCCTACATGCTCGGACTGTCTACTGCTGCTCCAATGTCTGATCTCTGGAAGTAAGTGCATTAAGATGCGAGTGATACTGTACAGCAGCAGCAGCACAGTAGTTTAGAGGTGTTTTACTTCGAACATGTGCAAAGCGAAAATAAATATCCATAACAAGCGCGCCCGATGAGCGTATCTGACGTATCACGCAACTAACTACCAAAGTTGAGGAACAACCACGCAATCCATCGTGCTCACAGCAGACGTTCTTCACTTACTTTGAAAAATCATATCCAGATGCCAGGTATCTACGAAAGAAATTGGACATACACGATTTTTCGTACCAGGTACCGGTATACTGTAAGATAAGATGTTCGCCTTACCATTTTCTGTTGAAAAACACGTCAAGATGTTTCGGCGAGTACTACTGGAGGTAATCGAGGGTTCGAACCTGCTTGCTCCCTCTGTGAGTACTCGCAGTATGCCGGGGTTCGGTGCCGCTGTAAATGTTGTGCTGCGTGTGATTCACGTATCTCCAACCTCAATATTTCGGGGTCCACACTGGAAATTCTGCCCATGTACTTTGCGGTTGTCAGGTTGTCGTTCTGTGTTGCCGATCGATATCAGCTCTCAGGTCTCAGGTGTTCGATACTGGTCATATTCGCAGCATCCCGGGTAATATACTGCGACTACTACTGCCTGTAGTCATGATTGAGAACTTCATATAGATAATGCGCGTATACTGGTACAGTACGCCTAACGCGCCCTGTATTTGTGGTAATTTGGGCGGATACGGCAAGTTAACATGTTGTCTGCTGCGATGTTCCTCCTGCTGCTGCTGCTTATGTGGTGCTGCTGCTGTTGCGGCTGTGGCTGCGCAAAGCAGCCGCAGAAGCAGAAGCAGTCGTGATGTTGTCCTGCTGCTGCTGCTGCTACTGCTGCTGCTATCGCTTTCATATGAAAAGGAGAGGCCATCTCTCCTGCACGAGCGCCGTTGGCAGTAGGTACAGCTCGCCGTAGATAGTTAGTTGTGATACTTCGGCATGGGTGTGGAGTACTTGGCCGCTGGGCAGATAAAGGGCAGCATTACTATAGTACACAAAATCCAAGTAATCTCAGTTCCGAGAAATAAGAAAAAACTCTCAGAGCAGAGCTAGTTTCTGCCTCCTCCAGGAACTGTGAGATCCAAAGAACCGATGGCTTCCTGTCCCATAAGGGACGGTTTTGATTGTTCGGGTTCAGAGATCGCTGAAAAAGAACGAAATATCGTCGCGAAAAGATGCCATAAAAGTTGGTATATTATAATGCGAGTGAGACAGATATTCGTCGTACAAAAACTGAGAACTGAAACTCGGCATTGCCTTTTTCCTGTTCCACTTGGCATTGATTGACCGGATTCTGCTCGTGCTAAGATCGAACCATTCTTTTATATTGCTTTAAAAAAGTCATCACGACTTGACACTGAGACTGAGGTATACTTCCCTATCCGGAGCATGGGTGCCGGCCGGCACTCATCATGCGGAGCCCTTGTATGTATCTATCATGCACACGAAGTGCGAAGTACCACATAAAGTACCGTAACGAGGAAGGAATTGAGACAAACTCAGCTCAGTTCATCGCACGAAGCAGCGCAGCGCGGTGCAGCGCCATGCGGTGCCGTGACGTGCTGTGCCTGTTCTTTTGTACTTATCAAAAGAGTGTGTGCGTACATATCATACGTGAATTCAGGGTCGGGGTTTTTCTCTTGGACCCAAGTAACTTTCGACCCCCAACACAAAAACAGAGGTAATTTCGACCCCCTGGGCGAACACTAAGTCAATTTCGATCCCCACACTCAAAACAAGTTAATTTCGCCCCCACACAAAACCCAAGCTACTTTTGACCCCAGCCTAAAAATAAAATCACCTCCGATCCATCCTATAAACCTTACTACTGTAGTCATTTGCGATGGCCTCACACAAGAACCAGGTCAATATTGGACCACCCACACCAAAATCAAAGTCAATTTCGACCTCCACATTGAAAAAAAGTCAACTCGACCACCCACAAAAGAAAAACAGGTCGATTTTTATCCACCCAAAAGACCCAAGTCAATATTCATGTACATGCTAAACCCAAGTCATTCTTGGCCCGCAGGCTAAAACCAAGTCAATTTCGACCCTCACACGAAAACCAAGTCTAGGTCGATCTCCCACTCAAACACCAAGCTCGTTTTTATTGCAACACTGCAACCAAGTATGTTTCGACCCCTAATCTTGCACTATATCAGGGCAATTTCGAGGTACCAACACAAAAACCAAGTCAATTTTGGCCCACCCATACCAAATCCAAGTCAGTTCCGATCCCTTAACTGGAATCAAGTCAATTTCGATCCTTTCACCGAAATGAAGTAACTTACAACCACCCACACAAAAACAAAGTCAATCGATCCCCACAAAAAAAACATTTTCGGCCCACAAACAAGAGCCCAATCGATTTTGAGCCCTGGAAAATAATATTGTTCGCAATTCGTCCGGACGTGATGGTAAACACCGAGGATGTAGCCAATGCGTCATTGGGGCGGAGGGGCCCATTAAAATCCCTAGTATGATGCACTGACTATCATACCCATGGTTTGATGCTTGTTTCCTGGTTTTGTGTTGCCGGTGCTGTCTTGTACCAGTAGATATGGTACTAAATTAACGAAATAAATGTCAACGAAATGTCAACCATACACACAATGTACATGCATGCGCTGTCGTCAAAGTCATACCTGGTGCTGGGCACCTGATACCATGTGTGCAAGCAGAACACACATGAGCTACTCTCGACCTTTTTGGTGCCGTGACGCAACAGGAATACAATGCGAACCCAGAGCGCATCTATCTGGGAGCTTCGTATTCACGGATGCATGCCCCCCCCCCTGCCCCCCCCCTGGCTCAGTGGTGATCCAAGCGTTGTATATAAGAAACGACGACGGACCGACAATTTTTCAGTACATTGCGGAGCTACCCAACAATCGAGTTGATAGCACGCGTTATTTACATCTCCAGTGCCCTCGCTCTTGCACTAACGTACCTCAACCACGGCAGCAGCGCGGCAGCTAGGGTGTGTCTCTGATAGCAGTACCGTGCGATAGAGTCCATGACACCGGGAAGGATGCGAGAACTCGTTGTCCGGAGCGGCAGACATAAAATGCTCATCGTTCGAGCCATCCTGCTAGCGTTGATCGGAGCAATCATGGTTGCACGCGAGGAGTGCTATCTTGCGACCTCAAGCGAAGCAGGGCCTCAGCTGCGGGTTGCGAACGCGGACCGGGTGAACGTCTACGTCCGTGTTTGACCACACGGCATTGATACAGTGCTACCGCGACCTTCACAAGGGCGTGGCTCCTTGGCAAGACGAGCGCGCCGACATGGCCCAAGACATGGGGAGAAATTTGGCTACATACACCAGTCACTGCTGTCGCACCCATGGCGCGTTTTAGATCCGGAAGATGCGGACGTGTTCTTCATCCCACTGTACCCCGTGCTCGGGTACAAGCTTCTAGGAAGCCGGAAGTCTTGCTATGGAATCAATCATCAGCAGAGAGTAACCAGGACCATCATGCACCTCGTGACGAACAGTACTTACTTCAACAGGTTCGGGGGGGCAGATCACGTCGTTGTGTGCGCGTGGTGGAACTGCAAACGAGCTCTCAGTTCAAAACACCGGATGTTATTGCGGCGCGCGGTTGTGGGCATCAACCAGAATCTCGACACCTGGTCGATGCGGGGCTGTCGGCAGAGAATGGTGACCGTCCCATACACAGCGAGCAGCGCCTTGACGACAGCCGGAGCGATTGGCGGACGGGATGCGAAGGAAAGAGACATCCCTTTTACTTTCGTCGGCGCGTCGCGCGGAAGGCCCGAAAGGAATAACTTGAAGGTGGGCGGGGAGGAGGCTTAGCAAAACAAACCACATGGCACGCTGCGGGCTTAGCAGGGCATAGTGATCGGTTCAGCAGCTGTTTTGCGTATATGTATGTTCACGTCGCTTCGGGTGGGTGCCCCGGAGTCCCGCAGACTACAAATACTGTGCATATATCATAACCCTGGCAGCCTACCTGGGGTACTTTCAATACCACGAAGAACGGGGTTCTAATAAAACTAACATGGTCATTAATATGTACGCGTAAAAGAAGATTGCCCCGGATGTCATGACTCGGACATACGGTATCCACTTTCAGTTTTGAGTAGGATATAGTCTTACAATCATAACAGGTGGATGCCACCTGAGGCAACGAATGGCTACTGCCGTAGATACTGGGATACCAGGTATATCGCAGCTAGGACGACATATACTGTATTTTGTGGGGCAGAAGTATCAGTGTACATACCTTGCCGTGAACACAGCTTATCGGGGTGGTAGCCGGCATGATGGACACAAAGGGGTTATTGAGGAGCAGACAACGAACCGCGAGTCAGCGAACCCGCGCAACTGGTAGCAGGGCCCCGCCGGAGACATAAAACATGGCGCTTTCGTTATTCGCTGCTTTCAGTGAATCGGGGATGGTTGCCTGCATGTTGGCAGCAAAGGAAAATGCAGTTTCACGCCGTTTAACGACAAATAGATATATCTATTACGGGGGACCATAGTGAATAGCACCGAATATTGTTCGTCACAATAGTTTAGTATACACGTTTTTGTGTACCGTAGATCCTATTTATTATGCCCCCCCGTAATAGTAGCTACCAGTGCGTGCTGAACCATTCAATCGGTCGTACTCACATCTCACGTTTTTTTTCGAATAAACTTACCTGGTATTAAATAGGGTTTTAGCCAAACTCAGGTATACCTCGCCACTTTTCGGCCAAAATCAGATATACGCTAAAACACGTGCGAAACACGCCCCAGGAGCCCTGCTATTGGCCAGGCTGACATCGTAACTGATTTTGGCTCGAAAAGGCCAAGGTATACCTGACTTTTTCCCCTATCTATGTCTAGCTTTCAACTGATTTTGGCCAACTTTGAACCAATCAGAGAGCCCATACGTTCACTGCTTTCCCTCTCCATATGCGTCTGCCCTCCCTCGGTTTAACTTCTTTTGTATTCTTAACTACACTCTGTACTCGTACGTCGTACGTAAAAATACGAATTAATAGTGATACATGCTACATGCATACATGCGTGAAAATACGAATTAATAGTGATACATGCTACATGCATACATGCGTGCGCTGGTTTCAATTTTTCGGGTGTGCGATGTGTTTCAGTTAGCCCTTATGATGTGTACTCTGTTGTTTTTTTCATGATCACAGCAGTCCATATATATCACCACGGTCACACGGCATTTCGTCTGCACCACCCCCCGCGTCGAAGTGGTCTCAAGTTTGGTACAGGAAGCTATTTTCGTGCCGAGCAGGCGGTTCCGCGAGGACGGTCCAGAAGTAACCCCTTTCGTACCGCAGTCCCGTTTTGGGGACAAACTAATTGAAATTGGGAAGGTTTGTCCCCAAAACGGGACTGCGGTGCTAAAAGGGTTAAAGCTGTCAACGGGGGGGGGGGGGGCACCAGAGTGAATACTATTGGCTCCCCCGCCGTGGCGAAACAAGCGAAGCCTGTTAATAGTGACTCGCTGCAGGTCGAAGTGGAGCCCGTGGTACCTACACTCCAAAGGAAACAATACAAATTCAAATTTTGATGGCCATATGTGGCACGCTTTATTTAAGCGATTTTCACTGGCGTGTTATTTTTTTACCGGATTTTCATGGACGTAACACCGCTGGTGGGGCGCGTTTTTTTGCTTGGTTTTAGCATGTGTACCTGATTTTGGCTCAAACGGATCAGGTCTAACTGATCTTGGCAATTGCCTTACTAAACACGTCAGCTGTGAGTTCGACTGATAAAATATTTAATGTTCAATTTTGCGAGCTGGGTAACACGTTTGTTCTATCTTTCGTTTACGTTGTGGGGGATGTGCACAATTAATTCGTGATGTGGATTTACTACTGAGTTTTGCAACTTCTTTTTTTGTAAACTTCCGTAACGACTACGCTCCGAAGTGACCCGTAACGACTACGATACTAATAATAGACGAAATACAGTCCAGGCAGAACAATTTTTCCAGAAATTCGGCATTCATTCGCACATTGTTTTTTTGCGTTCGTCACTTAATTTCAGAAGACATAAAAGATACTGCCGGATATTATCTATGTTTCAGACGGATTGAACCATCGTGTCAGATTCTCTGTTTTCGTCGTTGTGCCGGAGAGTGGTTCATTTTCCCGACAAAAATTGGGTTTCACGGGGTCGACACAGTTGTCATGCTTCTTGCTTGACGCCGCGGTTTTGAACGTACTCCAGAGGCAAATAAATTCCTGTGGATGCAGATTTTATTTTCATCTATTTTGACACGAGATATAAGCCCAGACCCCACTTTCCCCCGGCTTCAGCTGTAGTGGAGAGTTTAGCACGAAATTGACACGATGGAAGTCGAAAAGCTCCTCGGACTCGGACGAATTGGACCTAGACCCAGAACCTTTTCTTGTGCTTTCAAGGACACCTATGTGGGCCGAGGAAAGCCTTTTCCTGAACGAATTTTATTATTATTCCTCTTGCCATCTGATAATGTGCAGCATGATCTCCAACTTGGATCACTCATAACTTTCCCGAAAGAAAGAAGAAAACCTCGGAAACAAAAGGAAACCCATGCGCCAAGTCTACACTATTGTATACACGGGCGGCGAAGCGCATGCACGTACTGGCTGAACGCCTACTGGTATGCAACTTAAGGCAGGTAATGCTTCTGGTACCGACGGCAACAAAGCTACTCGAACTAGTCGTGATGATGTGAGAGGGGCATATATATAAAGGTATATATATGATGATTGCGCAGCTATTACGCGCACTTGCTTCTTTCTGCAACCAACCAGACCTGAACTAACAGCCCATAAAATATTGGTGCAGCAACTATTCTAAGATACATACAACAACAACCAGTACTCGTGCTACGATCGTATGAGGAATTTCTGCAAACAAACCCAATACACTTGAAAACTATTAAATAGTACTTATACTTGCTTGCTGCAACACGAAGTATGCATAACACTTCGCCGGCTAGTCGTACACATTACTGTATGCGCATCTACTGCTGTTCGTCTCCACATTTTATTTAGAGTTCGTCTGTGTTCTACCCAGCTCCATCAGTACACCCAGTGTCCGTCTTGATTCCTCACCCTAAAGAGCTACGACTATTATATCTTCTGTGCTCACAAGACTACTCTGAGGCAGAGAAATACGAAATACCGGATTGACAGAAAACACAACTTCATGAGTAAAGCAAGTGAAGGGCCAGCGTGCCAGCATACACCGCCTTCGCTGGTTTTCGTACCCTGTTTACAGTCCTTTGGAACCTAAAGCCCCACCAATAAGGCTCCGATTGTTCTTTGATTTTGCTGGTACTCGTCAACTAACTGTAAGAGTGCCGAATATCGGGACTCACAAAGTCGCTCTAAAAGAGGCAGAACTTCTGAATATTCGTGACCCCGACGCTCCACTACGGCCTCCGCCCCTGACGCTAGCACTGCCTTGCCGAAATTGAAGTAGCAGTCTCAGAAAAGGCCTCGGCCCTCGTTGCAGTTGCACACTCTCCTGGATGCTACTCGGAGGGTGTGTGGAAAGTAAAATAAAACCTCTCGCCGCATCGTGCGTTCTACATGCCGCACAGAGCAAGGTATCGTCGTGAGAAATACGAACTCGGTCCTCGGGCATCTCCTGTTACACAGTTACTGAGCTTGCCTGCGCAGGTTTCCTATCAAGCGCGCAATATTGGTGGCGCGACGACAATAATACTGACTGGCATTCCATGCCTCACTAGCACCCCTACGTGTCGCTGTTCCTCTTCGCTGCTCACAGTATAATTGCGTGTACTAAACCCCTCGAAACCGAACATCGTATCTGTTTTTTCGGCTGGGTCCCGTTCGGCATTCTTGCAGATATGGGGCCATACTGCTGGACGTACGTAGCCAACCAACAACAGGCGTAGTTTCGAAAAATACATCCATCTTCGAGCAACGTCGCCGCGACCTAGCTAGCCTGTATGCGCGCTCCGCCAAAACTATACCACTTGCGTGCTTCGTGTATCTTGGGCACATGTACCATTAATAGGTACAAATCTACCAAGTACCAGGTACTGGGTAGTATATGTAAGTGGTGAAAAACTACAGTGTGATCCTATGTGTTGCGGACGCACTTCTTGCGTGGGTTCTCGAGGTGCATAAACATACAACCTACTCGTTATATCACATTCACCAGTATGGTTGTTGTTGCTACTCTCGTATTAACCCATCGCCGTCATATGATGTGTCCTTGTGGGACTTGTCGTATATCTTGTACCAGGTACCTAGTATATATACTCGTACCTGGTAGCAACTTGTCGAAATTTGAAAACACTGGCTCGTTACGAGCGGCATGAACACGGAAGCACGTATCGTCGTGCTCATGAGGGTATGTATAGACATCGACAGCAGACGTCCCCGGTGAAAACCCAATGGGCGTAATCCTACAGCAGATTTACTGTTTTGAGTATATTCCCATATTGTACAGTATAATAATAATAGAAGAGCCTACCACTTATTCGAGGTAACCGAGACACAGAGAATGTTGCAAACCAGTGGTTTATTGGGCTTGATTGCCCGGCTAGGGTTCTACTATTATTATAGGGTTTGTTATATTGGTCTCGTGCGCACCACTCATCAACTATTATTGTAATCTCCCGTATTCTTGCAAGCAAGTGGTGTCTGCAGATAAGGGGTCCTACTCTCGTATGGTGTGTACTAAAAGTATGTACTTCGTGTGTGTATGCGAGGTATCAACCGAACGATACATCTTGGGCTCGTTTTTCGCTGTCTTCTATGCCGCTTTCTAGTGTAGGGTCATTCTTATCGGAGAGTTTTTCCTCCCCATATTTTCCACATTTTTTCGCCCAATTTTTCAATCTGGCATATTTTCCTGATTTTTTCCAAATATGTGACATTTTTCGAACTTCATTTGCTTCTTCTGGGGAACTTCATGAATAGTGACAGAACGCCTCCGTATATTGGTCCATATCTCCAACTATTTCCAATCTTTGGAAATATTAGTGGAAAGAATCTCTCCGATAAGAATGAGCCTGACATCCTACGTGACGACTCTTGTATTCCACGTGGAAACTACCGGCACAGGCCCAAAACACCCAAACGATATTTATTTGCTGTATCAAGGTGTCCATCTCTCGATTGGGGTTGCTTCGCACGAGCAGGCCTCAGGTGCCCTATTTGTTTCGTATTCTTCTGCCTCTTGGTGCAGAGAGCGCCGCCTTTTTTTCCATCACAATAATACCTTCCGAGCGAAGCTCACGAACCCGCCCAACAGCAGCAGCAGCAGCAGCAGCAGTATACCCACGACAACGCGGCGAAAACTGTTTACGACCCTTTACCCCCGTAACGGCAATAAATAGCCAGATTCCCGAAACATTCAAGTATTATTACAGAAGTGTGGTTATATACGCCTCAACAGTGTCGCGGTTCCAGCAGCAACCCCAAAAGCCAGAATGAATTGCAGTAGCAAGCGGTAGAGAAGCAGCGAATGATCCTCATACCGAAGGACCAGAGATGGAATATCAAGCACCATGACAATTCGGTCATTATTTTGTTTCACACGTAATGACTCCTGCAGGCGGCAGAGATACCGTAGAAATGCAGCGAGGGGGTGGTCGAGGGTTCAACATGCTGGCTACAATGGACAACCTGTAATTAAATCCAAACAGCAGGACAGGAGTGGTCAGGGAAGGATGAAGGGGGAAGGGCTATCGGGTAGATCGTGAATTGCCATCAAACACAGTTTCGTAGAGTTCTTCCACCTCGGGTGCGGTGCAGGTACTCCGCTCAACGTCGAGGTGATTCGAGGTGCAAGATCTCGGCTAAGTGTGTATTTGACTCTGGGACTCCTGCCAAGTTCGAGGCGCGGGAGCTGGGCGCACATGGCTCGCTCTCGGGCGCGTCCTTCGGTTCCTCGATCGTGGGATCCGGGGGTTGAACCCCGAAAAAACGGTTTCCCGCGACGTAGTTCCCTCGAATCTGGTAGGCTCCATTATCAACTGGCCTACAGAGAGGCAACAAAAACAGAGGCTACTCTGTGCGGCGTCAAACCCAGTCCAATTTACAGCAAAACCATGGTACTACTGTAGGTTTCTCCGCTATTTGGTTGTATTGCTAAGGGTAGCGATCACACCCTGATGATGGTGAACTAACTGCTGTGCAGCAACATTTTCTGCTGTGATGTCAGCCGTGTATGCGCTGGAAGCAGAGCCTTTTTCGAGCGTGTTTTCGAGCACGAAGCACGCACGCCAAACGGGTACACCGATGTAACAATTATTCACGTTGTTGTCCCTAGTATCTAAAGGCCATACGCCTTGCCCTTGATAACGAAAGAAAATCGTGCCGGTGCAGATAGATGCCCACACATCTACAGTAGAAGACCACATTAACCCGTCCGCTACATCAACGATCCTCCTTCCGTTCTTCTTGCGTGGTTTCGCAATTAATTGCTGCGCTGTGTTGCCTGACCTAGCTGTTGGCTGGTATATTGTTTGTTTGTGGCTGCGCCGAAACGACACGTCTTGTTGTGCAGGTTGCGACGGATATCTCACCGAACAGTGTCATCGCCCTAGGAAGTGACGCCGAAGTCTGGTCCGAGGATGCATTGGTCTACGCCGACAACATGTTGTCCCGGAGCAGGTAAACCATAACGGGCCCCACAGCAGAGCAAACCAGACCTGCATGGCGCCTAGTACAGCGTGCCAGAGATCGCGGGGCGCGCGCGCACGCGCGCCGGGGTTGAATACCGGATGTGGGAATCAACGCGAGGCTGGAACCCATCTATTACGGGGGGCCATAGTTAACAGGACCAAATATTGTTAGTAAAAATGGTTAAACATATAGGTTTTTATGTATACCATAGATCCTGTTAACTATGGTCCCCCGTAATAGTACGGCGTATATGTCGCGCACGTTTGTGCTTCACATTTTGTTTGGCTACCGTTACGCGTAGTTGACAGAAAAAATGTAAGTTTCGGCATCGACAACGTGGGACAAGTTCGTTACCCATCCGTACGTGCCGTGGGTGGTATGCGCAGTGACTGCTGAGCGTATCCAGTGTATGCACTTGCCACCTGGAATACAATTCGTTGTCGATCCGCTTATTCATTACAGGTGTGAGTCGCGCTCAACATCTTACTCTGCTTCAGTTGGTTATACTGATTTTCACGCTTGTATCGGTGCTGATATCTGCGCTCATCTAATTATGCTGCTCTGCTGCTGGTTGTACTGATTTTCCCGCTTTTATTGGAGTTGATATTTGTACTATTTTCTATGCTCCGTCATCGCAAAATGTTCCTGCAACGAAGGGCGAGCGGGAGACAGGAACGGCCGGATGCATTATGATTTTCCTATCTCACCTTGTTGGCGCATGCATAACATATATATGGGTTTGTCTGAGCCTGAGAGGACCATTGTTGCCGTCTCCATCCGGCAGAGAGATAACAACGAGGTCTCTCTGGAATACTAATATGTTCGGCTGATCTGTACCGCCGATTTCAACACGCTGTGCGGGCAGCAGGAGAGTAACACACTCTCGTATACCGCGTACATGTATATATGTGCTTACCGGCTGCTATTCTGCTGACGTCCCGTGTTCCACTGCTGCTGTACTCGTCCTATATCTTATCTCGACATTCGCTTATCATTTGCCTGTCTGCGTATCGGCTGCCCTCGCCGTACGCCGCTCGTCAAACCCGCGACGCTTTGCTCTGCGTCGCTGGGAACGCAGCACATCTTGTTGTATGTTTTGTGTTCGTTGTGTTCGCTTCATTTCTCGGATAGAGAGTGGATGCCCAGATTGGTTGGGTCTGCGCCTATTGGGACCGTTGTTGCTGCCTCCCATGCTGAAGGGAGACGGCAACCAGGCCCCTCTAGGCCTGTGCCTTAGCCACGGGGCTTATACCTGTTCTCTTTTCTTTTGGTTTCTTTTTATCCGCCTTCTTTTGTTTGTCTGCTCGTTGTTTGTTTCTTTAGACGGGGTGAATGAACAGAATGGTCGGGTCTGTACCTATTGGGACCTTTGTTGCTGTCGCCCATGCTGAAGGGAGACAGCAACCAGGCCCCTCTAGGTCCGAGCCTTGCCACGGGGCTTGCTGCCTGTTTTTATTTAGTTCTTTGTCGTACGTCTGTTTTGTGGCTGTCATGTTTGATCTTGTTGTTTATTCTGTTCGCTAAAGTGGATAGTTCGGTCGTTTGTTTGCTGGTGTGTTTGTTGCAAACCCGCATGCCCGTGCACCCGACTGCGCTGGCTATGACCTTTACTGACACCCGTACTCTGTCGCATGTGTCCAGCTGTTTACCTGCGTCCCGTGTTCGCTGTGTATGTTCGTGTTCATCGTAGTTATTTTGTTCCTTACCGCTTTGTTGTTTTCTCTTTAAATGTTGGCCGTGAAAAGGACACATCAAGGAGGATCTTGCACTGACATGTATGTGTCTTTTTGCCTTTGCTTGACTGTTAGGCTCTCCAGTTATCTTCCTCCCCTTCGCCTCGTTTTTCGCTTCCATTCTCGTTGACGGGGGGAGGGCGACGCGTTCGTCGGAAGCCTGCGACGGCATGACATCTCCCATGTCCCGGTGTCTTGCTCGTCCACAGCTTGCTGCACCGCTCCCTTGCTCCGACGCGGTGCGTTCCCTCGCTCCGGTGTCTTGCCTGTCCGCCGCTCGCTGCGCCGCTCCCTCGCTCCGACGCCGTGCGTTAGCCCGTTCCAGTGTCTTGTTCGCCCGCCACCCGCGGTGTCGTTCCCCCGCTACGACGCCGTGCATTTCCTCGCTCCGGCGTCTTGCTCGTCCGTCGTTTGCTCGCTCGGAAGCCGTGTCCGTGCTCTGCTCTATCGCCCCGATGCCTTGATCGTACTGCCCAACGACCAGATCTTGAAGGAGTCGACCAGCCGCTATATGGAGCTGTTGAAAGAGGTGCTTTCAGCAGGGGGGCAGGTTCCGCTGTCGTCGGGTAGGAGGACGCCGGTCATCCACCGGGCGGTCGAGGTACTCACCAATCCGGCATCCCTCGCGAGAAGGCAACGGAACGACGCTCATCTGGGTCAGGAGTCGACCAGCCGCTATATGGAGCTGTTGAAAGAGGTGCTTTCAGCAGGGGGCAGGTTCCGCTGTCGTCGGGTAGGAGGACGCCGGTCATCCATCGGGCGGTCGAGGTACTCACCAATCCGGCATCCCTCGCGAGAAGGCAACGGAACGACGCTCATCTGGGTCAGGTTAGCAAGCGTCTGCGGGAGGATAGCAATGCGAACGCCGCGGAAGTACATGAGACTGGGTATAGTCTAGACGAGAACGATGTAATCAGGTTTGCCGACGGAAAAGGTAGGAACCTGCCAGCCATACCCGAATCCATGGTTGCCGATGTACTCGCGTTGGTACACACTCTGCATGGTCACTCTGGAGTAGGAGCCACGTTAGCGCTAGTCTTAAGAGCACTTTCACTGGCCTTCAGTCATTCGCGACACGCGACAATACGTGTTGTCATGCGGGTGCAGGAGACGTAAACGACCCAACAGCAGACGCGTCGCAATGTTTCCCGGACGCGCACTAGAACCGTGGGATGAACTACAGATGGATATCCCGAAAATAGACACGCCTTCCCTTTCAGGTAACAAGTACGTTCTGCTGGTAGTAGATCGAGCCTCCAAGTTCCCTTTCGGTATCCCTCTAGAAACTAAGCAAGCAATAGGCGTAGCACGAGCGCTTACCAAGCTGTGCCTAACGTTCGGTGTACCCAAGACAGTACGTTGCGACGGCGGCAGAGAGTTCAGAGCAGAAGTAGTGACACACTTATGCCGTTGGATGAATGCGGACATAAACTTCGGCCCAGCCGACCACCCGCGAGGACAGGGTTCTGTAGAGAGACTAGGAGGTTGGTTGCAGGAGCTATGCAGAGCTATGTAGATCGTGGCCCGAGAGGTGGGACGAGTACGTATCACCGGCAATATGGATCAAACGCACTCTACCAGACGTGTCACTGCCTTCTAACATGACACCGTTCGAGTTGTTGTTCGGTCGCAAGCCTCGCACGTCTTTAGACTCTTTGGTACCCCTGTCAGAAGAGACAGATCAGAGCGGCGGCCTGGACAACTTCGTGGAGCGTCGCAGACATAACCTCCGAGAAGTCCGCCTGGCGCTCGAGAAGCGCGACAGCCAAAGAGTAACGGCGCGGGCCCGAGCCAACGCTGCCATCTCGAGACCATCAGCCGGAGTTATCGCTGAGAAGGGTAGCCTCGTGCTGGTGCGCGAGTCCGATAGCAGCAAACACCGCGACAGCAGAGGGAAGAAGCTGCAGCACGACCACTACACAGGCCCTTGGAGGGTCACGGAAGTATTACAGACAGGACTAAGCGTACAAGTAACGATGCGAGGCAGAAAACAACGTACCCGAAATGTATCCACCGCAGATGTGAAGCCGTACGACCTCTGACCTCTGACACTAAGACACTCGATAGCAGACGAGTTTGCACAGTATGCGTGGGGCGCGGATTTCAAACTGCCAGTTGAAGGAGTCAATTCGCCAGTGTTAGACTCGCTCGTGAGCTGCCGCAGATCGACCACTGCCTCCAGCACCACTAGATGGGAGTGCAAGGGGAGATCGAAAGAGGGAGTAGAGGCAGGATGGCGAACTGAGAATGACGTGTTACAGAGTTTTACACCCTTGCAGTTGGACGGTTTCATCGCACTCTGGCACTTGTACAACCCCGACCCGACTAAAGACACGACCCCAGTCTCAGTCACCCCTCGTACGCCCGCCCTTCGTCGCCGCGAAGCCTTGACGCTGTTTCCGATAGGGTTTACCATCTGGAAAGACTTTGGCGGTGGGTTGCGACTGCAGGGGCAAGTGTACGATTACAGAGACCGCTACTGGCGAGTGCGCTACACCGATAACAACTGGGAAGAACTGACCCGTCGCGAGATGGAACGGTTGCAGGACTGAAACGATCCACGCTCTGCATAGACGAAGATCTGCTCCTTCATCCAGCAATTCCGGCGAGGATCCTCCCCTGCGAAGACCTTCCCCTGCGAAGATCTTCCCCTGCAAACATCTGTCTAATTCATCTAGTGTTTCTGCTTGCTTTTTGTGTGTCGTGTTTCAACCGAAGAGGCCGTGTTGGTTCTTTTCCGTTAGTTCTTTTGGTTTTCGATTTTATTTATCTAGTGTTTCTGCTTGCTTTTGGTGTGTCGTGTTTCAACCGAAGAGTGTGTTGGTTCTTTTCCGTTTAGTTCTCGTTGTTTTCGATTTTATTTATCCAGTGTTTCAACCGAAGAGGCCGTGTTGGTTCTTTTCCGTTTAGTTCTTCTCGTGGTTTTCGATTTTATTTATCTAGTGTTTCTGCTTGCTTTTGGTGTGTCGTGTTTCAACCGAAGAGGCCGTGTTGGTTATTTTCCGTTTAGTTCTCGTGGTTTTCGATTTTATTTATCTAGTGTTTCTGCTTGCTTTTAGTGTGTCGTGTTTCAACCGAAGAGGCCGTGTTGGTTCTTTTCCGTTTAGTTCTCGTGGTTTTCGATTTTAGTTTTGCGTTTGCTTTTCGCCTTGCCTTGTAGGCTAGCTTATGGTTTTAACCGAGGAGGCGGAGTTGCCTTCTCTGTTGTGTTCGATTTTCGTTGAATTGTTGAGGACGCAATAGAAGCGATTTATATGCTTAGGCGTTAGGGGACACTGCGCTTATTTCATCGCTGAATGAGCGTGGGGGGACGTTAGCCATGGAATAGTGGTCGGGCAACCAAACACGCAGTGAAAAAGCAAGGGTGGGGGTTTTTCTCAGGGATTTCCCACTGATGGCCTTTGCGATTTCGGTTTGGTTGTTTATCCCTGAGGCCGTTATTTGTGTTAAAGGGCTTTGCGGTTCTTTAAACTTGGTTATAGTCACAAGATTGCGATAGCATAATGCTCATTCCGTCATTCGCATTATGCTAGGGGGCATGTTACGGTTCGGTTGACCGTTTCAGGAGTTATGATGACATAGAGGCGTTTTCATATTGTAGCTCCGTTCCGGACGGAAGGTTTCATCCCCCTTCCGTCTCACTCAGTTCCCGCGACCATCACCACGGTCACGGAACAAGCAATCACTTACCATCTAGCCATCTCCAGTTGGAGCCTCTTCACAGAAGAACCACAAGCTCGCCCTACTCTCCTGGAGACCTAGGAGCGCACCTCTCGACTCGGTCGGACTCAAGCTCTGCTCTGTCACTGAGGTTGGTCATTCATGTCTCGTCTTTGTGTGCCCCTTTTGGGTTATGCGTCTCTGAGTGGTAACCCGTGGTCCACAGCTGCCACTCCTACCAACCATTGCAGAACCCTACATGTGTTGTCTTGTGACAATGACTTAAGACCTCAGCCCAGGCAGCCATTCCGTTTCATATATGAGTACCCCTAGTCGAGGGAGTATGCTTCCGGATGGTTGTCGAGACGAATCCGTGGTCATGCTATCTCGAGCGGGTACACGTCGCTCTATCGGAGGCTGTATAGCGTAGAGGTCTGCTCCGAGAATTAAATGGACGACTGAAACAGTCGAAGAAAATAGGACTGAAATAGCGACGTTAATGATTATTTTGACTTGTGCGCTTCCGTGACGAGTGGTGTGGGTTACCGGGACGGTGTATTATATGTTGCGCACTTAGATACAGTGAGGTCGTTAATATCACTGGGTCAAATCATGACAGAAAACACAACGTGTGTGTGTACAACGCATACAAAAACAAAGTGATATGTGTACGAAAATAGAGGGGGAGGTGCTTGGTACTGAGCCCTCTAGCCATGTGGGTATCGGAGCCCGACGTGGAGAGACACGTCTACACGACAGAAAAATACAGAAAAAATTAAAAAAGAAAAAATGACAACGGCGTAGGACAACACACTAGGGTCACTGCATGCTGGTAAAAGTGACGTGAATATAGATAGAACGGAACACGGGCTTAGGTCAGTGGTTGCGAAAACTGACGGGGACAGATTAAAAAATGTGTGCACAGGACAGGCCCAATTTGATAACATAAAATCAGTGTTCGGTGACGTCCTGCCGTCGACGCCAATCTTAGTAGGGCCTAAGCTTCTATATGCTGCGCGGGTGTTACGAGCACCACGGCCTTCGGCGTTACGCGCCGAGGGCAACTCGTGTAAACAGCAAAAGGATGGGCAAGCTGTGTAGCTCGGACAACAGGACGAGACAGACAAAAAGAGTGACGAGGGGGGTGTGAACGAGCACACCCGCCCGCCGTCTCAGTGCGTCGACATGGTGGTCCGCGGTATAGTAGGGGACACTACGCCCTAAGCGGATAAAGAGACAAGGACAAAAGCCCGTCGGGGTGTTTTAGCCCTGTCGGGGGACGCGAGTCCCTTTTGAGGGGACGGACGCCTTGGGCTCCGGTGACGTCGAACCAAGGGGTTTCCACATATATATATATATGTGTGGAATGTTGGTACAGGGGACCTGACAGTAACATTATTATTATTCTTATTATATACATATATATATATATATATATATATATCAAGAGTAGGCAAGCCGAAAGTTGGCACGGAAGGGAGGTAGACTTGGTGCATGGGTTTCCTTTTGTTTCCGAGGTTTTCTTCTTCCGGGAAAGTTATGAGTGATCCATGTTGAGGATCATGCTGCACATTATTGTCGGATGGCAAAAGAAATTACAATATTGTTAATATGCTCAACTGCCTTCCGACAATATGTTCACGTTGAAGAAGTCCATCCTGGGCCAGCTTCCCTGTTTTTTTATCGAGTATTTTGGATACCAATGGAATAAAACAATAGTACGAGGAGTGAATAGCGGTGTCATCAGAAGTATATATATTTATGTGGAACAAGCTGCACTGCAGTGTGGGGTAGAGAGGAGGCGTTCTACGATGATAATAGAGGTGCAGCCTAAATTTTCCGAGGCTCCTCACTTAAGGAGCTCCATACCTCACCCAAAACTGACTTCAGCCAAAATTAATTTGTATCGTGATGAGTAATCCGACGGCCCAAGTACACGACAACGTCATTTTTCAAACAAGATTGACATTCCGACGGTTTCGGGTTAAGGAGCCCTGTCGCTCAGAAACATTTTTGCGGAAACAAACGTGCTACCTCTACGAGACGAAGCAGAAAGGTGTGGGAAGGCCTTCCCAGGTGCGACCTTAAGCAGTACTGGGCAGCTGCACCGCACGTTCTTCTGCGCGTTGCAGTCAAAACCCGGCCAATATTTATAACAACAGAGAACTGTCATTCGACGGATTTTTAACTTGAGGGGAGAGAACTTGGTGCTTACGGCAGGAGGAGGTATCAGGGCAGTATAATAATAGGTGCAGTAAATATACTCATAATAAGGGGTTTTAGGTTTGTTTGTTTTCGGTCTGGGTCGGCAAGAAAGTATTCATTCATGATTTTAGTCATTTATTTCTAAGGTCATTGGCTTAAGGATTCCCTTCCATATATATATATAAATATATATATATATATGTATATATATATGTGGATGTGGTGTGATTGAATTAAACCCTACACACTACTGTCTGTCTCCGCTTGTTTGGGTAAAAACAGGTCTCCAGGCCCACCCCTAACTGTCTGTCTGTCTGTCACAGATGGCAAATAAAAAATAAAAAATATATAACAAGGTACCCGGCGCCACATATCAGGTAAAAACAAGCAGTGGCGACGTTTCATACCACCATTACCACCGCAGCTGGGGCAGTAGGAGCGTGTCTTACCCGTTATAGGCCCTGTGAAGGTAGTGCAGAGATACAAGCTGGTAAGAGACATAGATAGATAGACGTGTGTGATAGGGGGCGCTGCTTGCAGTTTACGTACGATCTGCTTATTACTCCTAACAAATGGCACCCGAAAAAAACGCACACACATTAATTACATGATGAGCTGTTTTGAATTTTAACCTCCGACGTATTTGTTCTGAAGAAGGACAAGGAAGGAATTAAGAGTCAACCAGACCTTTTACTGATGTATGTGTGTCTCTATATAATATATCTATATATATATGGCCCCTAGATAGTTGACATCGGAATAACCCTTTTAAGAAAAAGTACAAAGACAGCACGCCCCACCGTGACACGACGCGGGCACGGCCGTGGCTATCCCCGGCAGAGACGGGGCGGGGGCGAGCGAGAGGTGAGGCGCAAACAGGAAACACCGCACTAATCGGTAGACCTTATTGTGAGCTAGCTCGTAAACGACTAAGAAACCAGATAGATCTGAAAACAAATTTCGATATTTCTCACCCGTCCTCAGTCAACTTCATATTATATCTGTACAAGCTGGGCCAGCCGAAAAAAGGTAAAACCATCCGTAAGTCGTATCACGTGAACCACTGCGGATTAGGACTTGAGATTTGGAGGCACTAACTCCGACACAGCGCTGCATGGATGTATGTGCCAAACTAAAGTACATGAAAAACACGACGACTCGATCTCGACGAAAAACCGGCGAAAACGAAAAATAAAAACCACCTTTTTCAACAAGCGAGTCGTATTCCAATCGTTCATCGCGACCAAAGCAAAAAATGGCGAACGCTTATAGCTGAAGACCCTACGAGAAGACCAATACCAGGTATATATATGTTTAATTGCCCAGTTCGCCACCCATCAAGAGATATTATTGCCAAAACACCACCTTTTTCAACAAGCGAGTCGTATTCCAATCGTTCATCGCGACCAAAGCAAAAAATGGCGAACGCTTATAATAGCTGAAGACCCTACGAGAAGACCAATACCAGGTATATGTTTAATTGCCCAGTTCGCCACCCATCAAGAGATATTATTGCCAAAACACAATTTCCATACAGTACGCAAAACAAGTATATATACGATGAATGTTCGTTATTTATTTCTCTGCCGTGCCCCGCTCAATTTTGCGAGTTCCGATCAGAAAAAAATGTGTCCTCGCCCTATTGGCGCATATGTATACCTGGTACCAGGTATACCTCTTCACTGTTACATACTCGTACCAGGTATGTATTATTTCGCGCGGGGCGTGGCTTGTTTTATTTTTTTCCCAATCTACCGCTTTGACAGCACCTCTTGGCTGACCCAGCTCGTATGTATCGAGTGTGTGTGTACAGTGTGGTGTATATTAAACCGTTCTTTCTACCCGTCGACATCCAGCACAACCAGTGTCCAGGCCAATTTTTCAATTCTAGAAGAGATACAAGGTCTGTGGTCAAAAAGGTACGCCACAGATATACCACGTCGCCACGTATGTATGCAGTAAGCACAGAATATTAGAGATGATACTTACTTGTCAGTAACCATCATCTTCGTTACTCGATTACACTTACCTGGTACGTCATCTGGTATACGTTTACGCATTCTATGTACAACAGACAGTTTTCCAGTCTGAGATATTATAGTAGGATAGCAGTAGTAGCTGTCTTTTTACACATATTATATATACTGCTGTGCACCAGTACGCACAGAATATAGTCCCAATGACGAGTAGTGCCATGGATCTACTGCTGTAACAATGTTGTGGTACGTACGTACATGATCTACGGCAGACAGCACGTACATTTAGTACGTGCTATCATTGGTAAAACATGGAAAGGATATCTTCAGTATCCCTCCGGGACCGGTAGCATAGTTTACTGTAGTTCTGGTTGGAGGAACAACATAGGCTACACGGGGGTCATGGATATGTACCCCAAGATATATTGTTCTTTACAGTAAATCTGGAGGTTCTCTATGTTGTTTGTATTTTGAACGGAATACAAACGGGTATTGCCTCATTTTATTTTTGTTTGACCGAAATGTCAGGGTCGTCCTGTGTTGCGAGCTGCGAGCGCACACGCGCACCGCCCTCCCCTTTGAGCTCACTCTACTTTTGCTCACCATCATCAGCTTCCAGCTGAGCAATCAATCAACAATGCGGCTTGGAGTCACCACACCATCTTCTTCTTCTTTTCTATTTTGAAGCTACACGTACGTACAAATCACCTGACAGTGACTACGTGTTTGCCTCGAACATTTTGACTGTGTATTGCCGGCCATCGGCAACCGAGTCTAGGCGTACACACCAGCTACGAGCTGGTACACACGCCAATCGCCATACCTAGTAGGTTATGAGCCATGAGCCTTAATACAGCAGTGGGTAATGCAATGCCATGCCAATAATAGTAGGTAGGTACGACAGGCACGAGATACGCATTCTATGAAATAGAGAAGCGAAAGGAAACAACCAGAGACAAAACAAAAAACAAAGAAGACAAATCAAAAGAAAAAATGAAAAAACTGAAAAAAAAAACTAGAAAAGAAACAATCTGTCGTGCCCCCCCCCCCGCAGGCGAGGTGGCCTACACTTGAAAAAAACGAGCTGGAAGAAAAGAAAAGAAGAGAAAACAACAAAAACACCGCTGATTGTAAACAGAGTAAGACCAGGAACCAAGGAAAAAATAACAAAGGAAAAATAACTGGGAGGCCAAAGCCCAAAGCACCCTCCAGGTGTGGCGGCAGCAGTTTGTGGTACGAGTAGTACAGCCAGGTTCTCCCTACTAATCTGCCTGGTACCTTGCTACCCAGGCTGCCGTCTCCGCCCTGCGTTCCAACTATGCCCAGCCCCTTGGCGTCAGACAATACGAAACGAGCAGAGCAGGTTCGTCATCCAACCACGCCACACGACTCCTTCAATACGACTTTCCAGGTATGTATCTGAATCAATAAAAAAAGGAAGAGAAAGGAATAGAGAATGAGAATCACGGGGAATCAGCGCAAGAAAAAAAAAAAAAAAACGAAAGGGAAGGGAAGGGGAGACGAGTGTGTTGTCGTGATTGAAATATTAGGCATAAATAAGCAACACATGAAACCTGGTAAATGGTATGATAGCATGACACATCCGTCACCGTGTAAGCCGCACAACGGCAGGACCTATGCAACTCGTTGTATTTTAGTAGAGACGTTTTGTGGGGCTTGATACGCGAAACACTCAGAGGGGTCTTTCTCACGCGACAACACTTAAATGAACAGGCCGGGGGGTGCGTTTTGCGTGCTTTCTGCGCCGGTTTTCGTCTCCTTTATCGTTATCGTTATCTCCTTTTGGGGTTTTCGTTACGGCTACGATAATGATCGTTGTCGTTATCGTTATCGAAGTTATTTCCTCCTTAGCGTACCGAAACGTTACTAGTTTCGATATCCAACACTAAATGGGAACGCAGCTCTACGCCCAGCGGCATCTTCGACGACGATTCCCTAAGAGATGAATCATCCGCCGGGAGAACAGCAATCTTTTAGTGAAGGCCATTTCTTCATCGATGATGTAATCAATGTGTGCTACGGTCGCCCCCGTGGTTCAAGTGGTTAACCTCGAATTCCACTTGTTTTTGAGTTCTGGGTTCGAGCCCCAGGTGGGCCGGACATTTGACTTTATTTGCAAAAATCTAAATCTAAAAGGATTCAATCGTTGAGAGCGCCTTGCAGCGTGGGTAGGTGTTAAGATCACGGAGAGCGGGACACTTTGTATCCCTGGACAGGTCTGCCTATTAAGCCGGCACTCGTTGGTACACACGTTGATGTTCGTTTAAGAGATAGAAGAGCCAATTTATTCCTTTCGTGCACGACGGAGACTGGGACCACGCTCGTGCCTCTCTGGAAAACCCCTGGTTTTCCACCTAAGATACGCCTTCCAAGTACTACAAATACGATCCCAGCGCCAGAACCCAGGTAATTACCGGGCTTTCAACCTCATACAAAGCAGTATCATAACACTAGCCCACTCTGATGAGCCGTATATGCAGAATTATGAGAAATTAATGGAAACCCCGATTCCACAACTAGAACATGAGTCGAAGATGCGGCTCCTCAAAACCCACTCCCACACCTCTGAACGGCAAGGCAACGAAGCCGGCAAAGCACGTAAAAAATAATGGAAGGAAGCGAAGCCTCAAGGGGCAGGAAGAAATCGTCAACGAAAGATCATCGTCATGTCACCCGCGACGGGGGGGGGGCGAGGAAGATGCAGGGAATGTAAAAAGGGAATATAAAAAAACCAAAAGACGAGAAGAAAAATATCACGGAAGATATCAAGAGACATCGAAAACCCAGCCTACTACTCGGGAAACGTTTCCTGTGCCACAGTGAGTGGCACTATTACCCAAACCAGCCCCGACACTGAACGGGGGGGTAAGCAGGACAGAATACGCGAAAACCATCCCTAACCAAGCCCAAGAAAAACACTCAAACAAACAACCCAGGAACACACCTGCCAGAAGGGAAAATCGACCCGAAAAGTCGGAAGATGTCAACAACGAAAAAGACCACCGCCCAAATTAATGAAAACGTTAAGGAAACAAAATTCGAGCGCAGCCAAGAAGCGAAAATCAGCTATTCACGGCGGCGCCTCGAGATTCGTCTACGTTACGCTGGACCCCCCGTGCAAAGGCGCTAGACAAGTGAATTTGGAGACACCAAGAGCCACGTACAGCTCTCGTCGAAGTCGTGTAGCGCGCCGGAGAAAGAGGAAGCTTGATCGGTCCCGGGTCGTCCAAGAATCGAACTAAATATACTCCATCCGTGGGCGTAGTCGCGCTGATTTTCCCGAGCCACCACAGCCCGTCGTCGCCCTTGTACCAACAATGGGCCCCGTTGGGAAGCACGGTGTTGCAGTATCGGCGGAGCCAGTCGGCGGGCGAGACGCAGCCATAGCCGGATGCCAGAAACCGCTGGCCGTTATTCCGAGAGAGCTCCCGTTGTGCCGCGCCAATTCTCATTCGGTGGTACAGGCGGTTGGTTTGACGATGCTGGTTCGGGGTGCCGGCCCAGTAGCACAAAGTTGCTTGGCGAGAAAGCTGAAGGTCCATTTCCCGTTCCCAGGATGGACGGGAGAGTCCAGTCCAATGTGTCT
This sequence comes from Nereocystis luetkeana, assembly GCA_031213475.1. Classification (NCBI taxonomy): domain Eukaryota; class Phaeophyceae; order Laminariales; family Laminariaceae; genus Nereocystis; species Nereocystis luetkeana. The sequence continues at coordinate 9,032,427 of JARUPZ010000006.1, forward strand.
CGTACATCACTGCGATGACGCCACCTCGACCTCGAACCGATTGGTGTCCGGTAATCTTTTCCACTTCGAGTCGGTGAAGAGGTGTCGAGACGTCGTCCTGGGTGACGTGGTACGGGGGAGATTTCTTGGAGAAGCTATTGAGCACGTACTCCGTCAACCCCGCCGGCAAATACTTCGGCATGTCGCCACGGTCGTGGGGGTTGGCACAGGGCTTGCAGCGTTGAACTGGAACGCGCCGACGGGCATCCGCGCCGGGCATGTCGGAGGGGAGATCCAAATACAGGAGCTTGGCCCCAAGAGAAGACCCGTCCGGGGTGTCCGCTGCGGAGCAGGGGCCAACTGCGAGAACTTTGTAGGAGCCTGTCCAGTTGAGTGAGAGTTTGGCCTTGAGGACCTTGGCGTCCGTGTCGGGTTTTTCTCCCTGGCGGATGGTGGCCGCCGTATTGTACACCGACGCCCAGCCGCCGACGTCAAACATGGGGACCGGACGCAGAGCGTCGGCGAGGGCGGAGTTGCGGCGGTTCAAACGGGCAACAGTGAGGGCGTGGTGTTTGCGAACGATATCATACGCACGCTGCTGGCGGTCCATCGCCAAGTCGCAATAGGCGAGGTGGTCGCGGGCCAAGCTTTGGTGGCCGGCGACGCCAGCACGCTCGAAAATCGTAAGGGGGAGGCGTGGCAGTCGATCCATATGTACCTCGTTGGGAGCCAAGCCCGTGGCGGCACTGACCGAATTGTTATACGCAAATTCGACGTGAGGGAGCTGCTCATCCCAGTTGTTCTGGAGCTCGTTGGCGACCATTGCCAGCATCTGGGCCATCGTGTGGTTGACACGTTCCACCCCGCCGTTGCCGTTTGGGTGGTAGGAGCTGGTGGCAATTTTTCGAACCCCGTGAAGCTGATATACGGCGTGCGAAACCTTGGAGCAGAATTGGAGGCCGTTGTCCGAGAGGATGCTGCAGCGGGCACCCCCAGAGAGGAATATACCGGTTGATGGGAATGTTAGCCGTGCCCTCAGCGGTGAACTCTGCCGCAGTGACGGCGTACATGTCGGCTCGGCGGCTGAAACGATCAGTGAAAAGCAAGATGTACGTATTTCCTCGAGGCGTCACAGGGAGGGGGCCGAAATGGTCGATGCTGACGGCGATGCCGGGCCCTTCTGGCAAGGGCAATGTGATGATGGGCCACCGGACAGTCTGCCGCGACGTTTTCCGTGCCTGGCACTTCAAGCAGTGGCGTAACCACCACCGGGTGCAGATGTTCATACCGATCCACCAGTAGAAACGTTCGAACATATGTAGGGTGCGCGCTGTTCCTAGGTGGAAGGAAGCCGTGGAATGGCAAGCCTGCATGACCCAAGGGCGCATGAGGAGCGGCACATAAATGCGGATAGGCTCGTCATTCAATAAACAGGCCGCACGACCCACCGGGCGTTGCGTGCCTGACGCAGGGGGAGGGGGCGGCTGCCGGACGAGTAGAACAATGCCCGCGTCGGTAGTGTGTAAATGGCCTTTGGTAGCCAGCTCCTGAACCTCCGAAAAAGGAGGGCGCTGGTGGGAAGGGAAACACGACCAAAAGTCGGCTGGCAAAATGTCCGGCCGGCCAAGGGCTATGTAGCGCATGGCGGCGTTGCACGCGGGCACGGCCTGTTGTTCCCGTGCCCAATCGGTGTGCGAATAGCGCGCTGCAGAATCACCGAATTGAAAGTCGGCAGCTGCGCCGAGAGCGTCGAAGTAATTCGTGGGGACGGGCGGTGCGTCAGTTGGCAGCGGAAGCCGTAAAAGAGGGGTTCCCACGGGCTCGGCGCGGTCGCGGTCGGACGGGATGGGTACCGTCGGGACCAACGAAGCGGCAGGAGCCGGGTTCAAAACGACTGGCGCGGTCGGTCGCGGTCGTGGGGCTCGCGGCGGGGTGATAGCACGCCGGGCGGATGGTCTAGGGGCCCCGCCGGGCCCGAAGCCATAATCAACAGCAGGCGGCGCGTCGGCGCGTCCGAGTGGAGATGCGGCCGGAAGACGGCAAACCGTTCGGGGGCGCCGGGGTGCCAGGCGGCGATGGGGTAGACGCGGCCGGATCAGTGATCAAAGCGGAATCTTTTCCCTGTAAAGTGCTCGTCGGGGGAGGAGCACGACAGTCGTCGCTGCAGCGGGGGCTTCTGCATTGCCCTGGCCTGAAGGGACTGACGCGGCCGGAGCAGTGCTCACGGCGGAATCTTCGCCCTGTAAAGTGCTCGTCGGGGGAGGAGCGTGCCGGGCAATAATCGTCGCTGTAGCGGGGGCTTTTGCCTTGCCCAGGTCTGAAGGGGCAGATGCGGCCGGAGCAGTGCTCCCGGCGGAATCTTGTCCCTGTAAAGTGCTCGTCGGGGGAGGAGCGCGCCGGGCGACAGTCGTCGCTGCAGCGGGGGCTTCTGCATTGCCTTGGCCTGAAGGGACTGACGCGGCCGGAGCAGTGCTCACGGCGGAATCTTCGCCCTGTAAAGTGCTCGTCGGGGGAGGAGCATGCTGGGCGACAATCGTCACTGCAGCGGGGGCCTCTGCAGAGCCCTGGTCGCCCCCGGAGGGTACGACGAAAGCCGAAGCGAAAGCGGTGTTGGCGGCAGGTGAAAAAACCCGCAAGCTAGGATGGCGATTGACGGTGGCGACGGAAGCAGAGGCACGAGCGACGAATCTCCCCGAAGGAGCAGAGAGGTCGTCAATCCTCATACGTGGCCCGTGTGTGCGAAAATCGCGAAAATCCGAAGAGGTGAAAGGCAGCCCACCCAAGACGGCACGTTCGATGCGGGGCACCAGCCCACCCAAGCCGACACCGGGGGTCGGGGAAGAGCGAGTGCGAAGCCCGCAGGCCTGGACGAGGAAGATACCCCCGTCCTCTACGGGTGTGAGGCTGTTAGACCCACTGCGGTCGTGTTCCGTGGCCGGCTCTGGCACGCGAGAGAGAAAATCAGCATTGCCGTTTGCGGTACCCTTGCGGTACTCGAGGGTGTAGTCGAACGCTGTGAGGAACTCGAGCCACCGCTAAACTCGCGCGTTGTGATCCCCTACTTTGCCGATGCTCTCAAGTGCCTTGTGGTCCGAAAAGATGCGAAACTTTGTCCCCCATATGTAACCGCGGAGTCGCTTGATAGCCCAGACAATGCTGCCCGCTTCGAGGTCCAACGGGGTCCAGTGTCTCTCGGAATCGAGAGTAGCGCGGCTGATATAAGCAATGGGCCGTACCGAGCTGTCCAGTTGTTCTTGTTCAAGCGCGGCACCAAACCCGTCGATGCAGGCGTCACAGTACACGCGAAAGGGGCGGGAGCCGTCGGCTACAGTGTCCCAGTCCGGGAAGACTAAAATTGGTGGGGCAGCGAGCTCGGCGAGGATCTGGCGAACGATAACTTCCATGGCCGGCGTAAAGACGTACTTAACCCCCTTCCGGAGGAGGGCAGTGAGAGGCCGGATCCTTTTAGACAGGTCGGGCAGGAATTTGCGATAATATCCCACGCCGCCCATCAATGCTCGGACCTGCTTGAGGTTCTTGGGCATGGGCATTTTTGACAAAGCCGAAACTTTTTCCGCATTGGGGCCTATACCCGCGGGTGAAATGGAGTGGCTCAGAAAATTAGCGTCCGTGGCACCGAGGCGAGCCTTCGAGGGGGAGAGCTTGAGGTTGTGTTTGCGCAGGCGTTCGAAAAGGGCTCGTATCGTCTTGACGTGGGCCGTCGGATCAGAGTCGAAAACGATCACATCATCGAGGTAGGCCGCCACCTGTGCCCGGCCTTTGATGACTTCGTTAATAACTTTGACGAACCAGCCGGGCGAAGCACTGCTGCCTTGGCGCATGACGAGCCACTCGTAGAGTCCCGTAGGAGTGCAAAATGCCGTGAGGGGGACGGTGTCTTTGTGCGCCGTAATTTATTGGAACGAGGAGACCAAATCGAAGAGAGAAAACACCCGTCCCTTCCCCAGGGAGTCGAGAACTTGATCCACACGAGGAATAGGCAGCTGGCTGAGGTTGCTGATCTGGTTGAGTTTCTTGTAGGTCACTGTGATCCCAACGCCTCCCGCCTTCTTCGGGATGACCACCAGCGGGCTCGAGTACGGAGAGGTCGAGTGCTGGATCAGACCCGCCGCTAGATACTGATCCAAGGTGGCCTCCACTTCCTTGGCCAGGATGGGGTTGATGCGGTGCGGCCTGGAGGTGACGGGAGGGCTTCCTTCCGGGACCGAAATCACGAAAGGCATCAACGAGCAGGAACCTAAATCAGATTTGGACTTCGAGAATACGTCCGGAAAATCGCAGAGAACATTTCCCATTTGTTCGATGGTCTCAGGGGTCCAGTCCGTGCCGTGAAGGTCAAACGACACCTCACGCAGATGCAGCGGCAAACGTGCCCAGACGCCCAGGAACGAAACGCGAGGGAGGACCTAGGCAAGCGCGGGCCACGGCCAAAGGGCCAGGCGGCGCTGGGGAAATCTTATGTATTCTGTCAGTCGTGGTTGGAGTGCAAAATTGATGAGAAGAGGCGGGGGGTGCCAACCCGGCCTCACTTGAGCGGAGGGTGTCGCGAACGGCGGAAAGAGCTTTCCCGAGCAAATTTTTGCCACGCCACCGAGAGGGGTCTTGAGTCTCGGGGTCATCTGCCCGGAGACCGATGCCCCACACAAGGTCAAAAGGGCTGGCTTCAGCCAAAATTTTGTTGCCAGTGCTCAATAGGTGCTGCTTCATGACCGTGTTGTGCGTGAATTTGGCAAAGGAACCAGCAAGGACGGCGTCTTCCCGAACGCGGTCCCAAGTAGCGTAGTCGAGGTTATGCACGCCTCGACCGAGGCGTTTCTGTTCGCGAGGGTCTGGCGAGGCCATAATCCGCTCCGCTGTGTCGTGGTCCAGAAAAAGGCGAGCCTTTTCAGCCATCATGTACTGCTCCGCGCAGGAATATGTCACCTCGTCAATGACAAAAACCGAGGGGGACCACTGCGAAAAATAGGAGGGGGGGTGCCAGAAACGTACCGCCCGCTCCGCTGAATACTCGAGAGTAGGGTCAAAGACCGAAGGTGTCGAGTCGTCGGTGGCCGCCGTGGCGGTGTGTGTTCGGGGAAGTGTGCTTCTCTGAGAACACTGAGCCCCTGGTGCACGAGTCGAGTCCGGCTCCACGTATACTGGCTCAGTGTCACCATTGCCCGTGGGCAAAAAATCGCCAGAAGGTTCTCTTACTGCGCCCGATGATCCCTGTCCTGGACCAAAGGGGGCAGGGGGCTCTGAGCCCGTTCTGCTTGACGAGAGCTGTGATTCTTCCGAATTTAACGGGTATGCAGTCCGGTTGATCTGACCGGAGGCTGTGGAGTCACCACTAGCTCGACGGGCAGTACCAGGTTTTTCCTGTTCCACTGGAGCCGAAGGAGCGCGGCGCACGTGAAGTGGCGTGCGCGAAGACGAAAGAGGGCCTGCAGACCCTGTGGACGACTTCAAGAACGGTGCTCCGGTGGGGGGCAACAAAGGGTCCACCGGAGAGGGCTTTCGTCCTGTAGACCTGGTGGGGAAGGGGGACGAGGTAGCTAATCTTGTCGACTCTTCCTCAATAGGAAAACGTATTGGACGGCCACCGTTATTGCGAGGAAACGCCGAGTCGAGCTTCAACCGAGATCTCGGGGTTTCGGTGTTAGCCTTCCCGCACCTCAAACCGACCGCCACCGCATGGCCGGGAGGTGAAAGAAGGGGACACTCTCGCTGAAACGAACGACGCGACGGCGCGACACGCGTGGTGCCGTGCGGTGCGTGGTTCGGGAGAGGGGTATTTATCTCGCCTGCTCTCGTGCCCAGGGTGAGGGGAGCGGCGTTCGAGGCGCGGGCTCCCGACGTCGGCGAAGACGCCCGGGGACTCCCCGGTAGAACCGGTGGAGCATAGTCTCTGCGTCGGTCCGAAGTACGGAGCAACGTGTGGGAGGGGGGCGGCGCAGGATGACGCTGAGTGCTGAGCGAGCCTGGGACGCGTGTGTCTTTTGAAATCAATGTATTTGCTCCCGGCAATGCTGGCGGCGGGCGGGCAGGAGGAGCCGAACCGCCGTCGACCTGTCAGTTACCGGCGCGAAAGGTGCCCGGATGGCGTCCGTTGGGGTTACCGTCCGAATTATGCGAGGCACCGTAGTGAACCCCCGAAGCGGGAGCCGCGGTGGAAGAGGCAGAGTTGGTCGAACCACCACCGTGGTAGCCGGAGTTAGACTGTTGGTGTCCTCGCTCCGCGTGTGTGTTGTAGCCCTCACCTTGTCTGTGGCCCTGGCCGTGATGCTGTCCACGCGAAAGGCCTGAACGTCGCCTGTTTTTCTTGTGGTTGTTCCTGTTCGGCCGTGAGTTATTTTCGCGGCAGTGTCGGGTCATGCGTTCTTGCCAACGACGAAACGCCGCGCCGTCGTCGCCGAGAGTTCCGAGGTCGGGGTTGAGAATACCTCTGAGTTTTGAAAGGGATGCCTACACTGTCTGAGGGAGTGTGAGTCTTGGTGACAGTTGAAACAGCGGCCTCGGTTTTCGCTAGGGCGGCCGCGCGGGCGGACGATGGAAGTAGACCGCTCCAAAGAGGGGAGTCCTCGGTCTGGATGGACATGCAAACAGCGTGAACTTCAGCATAGTGGTGTTCTTCTAGGGGCCAGCAGTTGGAAGCGGTGTCAAGCCACGGGTCGAGGCAGTCAGGGATGGATTTGTGGACGTTCATCACAAGCGAATTATTGCGCGACCCCGTCTGCCAAACAGGTGACTGGGGAAGCGTCCGGCCCTGGCCGCAACCACTCCCGGCGGGCCGGGAGCCCGACGGGGTGGATGACCGCACACTCGTCGAAGAAGCAGGCAAAGAAAAATATGTTTCGCCGTTGATGGCAGGTGTCTTATTGTTCGCGAGAGTCTCAAAAGCCAGCCACATGGCGTACAAAGTACCAAACGGCCTCGACACGGTAGCCAAACCTCCCGGGTACAGCGTGGGCATGGGGAACTGCTCGTTCACTGCCATCCGAACAACCTCCAAAACAACCTCCACCCCCGGAGCCAAATCACGCTCGGTCCCCGTCGCTGCCGACACCACTCCACGAAAAGCACGGCTCAACTCGCAAAAGGAGGTCCCGTTAGGTACGCCAAAATTAGGCAACTTGGTGTAGCTGGCCCCCGTGTCGGTGCGATCGAAGTGGTTGCTCAGCAGCCTCCGGAGGAGCGTGAACGCTTCCGGTCCCGTCGATCCAGCTGCGAGGGCGCGCGACACCTGCCCAAAAAACAACATCCATCAAGGTAGTGAGGGGGGCGGTCGTGGGCCTGTCAGGTGCGATGGCGCGCGCGAAGGATTTCTTGAGGGGGTACTCCCAACCGGGGATCCAATCGGTAGACCTGAGGCCTTCGTGGCTGCCATCGTTGCACATGATGAGAATATCAGACGTGGAGGCCTTAACCGAACGAGTTAGTTGCTGCGCGGCGTCAGAAGGGTTGATCGACGAGCGAAAAGGTAGAACAGAAATGCGTGAAATATCCTTCAGTCCCAGGTGTTTGTACGCCCGTTGGACGTCTGCGGTGTGCTTTTTCGCGGCGGCGGCGGCGGCGGCGTCGATCGCCGCTGTGCGAGCGTGGGCAAGGTTAGACGACACGGGCATGGCGCGGTCCTCGGACATGGTCAGGCGACCAAGAAGCGCGGCGGAGGAAGCAACTCCCGCCAACGATGGGACCACTTGCCTCTTGGAGCCGGTGGTGACTTCGGGAACGGGGCTTTCGCCGCCGCCGTCCGTGGAGGACCTCGAAACGTTGGCCTGAGACGCGTCTCCCCGCGGGCGGTAGCTCCAATTTCGCCCGTCGCTCGAGCTGTCCTTCCCCTGGCCCCGGTTCCGCCGCCGACCAGCCCCGTTTCGCCGAAACGTGCTCCTGCCATGGTCTGAACCCTGTCCGCGGCGGGCCTTGCCGTCTTGGCCTGTCGAGGCTCCCCCCGTGCTTGGACGCCAGCGGTCCCGGGCGTCATCCCGGCGGTAGGGGTAGTCACGGGCCCCAGAGTTGTCGGGGACTCCCAGGTGTTGGTGCCCCGGGGGCCGGTGAGTCCTGTCGTCCGAGGGGGTTGGAGGGGCTTGGGCCGGACCCAGCCCTGTCCGACGTCCGGGAGCCGTTGTCCCTGGGCGCCGAGGTCCGCCCGGCGCTTGCAGTGGCGCCCATACTCCGTCGGGTTCGGCCAAAAAACGGTGGCGGAGCACAAATCGTGCGCCTGCCGCAGGCGTTTCACGAGGGCCATGGTGTGCTCCCGGCGTTGCTGGGCCTTCCAGCTGTCACCCGCCATGACAAGCCAAGCGTCGTGGACGGAGAGGTCGTCCTCGGGCATGTCCAGTCGGAGCCCGCGAGCGGCAGAGACCACCTTCGAAGCCGCCTCCAAGGGGAAGCATGAATTTGGGGCAGCGGCCATGCAGGCGACACTCCCCTGGAAGAAATCCAGATCCCCGGTACGCTTGATCCGGGCGTCGACCGCGATGGCGCTAGGAGGGAGCGGCGACCGCGATGGCGCTAGGAGGGAGCGTGGCGGAAGAGTCGAAACCGGGGGCTGGAGTGGCGGTTGTCGCGGTCTCGGCGAGGGGAAGGCGCTCACCTGAGTGTCTCGTCTCGGCAACACGACCGGGCTTCGTGCTACTGTCCGCCCGCGCCGCCCGCAGAGCTTCCCTGGCGCGGGATATGGAGGCCTGGGCGCGGGAGGCGGAGCGTGCGGCGTCCTCCGACGCCACGGCAGCCTCCTTCGAAGAGTTGTTTGCGGCCTCCGAAGCAGTGGTAGCGTCGGCGGCGGTGCGAGCGGCCGCTGATGCCACAGTCTCGGCCTCCGTGAGCGCCTGCGCCCGGCGGCGGGCGGTTTCCGCCGAGGTCGCTCCGAGGGTCTCGGCGGCTATCAAGGCCCGTTCTGCCGCCGCGACATCGGGGTGACCGTCGGCTGCAGCAAGAGGCCGCTCGGCTGCGGCAGCATCGGCCCGAGCTGGGGTCGAGCATTGGGCCGTGGTTCCCCCGCCGAGGTCCGGGACGTCCGACCAGCGCCGGATGAGGGCCGCCTGAGCCTCGGCCGAGAGGGAGGTCCAGGCCTCTGGTAGTTGGGGGGGCGGGGCTTGATCCCCGTCCTGCGCTGTCTCCCTAGTGGCGCCTTGCTTCGTCGTGCCCTCCTCGTCCTCGGAACTACGGGCCTCGTAGTCCACCGCGTCGTCCACATCCGCCCGGCCCGGGCGCTGGGGTGTCCGCTCTCCCGAGGAGGGAGAGGAGCCGTACGTCCTCAGGCCACTGGCAGACCTGGCGGGGCTGGGGGACTCCTCCTTTGCCTTTGGTGTCCGAGGCATGCTGAGTCGGGCGGTGAGTCGGGGACGGGCGAAACACATCGAGGCAGGGGAGGGCACCGGGGCAGGGGGGGACACCGGGGCCGGAGGGGGCGGCACTCGGGGGAACGTAGGGTCGTGTAACGAAGGAGCGGCGGCGGCAGTATCCGCGGCTCGTGCTGCAGCAACTTGTCTAGCGGTGATGAGGGCATGGCGAGCCATTCGGCGAGCACTACGAGCGCTTGGGGAGTCAGCTTCGGCCCGAGAAGGTAGCGCGATAGATATGCGGTTGTCACAGGGTGTACGGGTACCGACATCCAGTGTGTTTGGTGCAGGTACTTCGCCGGTACTGGGGGGGGTATCATAAGCATCGTCCCTTCCAACAGCAGTATTCTTTTTTTTCTCAGCACATTTTCCAGCAGAATCAGCGCGGGTCGCTACAGCAGCGGGTATGGTAGGCGCTATACTGAACTCCACGATGCCGTCTTGTGGGCGAGGCGTGGGAAAAAAATCACGAGCGACCATGTCGCTCCTTTCAACAGCAGCATGAAAACTCGCAGCCGTACAGGAAGTTTCAGCAGAAACGGCGCGGGTGGGCACAGCGGCAGGCAACGCAGGCGCAATACTGAAATGCAGTGTGCCGTCTTGTGGGCGAGGCGTGGGAAAAAAATCACGAGCGACCATGTCGCTCCCTCTAACAGCAGCATCAAAACTCGCAGCCATACTGGGATTTTCTGCAGAAACGGCGCGGGTGGGCACAGCAGCATGCAACGCAGCCGCAATACCGAAATCCAGTGTGCCGTCATGTGAGCGAGGCGTGGGAGAATCTTCACAAGCGACCGCGAAGGAAGTAGACTCAATACTAAAATCCTGTGTGCCGTCTTGTGGGCGAGGCGCGGGAATTATCTCCCGAGCGGCCGCATCCCCCCCTCTAGCAGCAGTATTAAAACGCGCAGCAGTACGGAATTTCCACGCGGAATCGTCGTTTGCAGCTACAGCAGTGAGGGAAGCGGGCTAAGTACTGAAATCCAGTGTGTCATCCTGTGGTGCGGACACGGAAAAAATCGCATCGCGCGCTCGCGTTGTGGGAAAACATTCACGAGAGGCAGCATCGCTCGCGGCTATCCTACGCGTACGAGCGAGGTCGGGCAGCAGTGGAATCGTGCGAGGGGGAAAAACAGTCGCACTCACTCTCTCATCTGGCCCAGGAGCACGTAGATCCGATGGCGAAGAGCGCAGTTGGCTGCCGTGAAAAACGCAACGTCCAGGTTTGTCCGACACTCTCCGGTCCAGAGCAGAAGCAGCTGACTCCACGCCCTCAGCGGAGCCAGGTGGCTTGGACGGCAGATGGCACGAGTGGGAAGTCAAAACCGCAAAACCCAAGGCCTGGCTGGTTACGCGCGCCACGCTCTCCGAAGGGTCCGACGCTCTCCGGCCCAGAGCGGAAGAAGCTGGCTCAACGCTCTCAGCGGAGCCAGGTGGCTTGGACGGCAGAGCTCGTTCCGGCGAGCGAGAAGGCTCGAAAAAGGTCTTGAACGAAGTCCGTCTGCCGGAAGCTGCTCGAGATTCGCCAAGGGGCCCCAGCCCTGGGTCTTCGGACGGGCGAGTTGTACAAGGCGCGCGATCCACGTCGTCATCACGGGGCTCCTGCCGAGACACACGTTCCGTATGGTGGTCTGTTGTACAAGGCGCTCGATCTCCATCGACGAGCCTTGGACGGTGGGGCACTAGGTGGCTCTTGGCCTCAGAGTCTTGTCCACTACGAGGGGAAGCCGACCCTCCCTCCCCGTGAGTCTCCATCGTGCAGCGGAGCAAACTGACCCAAAACAAAACCTAAAACGAAAGCAAAAAAAGAGTGAAAAAAAACAACTTGCACCGGCAAAAAGGCAAAAAGTCCAAAGCCGAAGACGCCACTTGTTAAGATCACGGAGAGCGGGACACTTTGTATCCCTGGACAGGTCTGCCTATTAAGCCAGCACTCGTTGGTACTCACGTTGATGTTCGCTTAGAGATAGAAGAGCCAGTTTATTCCTTTCGTGCACGACGGAGACTGGGACCACGCTCGTGCCTCTCTGGAAAACCCCTGGTTTTCCATCTAAGATATGCCTTCCAAGTACTACGAATACGATCCCAGTGCCAGAACCCAGGTAACTACCGGGCTTTCAACCTCATACAAAGCAGTATCATAACATAGGCACAATTCGATGCGAGTCGACGAGGGAAGAAAATGCTGAAATCTTCTCGCGATAAAAATGAAGGCACGTACCGCAGCGGGAAGGGGGTAGAAGAGCCTGCTATGTGACCCCGGATCTGAGTTACGAGTTGGAAGGAGAGAGAGAGAAGAAGATGTGCGAAGATAATGAATGGGATGAGCAAAAAAAAAAAAAAAAACGTATGCTCCCTTGCGTGAAATAAAACATTTAATTTATCGTTTTGTCAAGTTTTTCCCGCCACTCGCTCGCAATTTCGAATGCACGAAAACACCTCGTTGAGTTGTTTATCGCTGCCTACGAATGCCGCCTGGCGCACCCGACGCCCTCACAGTCACCATCATGAGTATCCCTTAACTTCGCGGGCTGTAGATTCTTGTGGAGGGCTGTCGTTGTCCGCAGGTGACGGGGGTAGTTATTTGTCTTTTTTTGTGCACCCCAAGGTTCGACCAATTCGGCCACTGGAGGAGCATGGCTTGGACTCATTCTTAGGGTCGATCTTGACGACATGTATTGTATTTCGTTTTTTTCTGAACTTTCGTCATTTCACCAAATTCAGCGAGGGTTGAATCTTATCGAGTAAGGGTCGATCTTAACGACGAGTGTTTTTCAGTTTTGTTCGGTATTTTCCCGAAATATTTTCGGGAAAAGCCGAAAAACTTCACCCCCCCCACAAGTCGCCTCGACCTTTTTAGTTTTTTTTTTAGGAAATTTAGGTACAATGCCGTAGAGGATCGGGCAACCCCACCGCTCGAGCTGTGCCACCACTCGCGAGCGCACAGAGCTGACAGGGGTCGTTCCTAAGGTCACTCGCAAGTCATGGCCGAACGCAGAAGGCGCAATAGCTTTCTGGGCTCTCGTGGCCGAGTTCACAAGGTGACCGCACCGAGGTGGCCGACCGACTGAGCTCGGTGACAGCAATAATTGCGGAGACTTTGTCGCTTTGGGCAAGCGTTGGGCGTTGTTGCGTGACGAGTTGGTGATGGGTTTCATTCCCCAAGGCACCGACACCTGCCTACGAGTCAAGCCGATGACTGTGGGGCCACCGCACGGAAGGGTTCCGCGAGCACAGCTGCTGTAGGGACGGTTCTGTGCCGGGTGGACGATTATTTCCCGAGACAACGTTTTAGAACCGCAGTCTCGTTTTGGGGACAAACCAGTCAAATTTCAAGTAGTCTGTTCCCAAAACGGGACTGCGGTTCTAAAGGACGTATTGTATTTCGTGTTTTTCTGAAATTTCGGCATTTCACCATATTTAGCGAGGGTTGAATCTTATCGAGTAAGTGCCTCCGTTGTCTCGGGAAATAATCGTCCACCCGGCACAGAACCGTCCCTACCGCAGCTGCTCTCGCGGAACCCATGCGGGCGGTGACCCCACAGTCATCGGCCTGACTCGTAGGCAGGTGTCGGTGCCTTGGGGAGTGAAATCCATCACCAACTCGTCACGCAACAACGCCCAACGCTTGTTTCAAAGCGACAAAGTCTCAGCTATTATTGCTGTCGCCAGGCTCCGTCGGTCGGCCACCTCGGTGCGGTCACCTTGTGAACTCGGCCACGAGAGCCCGGAAAGCTATTGCGCCTTCTGCGTTCGGCCATGACTTGCGAGTGACCTTACTCGAGGACCTTTGACAATCTGGGAGAAGGGATCTTTAGGTTGGTAGGCTGTTCGGGTATTTTACTTCCTGTTGGGATCAAGGTACGGGCGAAGACCCAACCCAACCCCTGACTCTAACCCTAACCCTAACCCTAACCCTGACCCCAAACCGCAGCCAAAACGGGCCAAAACTCGCGCTAAACGCGGCTACGCCGAGTTTGCATCGAACCAGGAAATTTCTCAGTTGCGGACGACGATTCCGAAGTGCAGACCACGCTACGAATTTTTCAAGTAAAAAACATCCCTGAAGATCCCTTCTCCCAAACTGCTAAACCTACTCCCTTAGGAACGACCCCTGTCAGCTTTGTGCGCTCGCGAGTGGTGGCACAGCTCGAGCGGTGGGGTTGCCCGATCCGCTACGGCCTTGTACCTAAATTTCCTGAAAACCCCTAAAACCTTCGAGGCGACGTTTTCGGGGGGGTGACGCTTTTCGGCTTTTCCCGAAAATAGTTCGGGAAAATACCGAAAAAAACTGAAAAACACTCGTCGTTAAGATCGACCCTTATCGGAAAGCTTTTTATACAGAATTTCCATTTATTGGAAATAATTAGATATATATATGGATCAGAATACGGACGCGTTCTGTCACTAATAATCGCGAAATCCTCCAGAAGCAGAAAAACAGGAAAAAACCTGGAAGATGAAAAAAATACACGAATAAATATATATATATATATATCATCAAGGCTTTTTCACAGAGAGACTCGTGAAAGGACGAAATGGGACCGATTTTAGTTGTTTGACGGAGGGGGGGGGGGGGGGGGGGGATGAAAACGGGACGGAACGGGACGGTTTTTTTTCTGTCTTTCTGCAAGGCGCGCTTGTACGCGAAGACTTTCCGGTAGTGCCGGTTGCGCGAAGGGAGTCGTCCCGACGCAGACGTGTTTCTTCTCTACTCACCGCCAAACCTCCGAGAAGTACTTAGTGCTCATGCAAGCTTAATTTGTCAGGATATGTATAATTTTCCTCTGGATAGGGGTTTCTGAATGATCGTATGGAGTATGATTTTTATACCGAGAAAGTCGGAAATGGTGCGGAGGCCTATTTAGTAGGTGTAATATCGCTACTCGACGGTATATGTAGCTTCTTGTTTTTTTCAAGGCTTATCACAGTGACTGAGAATCGTGGCGGGACGGGACAGTTTTTTTTTGTTTGGCGGGAAAAAAATGACAACGGGACGGGACGGGACGGTGAAATAAAAAAATAAAAACTTGGTGGGACGGGCCTGGACAGGACGGGACAGCGGGTGCACAATTTATCGACGGGACGGGACGGTAGAATTCAACGGGACAGATGTTCACGACGGGACGGGACGGTAATCAACTGTTGCTCCGGCGGGACGGGACAGTACATATTTTTTCGGTAAACATTTTTTCCCTCGGCGGGACGGGACGGTAAATATTTTTCCCCGCGGCGGCACGGGGCGGTATTTGTTTTTTTTTTCGACGGGGCGGAACGGTAAATATTTTTTCTGTTGCTAAACGGGACGGTAAATATGCATATATTCCTTCCTGCTGCAAGGTCGGCGCGGTCGTACGTGAAGACGTTTTCCCGCACTGCTGATTGGGCAAAGGGAGCCGCGGCCCGACGCAGACATTTTTCTTCTGGGCCCGCGACCCACAAGCTCCGAGAAGTGCCACCACTACACGGGCTACGTTTTTTTCTGATTTATCCCCACCCCTACCCCAAGTACTCTTGTTGCGGTGCCAGCTCACGGTGGCTGTTCTGATGATTAGTGTGCTTGCGCTGTATTACTGGTGGTTGTGGAGGTAGGTGTAGATAGATGGTGTGGTGGAGGTGGTGGCCGCGGCGGTGGTTCTAGTGCCGCTCGCTGCTGGTTGATCGACCCCGCCCGTCAGATAGGCACCCATGGCGTCCGTAACGGTCATACCAAAGATGCTAGGAGACAGCTTTTTTACCCCTTGACAGACAGCAACTTTGCCTTGTGACACATATTCATCTATACATACATGCTTTGAGTGGCACCAAACTACTAGGTTTAGTCTGGAGCACTTGGCCCTACATCATTGACAGCGCACACGTTTTGCGTTTCGCTTGATGACATGTCACCTGACATCTTTTTGGGCCACACAAGTATACTTGTGGTGTGGCCGTGAGTTGTGTGGTCTCTGTTCTATACCTGGTACCAGGTACGTGTGTAGTGGCGAGCTTGCGGCTACTATGTTGTGGCAGTACTTACCTTCATTTCAGAATATAAAAATATATTCCAGCCATACAGCTGGCTGCTGGTGGTCATCAACGCCAGCACAACACCTTTTGTGCTAAAAGAACTAAATGTGGTTCGGCGCAATTTCATATTTTCCAAGATGAATAAAGGGAATTATTTATTTTCCGTCTTCGGGCACACGAAATGGATGCACTTTTTATCCAAGGATCGATGGCACTTTGGTGAAAAAGGAAGATCCGGTTTTTTGTTACGATCCATAAAGCGGGGAAACGAAATGGGCGCATAACCCCGCCCATCAAACATCAAATATACGTGTGCAAGCGACAGAGATACCAAGTGCCAGTAGACCGTCAACAATAATAAACAGCAGTGCCGCTGCCAGCCGCTATCGCCTGATACTCTGGCAAAAGATGGATGGGAGCATCATGCGCACAACAAGCTATTATTGTGGCTCAGCAGCTGCAGCAAATAGCAGCAGCAGCAAGCAGCAGATAGCGGCAGCAGCAGCAGCAGTAGTAGCTGCAGGAGCGGCAGCAGCAGCAGCAACACGCGGCAGAAGCAGCAGCAGGATAAAGCAGTAGACTGCTGCTATAACCTGCACCAGTAGCAATACGGCAAATAAATAGGAGAGCGGCTTCTTCCCACTCATTTCGAGTATGAGTTGCTGCTGATAAATATTGGTGCGCTCAATACCAGCCTGCTGGCCACCGCGCCCGAGCATTACACTCCTTGCACTCCCGGAGTCCAACTTGGATGCTTAGCAAATAGACCGCGGAGACATCGCTCGCACCGCCGTGCTGCTACTCTGCTGCTGCTGCTACTGCTGCGTTGGGTGTGCGGGAAGATCGTGCCAGTCGATAATTTTGCTGTTGGTGGTGTGGAAAGAGCTGAGAAATGAGAAAATGGAGGAGTGACGGGTTGGGTTAGGGGGGGGGGGGGGGGTGGTGATGGTCACTTCTCCTCTTCATATCTGGCGCGGGACTGTCTGCTTTGTTCGTTGGATTTCTCTTTTGGGTTTTCTCGCTCCGTGATTTGAGCACGCTCAGGCTGGGTCTTTTATGCAATTTTTTTTGAGTGATTGAAAAAGGCAGGAAGTCGGATTTTCCACCGGCAAAAAGCCACACCAGATCGGTGCGCCATGTATCGTGATTTTGGTTTTATTTCATGGGAGAACTAAAAAAACAGAAAACAACCGACATTTTTAACTCCACGTGGACCACGACACGAACGAGAGTCGCTCACGCCGGGTTAGGCGATCAACCTTCACCACCAGCTCCTCGAAGGAAGCAACGGAATGTGGAACCCCCTGGGGAGCTGCCTCCGTAAGGGGTTTACTAGTCGCTGAACCAGCAAGGAGCTCTCGACTTCGTGGAGCATGAGCTGCTTGCGGCGGTCGTAGTCAGAAAAATGCCGTTTGATTGTTTTGATACTGCTGCTGCTGTAGTCTCGTCCTATTCGTTGCCGAAGTTGTTTCGCCTAGAGCAGCTGCAGTTGGGCAGCCGCAAGGGACACGATGGTGCCCAAGGTACTGATGCCCTCCCTCTCCGTGGTGGCCGATGCACAAGTGTTGGAGCCCAGCTGTGTACAAGCGTAACCAAGCATGTATGTAGCGTCGTGACCCGTCATGAACCAGGAGGGTCGGACTTTGACTTTATTTGCAAAAATAAAAAAAAGGGATTCAATTGTTGAGAGCGCCTTGCAGCGTGGGTAGGCACAATTCGATGCGAGTCGACGAGGGAAGAAAAGGCTGAAATCTTCTCGCGATAAAAAATGAAGGCACGTACCGTAGCGGGAAGGGGGGAGAAGAGCCTGCTATGTGACCCCGGATCTGAGTTACGAGTTGGAAGGAGAGAGAGAAGAAGATGTGCGAAGATAATGAATGGGATGAAAAATAAATAAATAATATAAGATTCTGTGGTCGTCACCGCCGGTGGGTCGTGATCCCACTCCTCTCTGCGTGAGCAGAGTGTTCTAACTGGTAAACTACGACGGCTGGAGTGTGTGACAACTCGGAGTGAGACAGCAATCCGATGACAAGGGAGAGACGAGAAGTCGTAGACAAGTGAGAGCGGAGGGGCGAGCAGTTGTCGTTGCTGCCACGGCGCTCGGGTCAAAGGACCATCCAGCGGGGCTTTCCTAGGTCCCGCTGCGGAGAATCCGCCAGGCAGAATAGCCGCCGCGGAGGATCCGTCAGAGGAACGTAGAGGAGAAGGTTCCGTGGCGAGGTCTCGACGTGACAATCTCCCGAGTTCCCGAGGAGAGCTTCGAGAACGAGTTTCCCGAAGATGCAAGGGGTTTCGACTTATATGAGTAGGCGTGTTGGTTCCGGGGACATGGTATCCACATCACCCCCCAGTTTTGGTGGTGATAGAGCTCGCACTCCACCAAAACTTGAAAGTAATGGAACCAGAGACAAAGGGTTACAACACGTCTAGTTGACATTGTATACTTCCAGTGGCGATTCGCTCAACGCCTGGAGTTTTTATACACTCATTTTGACAAGGCAAGAGAAATATCTTTGCCAGACATATAAAATGTCAGACATGACAGCAGGACATACCTTCTGCTGTAGTACCGTTGACAAGCGGATGTTAAATCCGGACATAGGATCGGCTAGAAACAATAGTTAAGCGATGACAAGACAGTAATCCTTTCACAGACGACATGTGCATTACACATCGCGGACTTTGTGGCTGGCCAGCTGTGGATTACGACAAATATAGATATTTACGATCCTGGACAATTGCGTGCGGGAGCAACGACAGTAATAATAACATCCCGGGATTATTAGCAATAATATGCTAGTAAGACGCACGTTACACGGCTGAGCGTTTGCTAGTCGTGTGGACAACACGGCTGAAGGCTCGACAGGCGTTACAAGGTCATATGTATGCTTAAAAGCAATATGACGACATACCTGACGGAGACAATAATTTATACACCAAGTATGACATACTGTAAAAGACATCTGGCTAATTAACTTGCTTTTGACATCTGATGGGTGTTCGAGACCGTATCAGAATTCAACAGCAGTTTAATAGCTTGACTTGAGCAGTGACAGTGTGTACTTACTTGTGGGTCGCTCTCAACAAAAAAAAATACTCAAGAAAAATATGTTGGATATACAAGCGACAAGTTGACTGGTCGCAGACGGGCATGGATGAACAAGTCCCTGTCATACGACAAATATAATAGTGTGCAGTGGATGAGAATGACAAGACAAGTGTGCAAGAAGCAGACACATAATGTATGCTATCGTCCATTCATGTCTGTATTGAGACAGAGTGTAACGGAACGATGCATATCTTCTCAAGACAAATGGTGTGCGCGAACGCTGGATATATTATTATCACATCCCTCCACTGGTGTGCGACGGTGCCGTCTACCTTTACCGTAGTGCCAAAACTAGTGCCCAACAACAACAAAACAAACAATCCGAATATGACCCCCCATAGCGTGATGAATCGAGTCTCAATACGACTACTGTAAATGAAGGACATCGCGCTTTTGGGTGCAAACCCAGAATTGGCACGATATTTACAACGTGTGTGGAAACAATTGGAAGAATATTTACAACATCCTGCACGACTAAATGTGCAAGATGCTGCATGCGGTTGAAGACATGTGCACAACAAGGGGACTACACTACAATTCCATACTGGGCACTGCGTACGTCGACGTGAAAACTAATGCGAGGACATTCGCAACGACAGAACGCCGACAGAACGCTGACATGTTGGCACGCACACTAAAACACATTTTTTGAATCTACAGCAGTTCTAGTCAGGCTAGCACTGTTGAAAAAAAAACTCAGCTGTGAGGCCGAATGACAACATGACCTTCTGAGTTGGACGCAAAAAATAAAAGGAAGTCAACTTGCATTACACTGGGTGTACGACATAGTGGTCTGTGATGATATGGCCGGGGTAAGGGTAAGGGACGCAGGTGTTTCTGGCAGCTGGGAAGCAGTGCTTCGCTTCTTCTTATATAGATCTTCTTTATTGATGACTAGAGCTGAGGAGGTGCTCTGGTAGAGAAGTGAGAGGTAGGGGGGTGGGACTCGACGCTCAGATATACTCGTCCCACCCCACGCTACAAGCTCTCCTAAATTCCTCTTATCTAACGTACTCCTAAATAACTTTCCTATGGCTACCGAACGTTCTTCTGCTAATATAAGAACTTCTCACTTTACGATCCTATCTGCGTTAAGGAACATTACTCTTGTCTAACGGCCTATCCGCCTTAGAGAACATTCCTAAAAGACGGTTACTCTCAACTACCGGAATATCCGCCGGGTTAATCCATTCTTTGGATTATTCTCGTATTCCTCAGGCTACGAAACTGCCGACTATATTATCTATATCTATAGCCCATGAGCACTCGATTCATATCACATTAGCCCACCCTGAATAGTCGTATATGCAGACCACAAGATGGTCGAAGGATGATGACAAAGTTCATCCCAAAAGACCAGGAAAAGGTGGTCGAAGATGCGGCTATTCGAAACAAAAGAAATGAGGCTATAGATCCCCCCACACCTCGTCATAAGACCCAAACACTGCGAAGGGGTGTTTACTTTAGAACAACCACTTAAAGGTAGAGACCGAAGGAGAGGAAGAAATAACTCAAAGCGGAAGCGAAAGCAGAGAAAGGCAAAGCGAAAACCGAAGAAAGAAGAAAGAAAACAGGAGACAGAACAAAAGCCGAAGCGAAGGCTGAAGAAGAAAACTAGTACCGAAGTGAAGGCGAAAGAAGGGCGCACAAAAAGGTGCGAACGGAGGTTGGTCGCCGAACCGGGTTGGCAAACTAGGAAACTCACGAAAGGAGGCAGTGACCGCAATACAAAAAAAAAAACACATATATATTTGGTAGGAGTAATGCCTTGTCTTGTGGCGGAGGTCCTAACGTGGTAGACATCACTCAAGAGAAACGGGGCACTGCTAAAGTGCAAAGAGGGCTGCGTATACTAGGGGCTATTAAAACCGGGAGACGGAGCGAACAACGCTGCGTCTGGGAGACCTCTTCGTCGTATGAACTATACCAGCAAACGTAGCAAGGTATTTAACTCAACAAGAAAAAAACTGAAGAAGATCCGCAAGGAGATTGGCCTAATGCGTGCAGTTCAAGGTGGTAGATAGCGCATGGCTAAAACACTAGCGTGTGCAACTCGGCCAACAGGGGCGACATCAAATATGGTGTCGTTTGCCACAGAGCAGAGGGGCGCGCGGAATACCGAACGAAATATGAAGAAACCTAAGAAAAAGAAAACAAAGCACGATCGGGACCAGGAAACTAACTGAAAGCAGAACAAGAGTCAGGGAAAATCGATCTTGGTAGAACCGCCATGGTTGATAACTCTGCGGCCTTCCGGGGCGGCAATGCTATCCGGACCCTACTTGGCAAAGATAGAAGAAACACGGGCGAGCTGGAAGCTCGATAAAATCTTAGCTCGATGACCGTCTGAAACAGGGGTCGGTGAAAACCGACGGAGGCTAGGGTACAGCCCAGGCTACGACACGATTTTACCTCGGCGTAGTATTGCCAATAATTTGCGGTAGGCTAGTGAAGTACAAACAAATATGAAAATTATGGTATCGCTACGACTCGGTGGCCTGAACGTAAGAAGGCAACACGGAGGTGTAGGCGGTATGAAGAAAACAAAAGGTAGACGGAAATATATGCACCCAAGAAGCTGGCTGTTGGTGACTATTGAAGACTAACCCTGAAGAACTACTTTAGTATATTGTTGACTAACCAGAAACAAGTACCCAGAACTAAAAAAAAATGCTAAACCAAGGCTATCCAGGGGGGGGAGTGGAAACCGTGGGGGCTCCGCGGGACACATCAGAGTTCCGCAGCAGCCCACGTGCTAGGCTCCCATTCCCATGGCGTTGAAGACACCACGATCCGTACACGGCGTTCCGTGCTGTAGTGTAGCGGGAGGGTTGAAGGTCGATCTTGATCGGTCCGGGGTCATCCAGGAACCGGATGATGTAGGAGCCGCCCGGTGAAGGTTCCGGTGGAGCTCCCGAAGAGACGTCCGGGGGTGAGCGGTGAGCGATTTTGCCCAGCCACCAGAAGCCGTAACGCGCTTTGTACCATATGTGCGCTCCGGGGGGGAGGATGGTGGTGCTGAAGTTGTGGAGCCAGAGGCTGCGGGAGACCAGGGCGTAGCCGGGGGCGAGAAAGATTTGTCCTTGAGATCGTGCCAGTTCGCGGTGGGCAGCGCCGATGCGCATCTGGCGGTAGAGGCGGTTCGTCTGGCGGTGTTGTGTCGGCGCTCCTGACCAATAGAGTAGGATGTTGCGCCGGAAGTGTTGAAGGTCCAGCTCGCGTTCCCAAGAGGGGCTGAGAAGTCCAGCCCAGTGGGTCTCGTACAGAACGGCGATGACCCCGCCGCGGCCGCGTACGAGTTGATGGCCGGTGATCTGCTCGACCTCGAGGCGTTCCGGTGGGGGAGTGACGTCGTCGACGGTGACGTGGTAAGGTGGGGACTTGGCGGCAGAAGCTGTGAGTACGTATGTAGTGAGGTCCGCGGGCAGATGCTTGGGGATATCGCTGGTGTCGTCGGGGTTCCGACAAGGTTTGCATCGTTGAACGGAGACGCGTGGCTTGGAGTCCCGTCCCGGAAGGTCGGATGGAAGGTCGAGGAAAAGTAGCTTGTCGTGAAGAGGGCGGTTGTCGGGGGTGTTCGAGGCGGGCGTCGGTCCAACAGCGAGGACCTTGAAGGGCCCATTCCAGTTAAGGGAAAGCTTCGTCTTGAGTACAGTTGCGTCGGTGCCCTTTTTGACGCCTTGGCGAATGGTTGAGGCGGAGTTGTAGACCCAAACCCAGCCGCCGACGGTGAAGGGGGGGGATGCTCGGAGGGCGGCCATGATGGGCGCGTTGCGGCGCTGGAGACGCGAGACGGTGAGTCGGTGTAGTTCGCGGACGAGGGAGTACGCGCGTCGTTGTCGGTCGGTGGCGAGGTTGATGTAGACCAGATGATCGCGGTCCAAGCTTTGGTGGCCGCCGATGTTGTCGGGTTCGAAGACCGAGAGCGGGAGGCGAGGAAGGCGGCCCATGTGGATTTCGTTAGGCGCAAGCCCTGTAGCGGCGTTCACGGAGTTGTTGTAGGCCGACGACACGTGTGGCAGCAGCACGTCCCAGTTGGTCTGCTGTTCGTTGCCGACCATAGAGAGCATTTGGGCCAACACATGGTTGACGCGCTCGACGCCGCCGTTGGTGCAGGGGTGGTAGGAGCTGGTGTTGACCTTGCGGATACCAAGGCGCTCGTAGACGATGTTTGCAAGCTTGGAGGTAAAGTGTAGTCCGTTGTCGGAGAGAAGCGTAACCGGGCACCCCCAGAGAGGGATGTATTCGTTCAGGAAGATGTCGGCGGTGCCGGCGGCCGTGAACTGCGCCGCTGAAACGGCAAACATATCGGCGCGCCGGCTGAAGCGGTCGGTGAAGAGAAGGGTGTGGACGTTGCCGCGCGGCGTGAGCGGCAGGGGTCCGAAGTAGTCGACGCTGACGGTGATGCCAGGCCCGTTGGGCAAAGGAAGAGAAAGGATGGGCCAGCGAATGGTGTGCCGGGAGGTTTTCCGCGCCTGGCATTGAAGGCAGCGGCGGATCCACCAGCGGGCGGAAGCGTCCATGCCAATCCACCAAAAGAAACGTGCCAGCATGCGGACCGTTCGGGTGACTCCTAGGTGTAGAGAGGTGGTGGCGTGGCAGGTGTTCAGCACCCAGGGGCGCATTAACATTGGCACGTAGATGCGTGGGGTAAGGGGGGCGGGTGGTGGTAGGCTGTTCCCGGGTGGGGGTGGGGGTGGTCGTTGGACCAGGAGGGTGGTTTCGTCGTCCGTACGGTGCAGCCTGCATTTGGAGGCAAGGGTGAGGACGTCCGGAAGTTGTGGGCGCCGGGCCGAGGGGATGAAATCCAGGAGGTCGTTCGGCGGGGGGGCAGGGGAGTCCAACGACAGGAAGCGGATGGTGGCGCAGCACAGGGGCTCTGCTCGTTGTTCTCGCGCCCAGTCTTTGAAGGTGTAGTGCTCGACGCGGGCGAGGAGGTAGGGGTCGTCATCGGGTTCGACGATGGGCTCCGGGAGGGGCAGCGACGGTGGTGCTGGTGCCGGCGGAGAAGGCGTTGTTGGGGGGGTTGGGGTTGGGTTTGCGGGCGCAAACGGGTCGGGCGGCGCGGGAGCTGTGGCTGAAGGCGCCGTAGGAGGAGGGGGTCTTGGCTGGACCCCGGCCGGGGGCGTGGGCGCACTGGTGGGTGTAGATCGTCTGCGTACGACGGGTTGTGGTCGACGGCCGAAGCGATAGTCGGCTGTGGGTCGAGGGGTTCCCGCGGCAGCGGCGATGCGATGGCGGGTCCGAGAAGATATCAGGCCTGAGACGGCTGGTTCCGTGCCGCCAGTGGTGGACGGCGGAGAGATGACGGACGGCCTGGAAGCCGAGCCTGGAGGAGCTCCGCTGTTCACGGCGGCATTCTCGGGGCCAACAAGCAGTCCAGCGGTGGAGTCAGGGGTCGCAATAGGCCCGACGAAGGTGTCGGGTGCGGGGGAAAGGGTGGGGTGCTCCATACGTGGTCCCAGTAGGCGGAAGTCGCGGAAATCGTCGGTGGTGAAGGGAAGCGGCTGGATGGTTGGGATGGGCCTTGAAGGGGGGGATACGAGCCCACCCAAGCCGATACCCGGGGCGGGAGGGTCGTTCGGCGCGAAGCCGCAGGGGCGGATGAGGTAGATGCCGACGGTGTCCGGGCCGGTAAGGCGGTTGCGTCCGGTGCGGTCGGCGTCGGTGGCGGGTTGGGGGAGCCGGGAGAGGAAGTCGGCGTTGCCGTTGGCCGTGCCCTTCCGGTATTCCAGCGTGTAGGTGTACGCCGAAAGGAACTCGAGCCAGCGCCGGACGCGGGCGTTGTGTTCTCCGACCTTGGCGATGTTCTCGAGCGCCTTGTGGTCCGAGTAGATCTGGAAGCGGGTGGACCATAAATGTCCACGGAGGCGTTTGATCGCCCACACGATGCTCCCGGCCTCGAGGTCGAGGGGTGTCCACGAACGTTCGGAGTCCAGGGTGGCACGGCTGATGAAAAGGATGGGTCGGACTGAGCCGTCGGGTTGTTCTTGCTCAAGGGTCGCGCCGAAGCCGTCGATGCTAGCGTCGCAGTAGAGGCGGAAGGGGCGGGAGTTGTCGGCAACGGCGTCCTAGTCGGGGTAGACGAGGATAGGCGGTTCGGCAAGTTCTTGCAGGATGGCGCGGACGGTGGTTTCCATGGCGGGGGTGAAGTCGAACGTGGCGCCTTGCTTGAGTAAAGCGTTGATGGGGCGCAGACGTCGGGAGAGATTCGGCAGGAACTTGCCGTAGTAGTTGATGCCCCCAAGGAGCGAGCGCACTTGCTTCTTGTCGGTCGGCATGGGCATTCTGGTGAGGGCGGCAACCTTGTCGGAGTTGGGGCTGTATCCGCCGGCGGAGATGGTGTGCCCCAGGAAATCGGCGGTGGTGGCGCCAAGTTTGGCCTTGGCCGGGGAAAGTTTGAGGTGGTGCTTCCGGAGGCGTCCGAAGAGAGCTCTGATGTTGGCAACGTAGTCGTTGGGGTTGGGGTCGAAGACGATGATGTCGGCGAGATACGCGGCGACGCGTTCCAGGCCTTTGATGACCTCGTTGACGACCTTAACGAACCAGCCGGGGGAGGCGCTGCTGCCTTGTGGCATAACAAGCCACTCAAATAATCGGTTCGGTGTGCAGAACGCTGTCAAGGGGATGGTGTCCTCGTCGATGGTGATTTGGTGGAACGAGGAGACCAGGTCGAAGAGGGAAAAGATGCGACCTTTACCCAAGGAGTCGAGGACTTCGTCGACGCGGGGGATGGGGAGTTGTCCGAGGGAGATGATGGCGTTGAGCCTCTTGTAGTTGATTGTGATGCGAACACCTCCGTCTTTCTTGGGGATGGCGACCATAGGGCTTGGAGTATGGCGACGTGGAATGCTGGATCAGGCCGGCAGCCAGGTACTGGTCCAATACGGCGTCGGCCTTTTTGGCGAGGATGGGGTTGATCCTGTAGGGGCGGGAAGTGACCGGTGCGCTGTCCGGAGGTACCGTGATCTTGAACGGCATTAGCGAGCACGAGCCGAAGTCGGTCTTCGACGTGGAGAAGACGTCCTGGAATTCGCAGAGGACGTCGCCCAAGTTGTTGATCACCGATGGGGTCCATCCAGAACCGTGAAGGTCGAAGTTGACGTCGCGTAGGTGCAACGGCAGGCGTTCCCAGAGGTCGAGGAAGCTTTTGCGCTGGTCGGTGTCGAGGCGTGCAAGGAGCTGTGGGCACGGGGCTTTTAGTGCGGTAGAGGGGTCGGCTGTTGATGGACTCTGGTCGGCCACCGGGATGTTGTTGTGGAGGGCATGTACGTCCGGAAATGGAGGGGGGAGCGGCGGGTCCAAGGAGGGATGCCCAAGGGTGGCGAGCGGTACCTGTACCAGTGGGGAGCAGGAGGTTCCGAGGAGGTCACCCGGCTCGAGTTCGGTAGATCCAGATAGGGGGACCGTTTGGTACCCGTCGGAGACGAAAATCGCCGTGTCGGAAAGGGGGTTCTCGCGGGGGAGCATGTTCACCATGTAATTCCCGGCCAATGCTGGAGCGCCTGACTGGCGCACCAGGTTGACCTTGGCGAGCTGTGGGGTAGAGGAAAGCGAAATAGCTTTGTTGCCGGCGAATCGGAGGTGGTAGACGTCGTCAGTGGAACGATCGTCGGGAATGAATGCTGAGGCTCCGTTGGGGTCGTGGTGACTTAAAGAGAGCTCACCACGGGTTTGCCGGGAAGGTTGGTGGGGGAGGGCGGGCTGTTGCCGGAGCGTGGTATACGAGCGGTGCTCGAAGCGCATCCAGCTGTCTCGTCCCAGGAGGATGGGGTGCTGCATGGTTCCAGCAGGAACTACGCAGGCCCATACTGCTAGGGCAGCGGTGGGGGTCTGGAGGCGCATAAACTGGATGCTTAAGCGGATAGAGACGGAGGTGGAGAGTGGGGCTGAGGTGCCGAAGCCTCCCCATGAACGGGGGGAACTGTGCCGTTCGCAGGCGTCGGTGGCTGACTGGGAGGCCTTCAGTTGTTCCATCGCGGTTGCGGTGATAAACGACTGGGGCGAGCCGGTATCGAGCAGTGCCACGAGTTCGCGGCGGGTAGTGGCGTCGGGGCCGCTGTGCACGAGTACCTTCGTCGTGAACGACGCGTCGTCGACGGTGATGATGCCGCCTGTAAGGCATGGTCCGTGTTCCGGTATCGGCGGCCGACGGGTAGGAAGGTGGCTGCGGGCTGCGGTGTTGATGGTGGACACTTGGGCGAAGTGGCTGATGGGGTAGGCGTCGGGTGTAGACGGCGGTAGAAGCAGCCCAAGTGGGGAGTTAGGCGGTTGCCGTGGGGGGTTCGGGCTTGTCTCGTGGATGCCGTCGGCGGTGGGGAAGACCCGTGTTGAGTCGGTGGAGGCGGGTGTTTGCTCTGGGTCGTTGGGACTGGTACCAGTAGGAAGTTGGGGGAGGCGATCGGCGTCGAAGCTTTCTCGGACGTCCATCAGTACCCGGCCCAGCAGATTCCGACCACGCCAACGCGTCGGAATGCAGGCGTCCGGATGGTCGGCCTTGAGGCCTATGCCCCAGATGAGGTCGTGTGGGCTGGCCTCGGCAATGTGTTTGTCGTCCGTTGCCGCCAGCTCTCGCCGTAGCTCCGAGTGTTGGCGGAACTTGGAGAAGTTGATGTTGAGGACGATGTTGTAGCGGTGTCGCTCCCAAACGAGTTCGTCGAAGCCGAAAACGGTGCGCCCAAGTGCTTTTTGGTCGGCCGGGTCGCGGGTCGCTTTGATGCGGCGCTCAGTTGTGGTGTCCCCGAAGAGCGCAGCCTTCTGCGCCATCATCATCTGCTCGGCGCAGTTGTATGTGACGCCATCGTGTTCGATGTCGCACAGGTACCACTGCGAAAAGACGGAAGAGGAGTCCCAGAAGAAGTGAAAGGATGAGGGGGCCTCTGCGGTGGTGTGAGCTGTTGATGGCGTGTTGGTTGTTGGGGGTGGGGGGCGACGATAATTTTTTCTATCGCCACCTGGCGTCGACGGGGGTAAAGTCAGCCACGATCGAGCGGTGCTGACCGGAACCCTCGTGTTCGCGGGGGAATTGCTCGGCAAAGCCGAGGTACCGGGGGGGTCCACGCCGGGGCTTATACGCCGGGCGAGACGACCCTGAAAGGTGTTGACGATAATTTTTCTATCGCCACCTGGCGTCGACGGGGGTAGAGTCAGCCACGATCTAGCGGTGCTGATCAGAACCCTCGTGTTCGCGGGGGAATTGCTCGGCAAAGCCGAGGTACCGGGGGGGTCCACGCCGGGGCTTATACGCCGGGCGAGACGACCCTGAAGGGCCCTGTCGTCCAACTTTTGGAGGACAGGGGGATACTCGCTAGGAGATACCACACCTGGGGCCCGTGTCCACGCGTTGCACAAAGCAGGCGAGGAGGACGGGGCATGGGGCTCAGGGCATGTCCTGGTCGACGTTGGTCGCGAGTCTTCCGTTTTTAATACGGGACTGCCCCTCGAGCTCAGGGGCAGCGGTGGTGTCAACACCGTGGCAGCGGGTGGAAGCCCGTCGTTCGCGGGTCCAACGCTGTCACAGGAAAGGCGCGCATGCTGGAACAAGCGCGTATGGAGCGGCCAATTAGAGGCAGGCTCAGGGGGCGATGGCCCGGTCGACGAAACGGTAGTTTCGTGTGAACCGGAACCGCTGGTAGCCGTAATCGTCGAGACGTTTCCCAGGGTAGCAATGTCTGGGGTCTCGGCAATGGTCGGCAAGTAGCGTTGCTCACCGCCGGAAGACGTCGAGTGGAGCATCCTGGTGAGGCTCGGCGTCTTGGCCTCCTCCCGCCCACACCTCAAGGCAATCACTTGAGCAAGAGGATCAGTGCTTGAGCAAGTGGCTGGGAAATGGGCTGGGTTAGGGGGGGGGCATGCGGGGGCAGGGGTCGGGGAGGCGTGGTGCACGTGATTTACGCGTGCGTCCTGAGAGCCTCGGGTGGTCGCAGTAGATGCTGTTGATGGAGATGCGGCAGGTGCTCCATCATCGGCTTGTCAGTTGGTGCGGAAGGTTCCCGACTGCCGTTGGTTCGGGAGGTTGGTCGATTTGTTGCTGCCCATCCGCATGTTTGCGGGGGCGGCTGGTGCGGACGTGTTGGTCGCAGGGGTATGAACCGTCAACGCGGAAGACGAGGGGGCAGGCTCGATGCGTTGTTGTCGGAACTGTTGCCCTGGCGAGTGTCGGTTGCCGTTGTCGTATGCACGGCCGTAGTTCTGGCGCCAGTTGTCGGAGCGCCCGTTGTTGCTGCGGTAGTTGCGGGAGCGGTCGTGGTTAGAGAGGCTGTTGTTGGAGTGTCCGCTACGGTTGGTGTTGTTGCCTCGACGGTTGTTGTCGTAGCGGTTGGAACTCCGCTCCAGGTTGCGCTCGTATTGCCCCCGGCAGTAAGAGAGCATCCTCTGTTGCCACTGGCGGTAGGCCTGACCGTCGTCGTTTAGCTGTCCGAGTGCCGGGTTTAAGATGCCGGACGTGGTGAGGAAGCTCTTGGAGCAGGCCTTCTGGCTATGGTCCGTGCCATTGCAGTTGAGGCAAAGGTCACCGTGAGCGCGTAGGGCTTGGGCGTGGGACACCGCGACGTTCCGCCTCCGTCATGGGCTCAGTAGAGGCTCTCGTCACCAGGCTGAGCGCTCGTGTGGAGGGGGGCGCTGCCGTCGTGGGAGGTGTTGTCGAGGTGAGAAGGGGCGGTGTCGCCGGCGATGGCGTATCCGTTGTGGGGCGGGTGGTTGGGGGTGTCGGAGGGGTGGGTCGAGACTCGGTCGGGTTCCACACGTAGCCGCGGCCGGCGTTGGAGTGGAAATACCTTAGCTCGAGTAAAAGGGTGTGGGCGGCCCCGATGAACTCGGACGAGGCACCCTCGGTGGCGGCGCGGGCCAGAACGAAGGTGATCGACGGGTCGCAGTCGGGTGTGAACAGTCGCCAGACGCGGTGTGCCGCTATAGAGACATCTGAGGCTATCGGGTCGCGTGTACTCTGCATCCAGCGGAGCTTGGCGTCCAGAAAGACCCAGTCATTTGACTCAAAGCCGAACGTCTGCGGTTGCCGGTGCCCAGTGGGTTTGGGGGCTGGCAAGGATTGGGCCGGTAGTGGTGCCTGGGACATTGTGGTCCCAGCTTGGTTCTGGGGGCGCTGGGAGGTGGTGGTCCTAGACATCGCGGCGGACGTAAAGGGTGGTCCAGGGTGCGGAGCCGACGGCTGCGGTTGGGCCGTGGTGGCCGTGGTCGCAGCTGCAGTCTCGTAGGTGGGGTCGAAGGGGTTCGAGGAAGGGGTAGGAGAGGGCGGTAACACGAGTAAGAGGTCAGCGCTCTCTTTCGCAAGAAGGAGGAGCTGCTCGTGGTGGGCTTTGAGGGCCGCGCGGCGCTCACGGAGAGCCGTGGGATCGCCTTGGTAGTGCCCCGGATTGAGAGCAGGGGTGGAAGTTTCCTGTGCGGAGACTTCCGGTTTGATGGTAGGCCC
Organism: Nereocystis luetkeana; assembly: GCA_031213475.1. NCBI lineage: Eukaryota > Phaeophyceae > Laminariales > Laminariaceae > Nereocystis > Nereocystis luetkeana. The sequence continues at coordinate 9,062,299 of JARUPZ010000006.1, forward strand.
GGCACTGGCCGTGCCTGCTCCCAGTGGAGAAGATCCCGGTGTGGTGGGGTGTAGAGCGAGGTCACTCAGAATGGTATCGAAGCCGGGGGTGTCGTCGTCCGTGGCGCGAGAGGGCCTTCTCCATACCTCGCCTCGCGGGGGTTGGTGGTGTCGGTGGAAGGGGCGCCGGGCATGTCGGTGGAGGAAGTTGGAGAGGGCTGGTGGATCCAGGCTTGGATCAGGGTAGGCGGCTACAATACCAACAAACCGATCTAGGGGACAGAAAGGAGTGACGGTAAGGACGTACAATAAGGGGTATTGAGGGGGGTGTGCCACAATTATAGTGCCCGTCGAAGGATATTTTTATAGTTGAGGACGTCTAGCTAGTTTCAGGCGCCTCGCGTGTGATTGACGGTAGTCGCGCCCGAGTCACTCAAGTGATATCAGTGGAACTGAATTGAACAGAACTCCGTCTGAAATGTCCAATGTTCGTAATGATAACGGGGCGTGACGATTACTGGGCGTGGGCAGTGCAAGACCTTTCGTTGGGATACAATTAGAGTACCCGTAAAGGCAACGTGTAGGTCGAGTCGGGGGGAAAATTGCAGCATGCCGGCACTATTTGGTAGCTGCACAGAATATCGGGCGATTCCCTACTTGAACGGTGGGCAGTTTTTCGTTCCGTGGTAGAAACAGACAGCAACCGATACATTTCGGGGGTCGCGAGGCCCGATACGTTGTGAGATACTTAGGGTGTCGTAGAGGTGCAAGTGGGAACAAAAAAAAAAAAAAGAAAAAAAAGAAATAGACCCCGGTACGTAAAAACATGGAAAAGAGTATCAATTGGCTCCTTTGGGGGAGTCGAAGACGCTAATCCGCCGCGAAGGATGTTGTGTATTGGTGTTAGTTTGACCAGCATTTAGTTCATCACTTTCGGAAATGGTCACTGCCCGGGCCACAGTTACTATGCTCCATATTCGAGCAGCTTGCAGCAGCTGTTTTCGTGATGAGCTGGACAAACATGGGAGAAACAGTTGTTTACTAGTTTGTGTAGCCTTTGTGGTGTTACGGTTCTAGGCAGCCTGTACCCTGCTTTATTTGTAAAAGCTGGTGGGGGTGGGGTGCGTTGGAAAATAACACTTGTTACAAACTTGAACAGTGTCTACCCTGCTTTGATTTAAGGTGGGAGCAAAAAGAAACGATTAGAAAAAAAGGAAGGCACACGTCGAAAACAAAAAAGAAAGGGAAAACAAACACGACCAAACTAATATTCGGGCCAGATCAGGTAGCATACATTCTGTTTTGATGTGCTACAGCTGGGGGGGGGGTAGACGTATACAGCAGTAGGCAAGGTTGCGCGCCACAAAGCCTCGTTTCGTCGGTAACGCTGAGGAACGTGCACGTAAGAGGCTGTAGCCGGACATATTTGTGCAGCATATATATACCTTATTTCTGGCTTAAAACTGGCAAATTTAAATGCGCCTAGGCAGCAGACGGACAAGGTTCGGCAACATAAAGCCGCTTAAAGTCGTTAATGCCGGAAAACAAACGTGCAAGTAAAGAGCAGTAGAAAAAAAAAATCTAAAAATAATAGACATCGTTTGTATCCTATAGGCCGTGGGGGTGGGGCATAAATAGCAGAAATCCGATTAATTTCCGCAGCATGCGTCCTGTATTTATAGTAGAGCAGCAGGAAAGTACCTGGTAGTGCATCATAGAGCCTGTTCTGCATGGTAGAAGCAGCGTGTGGACGGGCAATCTGAAGAGGGGTGCAGAAATATAAGCTGGTCCCAATGAGCAACATTTAAAATCCTCCTGCAGATATATTCCTAAAGAGCTACGTGCAACCATATAAGAATTGTCGACAGGTATACCTGGTATTCCCAGAGCGCTACCCGTACGTGTGTGTTCTTCGCATTGTATATACGTGCAACCAGGTAAGGTTCGCCTACGTACGAGTATAAATATATGCATTCCTATACGGTGGATGTGCTACACCATCACATCAAGAAAGGGGCACCGACCGTGCATCGTTTGTCTACCTAAATATATCGTGAGGAAGGAAGGGGGGGTTCACGGGAGATGTCGTCACTAAAATAGTGTTACGTACCCCTATTGGTACCTCGCTCGTACACAAGACTTTGTAGGCTACTATTAATATGTACGTGTTGAAATCCTGTAACCAAGGCATTCAAATGAAACACCACCAGGTACATTCATGGCTATTCTCGCTGTGGGGGGGGTCGCCAGTAAGGTTAATTCATACGTATACTATCGCTCGTATCAGGTACCAGGTATGGTCGTTCAATAAGTCGCAGGCGAATATCCCACGCAATGGATACCAATGGATACAATTCGCAATTATAGCCGAGCCGTTCGTAGGCTGCTCACATATGCATATAATAGGAATGGCGTATTTAGTCACACAACCGCTGTTCCTAAAAAAAAAATTCCACGTATCAGTATACTGCTGCGGGTGTCCTACCAGTACTACAGCAGCTTCTTTGTAGTCGTGGTAAGGGTCAAATCCCATACAACGCTTGTCTATACAGGAAGGTGCAGATAAAATGGCGGGGGGGTTAATGTGAGCAGTTCCACCTACTCTTTACGTGCCTTCCCTATGAAAGGACGGGCATACATCGAAGCGGAGGGGGTCATTGTTGTAAAAAACGCTTTCGTTGTTGTGCGCGATGAGCACGATGTCATTTGGGGGGGGTCTCCAGGTGCATTCAACCACATGGTGTCACGTATCGTGGAGGTGATCGATCTCGTCATTCCACGGCGGAGGCGGGGTACAGGGCGCGGAAAAACAAACCTCATCACACTGCCGAGAGCAACAATAGTACTTATGACAAGTACCTACTAAGAAACAGCAGAGAGAAGTTGTACGTACTTGTACGTGTGCCTGATAAGGGGGGAAGAATGCGTCTACTCACCTATACTAAGAGGGGAGAAACGTCTACTGTCGCCACTAGGCAGCTTGTCACAGTCGTCGGCACTAAAAACACACTCAGGAACGCAGGCTCGAAAAGAAAAAAAGGAAAGAAAGAAAATAGACCGCGAGGAAAACGAAAGAAAAAACGAAACAAGGAACGAAAAGAAACAAAAATAAAAAGTTGACTTCAAAACCAGTTGCCTCCCGGGTAGGGATGGCTCACATGATCGTGAGAAGATCTAGAAGAAGCGCTGCAGTCCTCAGCTTGGCCAGAAGGTTCGTCGAATGCGAAGACGTCAGATGTGATGATATGGCCGGGGTAAGGGTAAGGGACGCAGGTGTTTCTGGCAGCTGGGAAGCAGTGCTTCGCTTCTTCTTATATAGATCTTCTTTATTGATGACTAGAGCTGAGGAGGTGCTCTGGTAGAGAAGTGAGAGGTAGGGGGGTGGGACTCGACGCTCAGATATACTCGTCCCACCCCACGCTACAAGCTCTCCTAAATTCCTCTTATCTAACGTACTCCTAAATAACTTTCCTATGGCTACCGAACGTTCTTCTGCTAATATAAGAACTTCTCACTTTACGATCCTATCTGCGTTAAGGAACATTACTCTTGTCTAACGGCCTATCCGCCTTAGAGAACATTCCTAAAAGACGGTTACTCTCAACTACCGGAATATCCGCCGGGTTAATCCATTCTTTGGATTATTCTCGTATTCCTCAGGCTACGAAACTGCCGACTATATTATCTATATCTATAGCCCATGAGCACTCGATTCATATCACAGGTCACCAACGGGGGTGAGCATAACACAAAAGAGTGCGCGGTACTCGCACTGGACAACGACAAGCCATGTGGTGATGACACCAAAATATCAACTCCTGTAGGAGGAGATCAGACAAGTGATGGAAATAGTAACACGGGGCGGACATCAGTGGTTGCTCAAACCGATGTGACAGAAGAAAGCGCTAAAACAATATAAGACAACATAGGCCCAGAGAAAGTGCTACGATACGTCCGCGGTGACAGAACGAGATTTCCGCGGAGGGGGTTAAATGCTGAGGAGTCCGTCGACAATACTACAGCACGGTAGGAAGCAATCATTTCTCTGCATTGAGGGAGGGCGTTGACATGACGCCATATACCCATCTGGGTAGGATAACCTTCAAACTTGAGGTGATATTGAAAGTTGGTCAGAGATGCTGCTCCTACTCCCCTTTTATGACCATCAATACTCTCAATCGTGTACGCGCCGATCATAACTTTTGATAAGGAGCCTTCGAGATCGGGCACGGGGAGAGTGGTCCCTAAGAACAATTCGTCGAGCGCATCAAGGTCGGGGACAGGGGACGACAGAGGGACGAAGTATTTTTTCATCCGGCCGAGGTGGACAGTAATCTCGGTCGGGTTGCCGTCTTTAGTGACACGATAGATGACGGGAGACATCTGCGCTCGTACAGTGTACGGTCCACGCCAAGGGCTGATAAGTTTGGGGTTGGGACCATCAGCTTCGTTGTAAGGGCGGTGGATTAATACTTGCTCGCCAGTTTTAAAACTGGGAAATGACAGGGTCTCATTTACAACCGCTTGCTTATCCGCTCGCTCTTTGAGATTACGACGGGCTAGCTCGTATGCAAATTGCAAGTTTTCGACAGTTTGTTTCGAATAATCGAGTTGCGTTTGCGGTGCGGAGGTGGACGGTACTCCTAGAATGAGATCGACAGGCAGTACAGCTGCGCGTCCAAACATGAGGAAATGAGGAGTTTCCTGGAGCGTTGTTGAATAAGCGGTGTTGTGCGCTAACTGGACGAAAGGTAACAGCTCTGCCCAGTTATCGAACAACAAGTTGCTATACATAGCTAACATATTATGGATAGTGCTATGTACACGCTCTAAGACAGAGTTGCCCTGGGGGCGAAAGGCGGCTGTACGCGTTTTCTTATATCCAAACACTGACTGCAATTCCTTGACAAGTTGATTTTCAAATTCTGTCCCCTGATCGGAATGCAGAGTTTCTGGAGGGCCAAACACCGAGAACACGCGTTCGATCAAATGACGAACAATCGTGCGAGCCGCTTTATCTTTGATGGCTATCAAAATGACAAATCGAGTGAGGTGGTCGATGACCGAAAGGATAAAACGATTTCCTTGTGACCAACTTTTATACTCGACAAGATCAACTGCAACGCATTGGAATGCGCGCGTGACAGGGCGGTGTCCCACAGGCAATTTAGGCGGGCGGTGGGATGACTTGCGGTGTTGGCAAGACAGACAAGATTCAATATGAGTACGGACATCCGTGGGCATCTTCGGCCACCAGAATCTATCTCGAATAGTATCGAACGTTGCTTTAAAAGCTAAGTGACCTCCGGACGCTGGTAGGTCGTGACACGAATTAATGACAAGTTTTCGAAGGGATTTGGGCACTACCAGCTGATCGCGGAACGTGCTACGCTTCCTCAAGTGACCAGGAAGGTACGACTTGAATAGCAATCCTTCATTTAAGAAAAAATAGCTCATCGTGTACTTAGATTCTGTAGGAGGGGGTGGGGCCGATGCAGGTGCATGGAGATACTCAAAGTACTGACAAAATTCTTCTTTCTGTAGGTCGATCAGTTTCGCTGGATCTACAGTAGGGAAGACAGACACTGCGCTCATGAACAATTCACGATCGCTTTCGACAGGTGCTACATCGTGCAAATTAGACGCGGATATTTCGTAATCGCGGGGTCCGGGTGGGTAGTAAGGTCCGTCTATCGGTACGTTACGACAAATCGCGGCCAATCTGGGCTCGGATGGGACGGGTTCCCCGTTGACTTCGCTAAAAGCACGAGACAGCATATCAGGCACAACATTTAATTTGCCTGCGACATGTTTGACAGTGAAATCGAAATTCTGAAGTGCAATGGCCCAACGGGTCAGCATGTTAGAGGTGTCCTGCATTTTGTAGAGGTACGTAAGTGCTTGGTGGTCAGTACAGCAAGTGAAATGCTTGCCCCACAAGTATGGGCGCCAATGAGTAACAGCCCAAACCACAGCACAACACTCTTTCATGGTCGCACTATAATGACGTTGGCTTTTTGAAAAGCGGTGACTGTAATACGCGATGATATCAAGATCGGAGTCGGAGCTACCTTCGCGTGAGGGTTGAGCAAGAAATGCTCCTACTCCTGCTTCTGATGCATCGGTATGGACAACGAACTCTCGAGTAAAGTCCGGGTATTTAAGAACTGGCGCAGAAGTTAGAGCGCGCTTAGCACGAGCAAAAGCTTCACGTTGCGCAGGCCCAAAAGCCTTCTTGAAAGCAGTCTTTTTGACAAAATCCTTACGAGTAAGTTCAACCAGCGGTGCTGTGATTTCAGCATAACCGTCTATAAAACGGCGGACATAATTGAGTGTACCTAAAAAACCCCGATTGTCTTTGATACACTCAGGCTCAGGCAAGGCGAGAATGGCTTTGATACGGTCGGCACTGATTGAGATGCCTTTTTCCGAAATGACATGGCCAAGGTACTCGATTTCTTTTTGACCGAACTGAAGTTTACTCGGTTTCAAAGTTAGGCCTGCTGCCTGTAATGCTGAGAACATTTGCTCAAGGGATTTCAGGTGAGCTTCGAACGTTGAATTAAGACAAATAATATCATCCATGTACGTAAGAATACCTGACTCAGGACCAAGATGGCCGAAAGTGACAGACATCATGTGTTGAAACAACCAAGGGGCATTACAAACTCCAAAAGGCATGCGTTTAAAACAGAACTTGCCGGTGGGAGTGACGAATGCTGTCCGGTCGATGTGCTCTTTTGCAACGGGCAGTTGCCAAAACGCGCTGAGGACATCGGCTGTAGAGATGAACTTGACGCCTCCGACTGCATCTAGACAGGAATCCAGGTTCGGAAGGGGCCAACTCTTGCGGACGATATGACGGTTGAGGGTATGACGATAATCAACACAGAAACGAGGGCTTCCGTTCTTCTTTGCAACGAGAGTACACGGGCTACCCCACGGGCTAGGACGCTCTTCGATTATGTCCCATTCTAGCATGTCATGGACGCATTTATCTATGACAGTAGTAGCGCGAGGATTAGCACGGTATGGAGGACGGTCAACCGGACGGGTGTCAGGTGGCAAGGGAAACGTTGCTTCTGCGTTGGTGCAGCGACCGAGCTCTGACATAGACAAGGCAAAGACAGGACGGTACCGGGAGCACAAATCAAGGACAGCGGCTTGTTGGTCAGGTAAAAGCTTAGTATCAGTGAATGCTTTGGACAAGGGACCTTCAAGCTCTGATTTGGCTCGAGCGAGTTCATCGACTGATTCAGGGGTTTTCGCAACAGCGTTAACGTGTAGTTGATCAGGCGTCACTACTGACACAGTGAATAACTGACCAAGACATAAACCAATCGGAAGTGCAACACCATCAGAGGACGGGTTCGCAAGTTGCACTGCTACTGAACCGTCAGCGGCATACCAAGTAGCGAGGGTGCGAGCGACAATAATTTTCTCGAACACCGACGAACTACCAGATTCAGCAAACTCAAGCTCAGACATAATTCGAGGTTCTACTACAACGGTAGAATCCTGTACAGGAAGACAATCAGTAAAAGCTACGACAAGGGCCTCGTGTCTAGGTTTAAGATCGACACGTTCGCGCAAGCTTACATCTATTCCTTCTGCATCATGGTGGACAGCAGCGACGGACAGACTAGGGTCGCGAATAGCAGTGGAGGAGTTAGCAGGGCGAGGCGTGGGGTGGCTAGTACGATGAACTGCTGGGATAGAATTACCAGCCGATGGAAAGGACATGGTTTGGTTTTCCCAATCAAGGACAGCTCCAAAGGTAGACATGACATCGTTATCAAGGAGTATTGAATCGGGACCAAGAGATGGTACAACTAACGCTTCGACATCGTGCGTGATCGTACTGAGGGTGAGTGAAAAAATTACAAACCCTAAAATATTCAACGGCGACCCATTCGCTGCTCGCAAGGCAACGGCGGCCGGGGGAACAGGTTGAACTACGACAGAACGCAAGGTTGGATGAGACATCAACCATGCTTGAGAGACAACAGAAATATCAGTAGCAGTATCAACAGTGATTGCGGGCACTGGATAATTGTCTACAAAGCCAGAAATTTGAACTCTGCGAGACGAAAAAGACAAAGAAAAAGGATGGGATCTGTGCGCCAGCATTGAGCTGTGCCACACAGTTATCTCTTTATTTTTTTTCTCTGGGTGACCATCACCCGGGACACTCAGGACATGACTCGACTTGCGTGGCTGCTGTGCACTACGGTTACACTTAGACACACAATCAGATACTGGGGCATCATCAGCAAACGTCACCCGCTTGCGCGGACGATGTGAGCTGCACTCCCCACTATTTCGACCTGAGACAAGGACACTCTTGACAGACAACAAACCACGATCAACTCGTTGGCTACTCCCATCATTGACAAAGACACTCGGTACCAGAGACTCGGTACCTACTGCTACAGCGGAGAGTTTCCTCTTCGCGCTAACCCTGCCTACCGTATTAGTAGCAAGGTGTGTCCCGACTGCTGCAAGCGCTACAGCAGCTGGGCAACGTCAGTTGCCGTCTCCGTTGGTGCTGCTGGCCTCGCTCCTGTGATCATCCTCGTCGTCGTCGTCGCGGTCGCGGCGAGAGCGGTGACGGAGATTGCCGCGGGGAGACGAAGACCGGTCGCGCTTGGAAGCACCAGACGAGCGTCGGTTGCGCTCCCTGAGGTCACGTGCCTTCTGGAGACACGTGGATTCCCAATGGCCGGCGGGCTTGTCGCACCTGTCGTAAGTGCAATGGGGGCGGGGCTTGCGCTGCTGATTGAACTGCTGCTGCCGTCGTCCGTTTCGTCCAGCTTGCTGGCGGCCCTGCTGACGTTGCTGGCGCGGCTGCTGGCGAGAGGACTGCTGTAACTGGCGGACAGCAGCGCGGTTCGGGACGGGTGTAAATGACATTGCGCTTACAGTGGCTGCACCAGTGAGGCGTGCAGCTTCGTGGCGACGGGCGCGCTCGACAGCCTCTTTGAAAGAGGTGACAGGTTTTTCACCGCTCTGCAACAATTGCAGAGCGGGAGGCAGGCTGTGCTGCCACAAGGTGACAGTGATTGCGGACCAAGGCGTACGGCCTTTAGCGTGTCGCTCGACAGCCGACTCGAATCGGGACATGAGTGCGCGGAAACGCAGTGCGGAGGCTGATACAGTCTCGCCTTTATCCGACTTGAATGTTGCCAATTTAATGGCACATTCTTCTACGCTGTTCGCGGGCATCAGGATGTCTAGGATTGCGAGTTTGAGTTCCTCCCAAGTGGTCGGTGGGGAAAATGAGCCGGGGTTGTTCACGTTCTCGGCATTGACAACGTTCGCGCTCCAATCGATCCTACCAGACATCAGTTGTTGGTACAACGTAAGACAAGGACCGTCACAGATGAGGCTCAAGTGCTCGAAAGCAAGATTATCAGCGAATTTATCGTCATTCGGCGCGACGGATTTCGCTCGAAAACCAACAACCAAGCGGAACTGCGACAGTACCTCGGCGACATCGACGTCAGCACTACCATTCAAACGCGGAAGGCTACGGACATCGTTAGGCGTGAAGGTCACAGCCTTTGGTGCGGACAGCACTGCTGCATACGTAGAAGCAGTTTGGACAGGGGTGACAGAGTTCGAGTGATATGACTCAGACAGGGTGACAGGCGCTGCGGGACTACTGGATACACTCAAACTTGCCAGTTGCTGAAGCATGGAGTTGTGCTGCTCCGACAGCACCTCAATTTCCCCACGCTCCATCTTCTCTAGTTCCCGGTGAACGATGCGAGCAAGGCGGTCCCGGATGGAGTCAATTGGAGCTCCGGGGTTGAAGGCGGCGGGTGGGTCCGTGCTCCCGTTCTTGGCTTCCACTGCAGATGTAGGAGCGTCCTTTTCTCCAGCCGTGCTGTCGACAATTTCTCTCTCTCCAGACATTGTTCTTTCCTGACAACTTCGAATCGACACTGCGGTTGATGATCAACTGCCGTCAGACGCCAATAAGATTCTGTGGTCGTCACCGCCGGTGGGTCGTGATCCCACTCCTCTCTGCGTGAGCAGAGTGTTCTAACTGGTAAACTACGACGGCTGGAGTGTGTGACAACTCGGAGTGAGACAGCAATCCGATGACAAGGGAGAGACGAGAAGTCGTAGACAAGTGAGAGCGGAGGGGCGAGCAGTTGTCGTTGCTGCCACGGCGCTCGGGTCAAAGGACCATCCAGCGGGGCTTTCCTAGGTCCCGCTGCGGAGAATCCGCCAGGCAGAATAGCCGCCGCGGAGGATCCGTCAGAGGAACGTAGAGGAGAAGGTTCCGTGGCGAGGTCTCGACGTGACAATCTCCCGAGTTCCCGAGGAGAGCTTCGAGAACGAGTTTCCCGAAGATGCAAGGGGTTTCGACTTATATGAGTAGGCGTGTTGGTTCCGGGGACATGGTATCCACAAATAATAATAATAATAATAATAACCTAGACAAAATTGTATAATGCCACCGAGGTCTAGTGCAAAGCCAAATTTTATCACTTTCAGAGTTGATCAGAAAAGGCTGCCAAAAAAGATCAGTTCATGGAATTTCAGGAGTGATAAAATCTCGGAGGAACATTTTTTCCACCAAACAGGCCCCATGTAATAAGACGTGATTTTGATAAAATTTGATCAGATATGGGACCAGATACCCCGAAGCCTCCGTAAACAGTCATATGATCACCTCAAAAAAAATTGGTTCGCAAGCTGTATCCCGGGTCGATAGCGGTTGTTGTATACTTTTGTCGTCGTACGTTTCTTTGTACAACCCAACGATAAAAAGTGATATATTTTTGTGAACTAAAACTATCGAAGAAGATACCTTTATCATCTGGGACGTCGTCCGCCGGCTTCAAAATCATTCATATACTACTCGTACTACACCCTACACATTTTTCGAGTAAAAAACATCGCTAAAGATCCCTTCTCCCAGACTGCTAAACCTACTCACCCTGCACGAGAGAAGCGGGAAGTTTGCATTATTTGCTTAGATTTTGAAAGATGTCGTACCTCGTACCAGGTATTAAATTTTGTTGGTTTTTCGATTCGGGAATGAATACAATCATCATGTAGCTGCTGTTTTTGTTGCAGTGTTGACACTCGTGTTGGGTACGAGAAGATGGTGGCAAGAAAACTGTTGTACCTGGTATGTAGTAGATAGATGAAAAGAGAGTTGTGAAGAGTATGGATGGGGTGCTGGTGATCTCGGCCGATTAGCCCCTTCGGGCCTGGCACACGGGACCGACTGTCCATTTAGACCCCGGCACAGATTTGCACGCTTTGACAACAAACCACAGAACGATACGGGTACCACACACTTCTCTTGCGGGTTGTGTCCTCCGCCCGTGTGGTTTGGGCACGCTCATTTAATCCAACAATAAAGCCGGCACGTTCTATCCTTTTGCGCCCTTTTCAACTGTTTAACAGTTACAGGTAGGTGTATTCGTCCGCGAACAACACAGCAAGCAGTGGTTTGACCCCGATAAAGTCGACACATTATCTGTTTGTTTTCGAGCGTGTTTTTGTATGCTGTTGTTGGTGTTTTCGTGTTTTTGACGGATAGACCCGCACGAGACCCTCTTTTAAAACAAATAAATGTAAAAATCTTCGAGGATCTTGCTTTATTCATTTATTTTTCGATTCATAGTTGCCATCTGACCAAAACAATTAAATAAATTGACCTGAATTTCAATTTAATTAATTCGTACTGAAATATCGGATATGCGGATTTCTGAAACCAAAGCGATACCGCGGGACTCTTTTGAGTTTCACTGTAGTTTGGCAATGAACATGTGATGTATGTATGTAGTGAATTTATGCTGGATGTACTGATTTTTACTCCCCGGATTTGAATTTGGGTTTTTCGACACTAATTTTATTTTTCGGATTTGAGTTTGGGTTTTTCGACACTGGTTTTTAATTTTCGGATTTGAGTTTGGGTTTTTCGACAATGATTTTTATTTTTTGGGTTTAAGTTTGGGTTTCCGACACTAATTTTATTTTTCGGGTTTGAGTTTGGGTTTTTCGACACTGATTTTTATTTTTCGGATTTAAGTTTGGGTTTTTCGACACAGATTTAGGATTTTCCGGATTTCACAGAAGGGAGGCAGCTCTTTGTTTTTATAGATTTTTTTTTCTAGTTTCTGTGTTTTTTTTTTGTTTTTTCTCTTTTTTCTTTTTTTCTGATCCCATTCATTATCTTCGCACATCTCCTTCCCTCTCTCCTTCCAACTCGTCACTCAGATCCGGGGTCACATAGCAGGCTCTTCTCCCCCCTTCCCGCTACGGTACTTGCCTTCATTTTTATCGCGAGAAGATTTCAGCCTTTTCTTCCCTCGTCGACTCGCATCGAATTGTGCCTGGAGTAATATAGTCCTTTTTTGTTTTTTAACCAAATAATTTTTTATTTCCCGGTACCGGGTTTGGAAATGCTATCTGACCAAAACAATTAAATAAATTGACTTCAGTTTCAATTTAATTATTTCGTACTGGAAATAGAGGTAATTATTAATTTTCCGTCTTCGGGCACACGAAAGGGCACACGAAATAGAGTAAATTATTTAATTTCCGTCTTCGGGCACACGAAAAGATGGAAATATCAAAATACTTAGCCTCAGTCATCAGCTAGCTGTGAGTTCGACAGTTCGACTGGATGTCAATTGGATAGTGGATAATATACACTCAATTTTCAATTTTGCAAGCTGCGTAATACGCCTATACAACTATTTACTACTACTACAGTAACTACTGTTCTATACGTATTTTATTCATATAGTAGTATGGGATTTGTGTATAATTTTTAATAACATGACATGTATTAATAGTACCTAGTATTACAAAATATTAATATTAATAGTTATATACCAGGGCAGGAATTACAAAATTTTAGTCCAACTCACGAATGCATGTATCTCGCAGTGGAAGAGGCCATAATTTCGCGGAAGAGACTTTATCGGCGCGACGGGACTGTAATGTTTCGGTGTCACGGCGGGACGGGACGGTAATTGTTCGGTGTCACGGTGGAACGGGACGGTAATTGTCCGGCGTCACGGCGGGACGGGACGGTAATTGTTCGGTGTCACGGCGGGAGGGGACGGTATAATTTTCAACGGGAGATATTTTATCGGCGGGACGGGACGGTATGTGACGACGGTCAGGGAATTTGTCGGCGGGGCGGGAAGGGACGGGACGGCGGGACCATTTCGACGGCGGTTTTATCGTCCCGTCCCGTCCCGCCACAATACCGTGATAAGCCTTGTTTGTGTTTGTTTTGCGTGGAGTTTTGCAATAAATTTTCATGTTCGAATCAAACAGGCCTACCTATTTATTGTAGATAGACAGTGCTTGTTGTGAACCGAAAGTGAAAAGTGGCTAGGTCGGTGTTTTCGTTTTTTCCCCAAAACTTCGGTCGGTTTCGGTCGGTTTCTCGGTCGGTTTCTCGGTCGGTTTCTCGTCAAACCCAATTTAATGGTCAGTGTTTCAAAGGGTTCGATGTGCATGTATGTGTTGACATGATGACACATATGAATGATCGTACAGACAGAGTCAAATGGCCCTCCTGCAGTACCTGCGTCTGCTACGCCAGTAGTGACTGAAGCTAGCACACTGGTACGTCAGACGGGGCCGTCAGCAGACGTGCCAATATTTTGCAGCTAACTTTAATTACAGATACGGCAGATATTAGTCGCTGCAAAATAAAATAAAATAGGATTGTGAAGACACAACTTGCAGCATACAGCTAACGCCATGAGCCATGAGCCTACGTTGCTCAAGGGGGGGCTGTGAAGACGAAGAAGCATTATTGTAGGCAGAGGGCAACAACTGTCGCAGTGCGACAGCAGCAGTGCAGCAAACGACTAAGCCCGCACTGCCGCTGTCTGCATTCGACATGATGATTTATCCCTCGCAGTCTCGCGGCGCACAGTGCCCTGTGCCCTGTGCGACAGCTGCTTTTGCCGGCTGCCACTGCTGTGCTTATGTGTGCCGTGCTACTATGCGTACTGCTATGCTGTTGCGAGATGTGGGCTGCGAGCTGGCTACGGGCTGTGTGCTGGTTGTGTCGCGTGTGGCGCATATATTATCCAAAAATTATAAAGGGGTTTCCATATAGATATGAAGGCTTTATTGGGGTAGGGGACGAGGGGAATAAAACCGACCGAGAAAAACCGAGTCGGTTTTTCGGTTCCGGTTTATTTTTCCAACCGAAAAACCGACAAATAAAAGTCGGTTTTCGGTTGGAAAACCCGACAAAAAACCGACCGAAAAAAAACGAGTTTCGGTTTTCGGTTCACAACACTGCGTATAATAATAGAGATATAAACAGGACCAGAAGGTGGCTGGTGGAACTCATTTTTATGGATATGTCGGATTGGCGAATGAAGGGCATGTGGTGGGTGTATACCTTGAGGAGAGGTGTTACGTGGTGTTGGTGGGTAACTGGTTTTATCGGGTCTTGCAGGAATTTGTCTTTGTGCTCTCCAGTCTACAACAGACAGCAGTATACTGTAGTGGTGACAGAATAAGGGAGGGTATTGTTTTTTTGCTTTTTTTTTCCCTCATCCCATGAACTATCTTCGCACATCTTCTTCTTCTCTCTCTTCTTCCAACTCGTGACTCAGATCCGGGGTCACATAGCAGGCTCTTCTCCCCCCTTCCCGCTACGGTACGTGCCTTCATTTTTATCGCGAGAAGATTTCAGCCTTTTCTTCCCTCGTCGACTCGCATCGAATTGTGCATACCGACGCTGCAAGGCGCTCTCAACAATTGAATCCCTTTATATTTTTGCAAATAAAGTCAAAGTCCGACCCAAATGGGGCTCGAACCCAGGATTCGAACAAGTAGAATTCGAGGTTAACCACTTGAACCACCGGGGCGACCGGCTATACGCCACTGCATATATATTCATGATGATTGGCTGTTCTATCGCCATTTTAATACATTTTATTTTGCCATCCGACAATGTGCAGTATGATCCTCAACATGGATCATCACTACTAACATTCCCGAAAGAAGAAAAGCTCGGAAACAAAAGGAACCATTGTTATTTCCGAACTTGATGGGAGATGGAAATCTTGTTCGCGAGTTGGGAGATGAAATATTTTGGGTATATGATAGTTCATGATTGAGGGTGATGAAAGTTGTTGTTGTTGTTGTTCTCACATTAACACCCTGACGAAGGAGTCCGTGGTCACACAAAGGTGCTGGAGCCCTAGGAAGATCCGAAAGAAAAAATCGGCTGCCTCAAATTTTACGAGACGAAGAAAGCGCACACGAGCTAAAACCAATGTGCAAACTGAACTAACATGGCCGCGGGTATATCCTCTCAACTATAACATAGAGTACCCCCGTTCCCACCACTAACCAACTCGTGGCTGCTGACTACAGCGGATGGATGCTGTCTGAAGTGCTGCCTGCACCGCACAACACGCACGGTAGTCGTGAAAACGAAAGAGGAACACACCTACCTGCCTGCTATCTATCTGGAGTGCTGTCAGAGTGAAGACTCGCGGATATGCAGTGAAAAAAGGAGCAATCGAATCTTACCACCACACGAATATCAACGATCGCCATCTCTTCCTGGACTGTCTGACACAAAAAGGTGCAGCACAGTAATTAAATTAAATGATACCACGTCCCTGATAATTGGGTAGGTTATTCCCCATGAGGGGTAAAAAACTCGTTAAAGTACAAAGACCAGTGACGACGTTAATAACAAGTACCGGTAGATACTATTCTGCCTCGTGAAAAACAATACCAGGAAAAAACAAACTATGACTGTTTCTCTCGTGATGATAGTGTGCGCGCAGATCATGGGTCTCCGTGCACCGTCTTCCTGCCGCTCTTCATTGCCGCCTCATCGCCTTGGCCCAATCCACCCGCTCTTTTGCGCGTGCACTCGTTGCCATTCCCTTCCAGTCGATTCCCTTTCTCCGTCATCCTGAAGAACAAAATGCTCCTCGCACTTGTGGTTCTGATCTAAAAAATAAAAAATATCGCGCAGGGGGGAGGTCAATCCGTCTCTTCCCCGCACGTCGACGCTCAGTCTCCCTCCTCCCTCGTCGTGGAATCCAGCCTCCTACCGGCGCAATAGACTGTGCCGTAGTGTGGCCTGTGGTGGGTCCTGCCTCCGCGTACGGACACCCCGATTGAGCATTGCTGCTCTGCCGCAGCTGCCTAAAAAAGACGCGCGAATCGTAGGTCTCCGTGCCTGACCCACCACGTACGACCCAACTCTATTGCCGCCTGAGCCTCGCGGCCACAGGCAGCAGCAAGAAGGTATCACTCCTTGAGGGTGAGTCCGGCCTTACACCCGCCAGAAAGACCTACCCCACTCGCTATTAGCCTGATAGGGCATGCCTCGCAGCATTCCTTGCCGAGGCAGCGAGGGGAACGGAAAGTCTCGGTACACTAGTAGGAAGCGAAGGTGAATTCTTTCAGGGAGCAAGGATAGCTATTACTAGACTAAGTGAACTACTGTGTTGTTATGGCCGAGAGCGGCTAAGAAGAGCGGGAAGTTGTACCGGGGGGCCGTCGAAGCGGCGGACTGCTTCATAGCGAGGTGGCACAGGGACGAAGCACAGAAGAGCCGGCTGCGCCACGCAGCAGAGGACGCCAGCAACGGCGACAAGGGGAGGGGCAGCTGTTCTGATACAGCTGTCGACGAATGCAGAAACGAAATGATAGATCGGGTGGCTAGGTATCGGTTCGACTAGCTCTTACACACTTTTCCCTGTATCTCCCTCTCTTTCGTGTTGATTCGTCCGTGCAGCGAATACTTGCCCTTCCTGAGTACGAATGCTTTCCGTCTAGCAGCCTTTCCGAAGTACTTGCGTCGTTTGTATTCTGTTTTTTCCTTTTTTTCTTTTCTTCATTTCAGATTTTTGTCTTCTTGGTTTTATTTTAGTTTCGCTCTTATTTTTCCGTTCTTGCTTGTTTGTGTCGTTGTGTTCTCGTACCCGGTACGCTGACACTTCACGTGCTCGACACTTGAATTTGCGATTTAGTTTCATTTTTGGTTTTCCCCTGTCTCACAGTGTGTGACCACAGAATCAGTATCTCTCTATATATGATATGGGATCAGGGCGGACACTGGGTGTACTGATGAAGCTGGGTAGAAAGGACGATTTAATGTGAAGACAACGACAGCAACAACTGTGAACTGAAGCAGGAACAGGGAGCGTTTTTTTTGGGGGGATCTGACACAAACGGATATTGTTTCTGGAATAGTAAGCGCCGGGCAAACTCTATCATCGGGAAAGATAGTTTATGGCGGGAGTAGTCGGCACAGGGAGACGTTTGTCCCGGGGGAACGGAGTTCCTCGCGAGCGCTATATCATTTACTAGGGAATAGAAGGCCTTCCCGCCTCCACGGCGGTCGGGCCAGATTCCTATAGATTCCTATAGATAATATAGGAGCTATGATAGTTGAGCCAATACGTACATAGGTTGGACATTAATTGTGGCCCCGTGCTTTAAATTAATGAAAAACACTTTGTAAATCACTTTATGTAGGACTTCAATAGGCGTTAACATTATGAATTGTGCACTACCAGGTATTTATTTTATGTGCTTGGTCCCTCTCTGGAATCTCACACTGCAACTTCATTAGTTGTTGTTGGTTGCAGCAGTACGATGCAGGAGGATCTGCGGGTAATACGATAAACGCACAGCAGACCACACTCGGAGTATCAATTGTTTCCGTATCGAGCAAATTTCGTACTCTGAATGCTGAGACTAACAGGGTGCTTACGGCCTCAACATTGGGAGTGACTGGGAGTGTGAGCAGTGCTCGGCTTTAAACCTCGAAATACTGCCTGAATCTTGCGAGTAAGTGCGAGTGTGAGTAGTACTAAATACCCAAATGCCACGGGTGCAAGGAGTGTCCGCAGGATCGGACGCCGAAATATCCGAATGAACGGTCATCAATATTGTCACTTTAATCGAGAGGATGAGGTGTTTTAAATCGAGGTGTCAGAGCAGAGATCAGACGACCGTGCTGGTAAGAAATGAAATGAAAACGATGTCGAACTTACTTAATTACAATCACGAGGATGATGGAGACCACAGCAGCAGTGGTAACGCAAAATGTAAATGCACGAAGAATGGCTGTAATTATGGTGGTCGTCGACAGAAGAGTGTGCCGGATTGGGTCGTCCTGAGTAAAGGCCAGACGATGCTCGTAACATATCAATATGGGAAGGTGCAGATAGATGGTCCGTGTACCTTGGAGTAAAGTAACGAGTATCGGAGATAAATTACTTCAGGTACTTCTTCTACTCGGAGTTTTTCAGGGCTCGAAACTCCGGGATACTGCTCGTACTCGGAGTATTTCGGGTATGATCACTCTCAATACCGCTTGTACTCGGAGTATTTAGGTGTTCGATACTCTGAAATACTGCTGTACTCCGAGTGTTTTGGGGTTCAATACTCTGGAATACTCGTTGTACTTGAAGTATTTGGGGATACTGTACTGCTCCTGCTTTAAGTACTCGGAGTACTTGGGGCGTTTCATATTTATTGCAAAAACTTCAATACTCGGAGTATTTTAGGGTTTCATATTCCAAGGTACGAGTAAGACTCGGAGTATTTCAGGGTTTTATACTCCAAGGTACTCCGGGTTGGAGTATTACTCGGGGTATTTTACTCGGATGATGAAGTATTCGTGGGTGCAATACTCGCGATACTCGGAGTACTCCAAGTAAGTTAGATGTTTGTACTCCGGGTACTGCTTGTACTCGAGTATAATTACTGCTCATACTCCCAGTACTCGGAGGTTTTGGCCCTTCAGTACTGCTCACACTGCGAGTACTCCGAGTATTCAGGCCACCAGTACTCTAAGGCTCGGAGTACTCGGAGTACAACAATTACTCGTGCGCTCGAGTGCTGCTCGAGCAATACGAAGCAGTATGTATACAACAACAGCAACGACAGGTGTACGAGTGCAGCTCGAATCGGGTGTTGTTGCTCGAGTGCTGCTGAGTGTTGCTGCTGCTGCTGCTGTTGAGTGTTCGTGTGCTCGTGACCTCATGGCCACAAGACATGAGAACACGCTGTATCCACCACGTACATACCTGGCATTTTTGTTTAGTATCTCGGTGCGATTCATCATTTCTTTGTCTGATCTTCGTACCACGTATAGCGTTGCGTGTAAAAGTAAGTATTTAATAGTAGCGGAGTGTTCACTGCCCTTGGTACAATGTGCCAATGTCACGCAGTTTTCTTGTCGTTCTGCTGCTCCTGTTGTTGCTGCCGCTACTGCTGCTATAAATACACACAATCGCGGTATAGCTGCTACTACTGCTGTTGCTGGCACAGGTTGCTTTTCTTGTGGCTACCCTTATCTTATTTTTGCCCATGCCACGCGGTTGCTTATCTTGATGCTTCTGTTGTTGCTAAACACGCTGAAACAAGTGTGAAGTATCCAGCTTTTACAAATCCTCCAGATCACACTGAAATCCTGCAGATCATACAGCTCCTGCAAAGCGTACAGACCGCATCTCGGTTAAGGTGTACAAATCATCCAGATCACACAGATTCCACTAAGGTAGATCATACAGATCCTGCAGTGTTACAGCTGCCTCCTCCTGTGTGCCGCTATCGGCTCGGTCTCACCTCGATACCCAGCTGTTGTCGTTCGTTGAGAGAGTCCTCATGGGGATTTCCTCCGTACCTCGCTCCTAAATCCTCTCTGGCCACGGAGTGGCCAGACGCCACGCGAGTTGAGTGTTGGTATTGCTCAGCAGGTGCGACGTGTGATTAACAGACAGGCACGTGATAGGCGATAATCATGAACGTGGTGGGCAACACTCATGCACGGTGTGTGAACAGGATATGGTTTGACTTGTTTCTTTCGTTCTTTGGTGGGATTGACTAACCCCAGGTAGGGCCAGAGAGCACCCGTATCGACCATTACAGCCGATACGGGGTGTCCATGACCCAGACAATGGCCTCCCCCGCCGGGGGCACTCCATTGTATACCTACATCGATATGACAGCGAGCCATCCTACGGCTTTATCGCTGCCTTACACGATGCACCCTCCATGCGTCACTGGTCAGGTCAGTCAACGTACATCACAGAATACCCTGTCGCCCACCTGGGCGACTCCTGAAGCCCGTAGCGCTGCAACACCCCCCCTGCCCGACGCATAACTATCGTCGGTGCACAGCGGGTATCCCGGCCACTACCCGGTAACAGCGTGCGCAACTCCTCCTCCATATCCCCGACGAACCGGCTGCCGCGTCCTTCCTTATCCATTCGACGATTAACGAGCTTCGGCCACGTACGGACATCCCCGATGCTTGTGACGCGGCTCCTACGCCCTCCGCTTTTCCTTCTGACGGTCGCTGCTGCTGTTTCGGCTTCTGCGGCGGCTGCAGTTGCTGCTGCTGCTGATGACACAGTTGCTGCGCCTGATGCTGTTCCACCTCTTCCTCCTTCTCCTGCTGGGCCGGCTGTTTGCGCTCCACCCGCGGCGGCGGAGGTGGTGGACCTGATTGCCCCCCCGTCCTGCCGGTTCCCGTTGCCGTGCTCGGTTGCTGCTACTGCGGTTGCGCTCCTGCGTGGCACTCCTGCTACGGCGGTGGTGGCTGCTACGGCGGTCACGACTGCGACTGCGGCTCCGTGCATCTAACTTGAAAATGGTACGATGCTTTAGCATCCTTTGCCGCTTATGTAACGGGGTACACACAAACCTACCCGACCCCTGATCCGGCGTCCTCTCATAGACGCTTGATAATTCAGACCGGGCTGCTCGACGGAAGTGATTCGCTACCCCCCGGTCCAATGCTCGTGCGCCCGATTCGCGTGGATGCCTTCCCTTCCGCGTTTGCTGGCCGCCTCCTTGATCAAGACCCTGTTAACCCCCAGCGTCTGCTCACCCGAGGAACTCCTCTGAGTTGCCGCGTCGTCCCGCGCTCTTCTGGGGCTCTTTTTCCCCTGCTGTCTCTTGAGTATCCCTCTCAGCCTCCAGAACATCTGCTGCCTCTCCGCCACGAAATTGGACGAATTCACATTCGAGCCTCATGTGGTTCGGCCGCTCATGGAAGATCTTGAGTTTGGCTGCCAATACCCCAACACCAGCTGTGCAATCGAGGATTTCGTCGAAACTCATCTTTGCAAGCTCTGTGTGAAACTTCGCTCGGGAACGTTTGGTGCACCCCTAGTGTGGTCTTTTGAAGATACTGACGTTTGTCTCCAAGAAAGTAAGTCGTTTGAAGGTTCAGAAGTTCACGCCACCCCCTCAAGTACTGACGTGACTCCGAGTAAGTAAGTCGTCGGAAGGCACTGACGTTCACGCCACGTTTGAAGGTACTGACATGACTCCGAGTAAGTAAGTCGTTTGAGGGCAGTGACGTTCACGCCACCTTCACTGACGTGCCTCCGAGTAAGTAAGTCGTTTGAAGGCACTGACGTTCACGCCACGTTTGAAGGTACTGACGTGACTCCGAGTAAGTAAGTCGTTTGAAGGTACTGACGTGCACGCCACGTTTGAAGGTACTGACATGGCTCCGAGTAAGTAAGTCGTTTCAAGGCACTGACGTTCACGCCACCTTCACGCCACCCCCGCAAGTACTGACGTGACTCCGCGCAAGTAAGCCGTTTGAAGGCACTGCCGTTCACGCCAGGTTTGAAGGTACTGACATGACTCCGAGTAAGTAAGTCGTTTGAAGGCACTGACGTGCCTCCGAGTAAGTAAGTCGTTTGAAGGTACTGACGTGCACGCCACGTTTGAAGGTACTGACATGACTCCGAGTAAGTAAGTCGTTTGAAGGCACTGACGTTCACGCCACCTTCACGCCACCCCCCCAAGTACTGACGTGACTCCGCGTAAGTAAGCCGTTTGAAGGCACTGACGTTCACGCCACCTTCACGCCACCCCCCCAGCCCGAACAGTGTCCACTGGTGAGACCCTTTCGTTCTAAAACTAATTCATGAGTCCTCAAACGTCATTCATCCACCACCACTTCAAGATCGTACCCCTTGTATAACGGTTTTCGTGAAAGTAGTTGTAGAAAGGTGGTGACAAACACCCCCCCAGCACGGAAACTACCTATTGCTTATTGGCATCCCAATCCCACCTTTCGCTTCGTGTTTCCAACACTGGGCCACTAATCATGGAGAGTCAAATAGGAAGGTATCCTGCTCGGTTACACCATGCCTACATCATGTTTTCCAGCATTAGTCATGCAATCTAGAATCCCTACAACCGTTCTTCTCCGATCAGGCGGATCGCTCGATGCTTGAAGACGGACGACACAACAGGTGCGTGGTACGCCCAACCACTTCACAATCGCGTTCGCAAATAAAATGAAGGGAACCTTTAGTTTGGGCAGTGGGCATATGTGGCCTCGCCTATATAGAACTGCCCTCCCCATGCGGGGACGAAGCAGTTGAAAATTAGGGTCAACCTTATGTACATGTAAAGCAGTGCAGTACTCAAACGGTGAAGATGCCCAATCGTCATTGGGAACCATGTCAGATACTTGAACAAAGTCAAGCTCGTTTGATTCTCCGTTCACTGCGTCAGCGACTAAGACGGCGCGTGAGTATGCGCGCTGGGGAGGGGCTTTGTTTTCCTATCGGAAACTACCAGGTTTTCTCTCCTCAGTTTGAGTTGCATTGTGTACCTCGTATCCACTGCATGGAAGGCATGTATTTGCTCTGGAAGAGCAGACACCCTTGCTACAGGCAAAGCGCTCCGGATAGAGGCCAGCGCTCCGAGGTCCTTTCAGCACTAATGTAAAACAAACGCCTGTTTTCACGGTTTTCAAATATTCGTGCATGATACTATCGAGTAACTGTTCACGCATCCCCCAGTATTCGGGCGCTGTGATCACGGGATTGCAACTATTTATGTGTGTGATCCCCGATTCGGTGACACAAACTGCTGTGTCGACATCCTGGTAGTCGATAATCTAGTGCCGGGTGGTTTGTAACTGCCAGTACTAATATGCCCGGTGCCACTAGGTTGATAGGTTTTATTTATTCGTTGGTGTCGCACTGCTATCTCTCCCTGCTCTTGGACGGAATGCGTGCGTCGTGCCTGCCGTATCCAGTGTGATGTGATACCAGCTCGGTATGCTGAATGAAGATAATATACATACTTTACAGCAGTCGGGATGAATAAGGTAATGCGGCCGTATGTGTTCGACTCGTACTCTGCACGTATTGTGTATGTGTTCTTCGCCTTAAACCATTCTTTCTACCCGTCGACATCCAGCTACAACCAGTGTCCGTGCCCTTTATTTGATCCTAGAGAGAGATTTTTCCTGTGGTCACAAACTACACCACAGTCATCACAATATACGTGGATGTCTCGAAAGTTCCATGTTTGCCAGCCGACAATGCACGTTGTTGTCCAGGGGTTCATCGTTCTAAAGGGTGGTTATGTACGCCCAAACAGCGTAAGGCTCGACATTGTTAGTTTCCGTTATCACTTAACCGAGCAAACGGTCCACGAGAGCATGCGTGTATTAGTACGTACGGCACCTATGGCTTGTATCGACACCTGTCGGTTGCATTTCGTCTTGAACACATTATGTGGTCAATCGCATGCAGACATTTATTAACGAACATGCATGTGTGTGCGATCATGAAAAACGAGCGAACATACGAGCACGAGCACGAGCAACGAGTATGCCTGCATGCATTGACCTGACAAGTATCTTCAAAGCCTTACGAACCAACAGGCAGAGCACCATCGGCAGCGTGAATACATAACAGCGTATCACACGAATCACCGTCCTACAAGGCAGGCAACACCGAAAACATGTGGATATATGCATATAACGAGTATCCCATAACATACGTGGGATTATAGGAAGAACACGATCACCTCATATTACAGTTTTGCAGACATTCCCATCGCCTGGGTTGTCCGTTCTTATTTCTTATAATTGACGGACTAATTATGTGCGCGGGAGCTAGAACATAGTATGCAAAATAGAACTTGGGATTATACAAAGAGCACGATCACCTCATATCACAGTTTTGCAAACATTCCCATCGCCCGGGTTGTCCGTTCTTCTTTCTTATAATTGACGGACTAATTATGTGCGCGAAAGCTAATGAGTATGGTTGTTTCCTATGGCCACGTACCGGGTCAAAAGACCAGGGAAAGCCAGTGAAATGCCAACGTACCGGGCGAGAAGACCCGAACGGGTGAAACAAGTGGAATTCCAGCGTATCGGGTACTTGGAGACCATAACAACCCGCTATGACTCTCGGTGTGTGCCCTCAGTTGTTTCAACATAGCTTTCATCTACCCCCGAATAGTAACATGCCGTACACTGCACAGCTGAACGGCTTCCCAACAACATTACTTTGCTCCGGTAGTAGGGGACACTCATCCCGTACGTGTGTAGGGATGTGTGGGGCCAAAGTTAAACGTCTCCACGCTTGTGAAAGCAAGAGGAGCGATGGACCCAAGGATCTAGAGAGCTTTTGCCGTGCGACCTTCAGTCCCATGAACGGTTATATTGCTAGTGGTATGAATACTGTATATACTGTGGATACATCCTCCACGTATGATATGTGGCCTTCGACTAAAACTCGTCATTTCTACCCAGCTTCATCACCGTAGTATGCCCCGTATGAATCCCAGATACCTAGTACTCGTGTGCATACGGTGTGTGTGGTACATCCTGATATGTCGCTTTTCAACGCGTTATCATGACTCGAAAAGATGAGAAGAGAGATAGGTACGAAATGGTCCCTAAGGATTTTGCCATACGGCCTACCAGGTACCTGGTACAGTTTTACGGGGGTGTGTAGTATTATATATAGCCCATAAACGCCCTTTATTGATGTTGTCAAAAGCATACATACTGCGAGCCACCCCCCCTGTATGCTCAACCGTGTATCAAGAGGTTACCCTGTTTGGGGTAGAAAAAAAAAAAAAAAAACTGCAGGTACAGAGTAGAGCAGTAGTAGTAGGAGTATGGTTTCCTATCTTTTTTCCACATTACATGTACCATCGTTGAAATTCATATTCTTAGTCGTGTACGCCCGGTAATGCAACTCGTCGTATAATATACCCTGGTATACCATATTCTCATCTTTTTGAGCATCGTGTGAAACTGCATACCAGGTAGTGTATAGACTACTGATGGTATTGTAGACGGGGATACGGCTTTTCTGTGTAATTTTCAAGTTGAGGCGCCTTTGCTCCAGGCAGCTATTACTCAGTGCTCGGGGCATGGTAGGTTATCGGTTCCTGCGTACAACTTCAAACTTAGAACCATCTACGGAAGGCGCTCCTCCCGCAACGACATTCAAAAGTACTCCCTGTTTCGATACCAGCAGCAGCAGCGAGGTATACTTCAACAAACAGCAGTTACATGTGACATGTGACCACGAAAATACTGCTGTCGCTCAGATTGGGCTGATTATTAGAGTCGTACGCAAACGTATTGCCATGGTAGTCTAAATGAATACAGCCGACCCCCCCCATTTTTTTTCCTCGAGGAGTACCGCACAGCAAGAAAAAAAACCGGCCGCACCAAAAAACACAGACGAGATGTGCGGGGCCGAAAACGAAAAAAAATCGAGAGTGACGCCTGAGGCGGAGAACGGCCGCAAAAAAACGAGAGTTACACCTGAGGCGAAGGCCGGCCGCAAACAATCGTCAAGGCGTGCGCGGGAACAAAAAACAAATCGAGGGTCAGGACGGAGAGATTTGTGGCCTTCTTTTTTTCTGGTGCTGCCTAATCGCGAGTATGCGATGGTGGCTACCTGCCGTGACTACTGTTTCCTGATACGTTATTTATGCATGGTCACTGCTATAAACAGCAGTAGTGCTACCCGAATATATGTACTCTATCGTAGTTTCTACGTGTATCCCTCGCCGCTGGTACCCATCAGACTCCATCATCCCGGACAGAACTCGGGGCTCGATACTTGGCCACCCATCAGATTCCATCCCGGAAAAGCTCGGGCTGAGACACTGATCCCACCCAGGGAAAACTCGGGCCCCGATGTTTGGGCCTAATTCCGCCCAGGAGGACTCTCGGGCCCAGTTATTCGGGCCCTCGTTCCGCCCGGGAGAAAACTCGGGCCCAGGTGCTCGGGGCCAAACAAATTCCCTGGGTACCGATCTCTCGTGTCCCCGCCAGAGCTCATGACCTTGCGCTCCAATCTCCCCCTCTCTCTGTCATCGGCCTGGGTTCATCATGTTACAGCTGCCTCCTCCTGTGTGCCGCTATCGGCTCGGTCTCACCTCGATAGCCAGCTGTTGTCGTTCGTTGAGAGAGTCCTCATGGGGATTTCCTCCGTACCTCGCTCCTAAATCCTCTCTGGCCACGGAGTGGCCAGACGCCACGCGAGTTGAGTGTTGGTATTGCTCAGCAGGTGCGACGTGTGATTAACAGACAGGCACGTGATAGGCGATAATCATGAACGTGGTGGGTAACACTCATGCACGGTGTGTGAACAGGATATGGTTTGACTTGTTTCTTTCGTTCTTTGGTGGGATTGACTAACCCCAGGTAGGGCCAGAGAGCACCCGTATCGACCATTACAGCCGATACGGGGTGTCCATGACCCAGAGAATGGCCTCCCCCGCCGGGGACACTCCATTGTATACCTACATCGATATGACAGCGAGCCATCCTACGGCTTTATCGCTGCCTTACACGATGCACCCTCCATGCGTCACTGGTCAGGTCAGTCAACGTACATCACAGAATACCCTGTCGCCCACCTGGGCGACTCCTGAAGCCCGTAGCGCTGCAACACCCCCCCTGCCCGACGCATAACTATCGTCGGTGCACAGCGGGTATCCCGGCCACTACCCGGTAACAGCGTGGGCAAGACTCATGCACGGTGTGTGAACAGGATATGGTTTGACTTGTTTCTTTCGTTCTTTGATGGGATTGACTAACCCCAGGTAGGGCCAGAGAGCACCCGTATCGACCATTACAGCCGATACGGGGTTTCCATGACCCAGACAATGGCCTCCCCCGCCGGGGACACTCCATTGTATACCTACATCGATATGACAGCGAGCCATCCTACGGCTTTATCGCTGCCTTACACGATGCACCCTCCGTGCGTCACTGGTCAGGTCAGTCAACGTACATCACAGAATACCCTGTCGCCCACCTGGGCGACTCCTGAAGCCCGTAGCGCTGCAACAGCAGATCATACACATCCAACCCGGTAAAGATGTACTGATCACACAGTATCTAGATCCCACTCAAGTACACATGTAATGTGTGAAGTATCTGCCTCATACAGACCCATCCCGGCTGAGCATGATGCAAACAAGTGTCAAGCATCCAGATTTTACAGATTCTCCAGACCATACAAAAATCCCGCTGATCATACAGATCATGCAGATCCACCGATAAAAATGCGCATATCATCATGCAGATCGTACATACCCCATTCCGGTGAACATATCATGCAGACCACACATATTCGACTCAGGTAAACCATACAAATCCTGCAGATTATACAGATCCTGCAGATCGATGACACCTGTCGATAAACATGTGCAGATCATGCAGATATTACAGACCCTATCTCGCTACAGATGTACAGATCTGCATATCGAACAGATCCCACCCCGGTCAAACTGTACTGATTGTACAGATAACACAGATTCTACTCAGGTACACATATATATAGGAAAAACGTAACGAGACAAATCCCTTTCCGGCTAAACATTTGAAATGTCATTGAGGTCAGCCAGATCCCACCTGGCACACGACAAGTGGAAATGATACGGAACATACCTTGTCTCTCCAGGCAAACTAGTTGGAGTGTGTAGATAATCGGTCCTTGGGATCATTCATGCAGATCCTCCACATCATGCACAAGTGGCGTTCAGATCACCCCACCCCACACGCAACTAAGTGCAATAATCAAGACCAAGCAGATCTCACCGCCAAGAACAGAGTGATACATCTACATTGTGCTGACCCTGCAGATCGTACAGATCCTCATATCATGCGGCCCCACCCACGCAAAGCTATTGATCAGCTAATCACGGCACATGTATGTTCGATTAATATGTATGAGTGTGTAGTTCATCATGCAGATCGTGCAGACCCCACCCAGTATAGGTCTTCAGATCATCAAGGATTACATTTATCGATGATACAGATCCCACCCAGGCGATAAATACCTGGATGATACACACCCCGTCAATTTCCTTCTGAGTGCTACGCTTTCCTTTGAGCAATAAGTTACACCCGTGTTGCACTGCCCACAAAACACGAAAAAAGTCCCGACAACAAAGCCAATGAAGGCACGTCTGCCGCCGTTTTTTCCCGAGGACATTTCGTTTTTCTTCTCTAGCTCCAAACGTTTCCATGGGGCCAAAATTCGGCAGACCGGATATAAGCTCCTTGGTGCTAGCCCGTGAGTGTGCCAAAGCAACAACACTTTTCGTTTCCTCGTTCATACCGGACCTTGTAGCTGAAGGTTGAAAATGTGGTTCCAGGCGCTTGAATTTTCGGTTTCTTGTACTTACTGTAGTCAAGTATTTTTTTCAACGAGTCCGTTCCTTCTTCTCGTTCTACAGCAGAAAAAAATACTTGACTACAGTACAAGAAACCGAAATTTCAAGCGCCTGGAACCACATTTTCAACCTTCAGCTACAAGGTCCGGTATGAAGGAGAGGAAACGAAAAGTGCTGTCGCTTTGGCACACTCACGGGAGTGCACCAAGGAGCTCATATCCGGTCTGCGAAAGTTTGGCTCTGGAAACGTTCGGAGCTAGAGCAGAAACACGAAATGTCCTCACGAAAAAAACGACGGCAGACGTGCTGTCCTCACGAAAAAAACGACGGCAGACGTGCTTCTATTGGCTTTGTTGTCGGGACTTTTGGCAATATCAGCTTTTTTGTGGGCAGTGCAACACAGGTGAGTAGTCCATGTCTCCTACCAAGTATACGCCCAGACAGGCGAGAGCATCGAAGACTACACTTCTACTCTTCGCTTTTAGCAATAAATCAGTAGCCCATGACTCAGTTCACTCCGAGGTCATTTATACTCAAAAAAGGGGTGCAAGGGTTTTACATGCGTCTCCCTTTTCAACTTGCGACACCCCCCGGATTTCATGCCACCCACATCCCGAAGGGGAGCCTTGTAAATAGATACATGCTTGATAATACAGCAGAGTGGGGAGGCAGGAGGAGAACTCCCTCTACGTGACCACCCCGGATTTAGTATACCCGGAGTGTCGAGTATAATACCGAGAAATCGAACGCTTGCGAGCAGCGAGCAATGTCGGTACAACCCCCAAAAAACATCAAACCGGCTGCTGCACAGGTGATATAGGGCGAGTTTTGACGCCGTGAAAAGCTGTTTTGGATCGTTGTGATTCTTACTGATATTAAAGTAGTAGTGGAGCTCGAGCAGGGTGCCAACAACAGCATCATACGATGGCGAAACAACAGAAGGAGGAGGGGTAGCAGCAGCGTCAAGCTGAGTGGTGAAAATCGACGGGAATCAAACGAAGGCGGCACGAGCAAACGTGAACCGACGGAGGATGATAAACGAACCGCGCTTACGCGTCATACATCCGCTCCTGCTTGGAGAGCCAACGTCTTTCGCACCGTGTAGGCGGTTTGTGTTGTCTCGTTGTCTCACGACAGTTGCTGCAGGCAGGCTTCTTCCATGTCCGCTGCTGTACGCAGTTGAGTTGTCTTTGCTCGGGGCAAGGTCTTCGTGCCGAAACCCATCATCATCGCTACGGGCCAACAACGCGGCGTAGCGAGCGTCGCTCCTCATCCTCTCTATACGGGAGGTGTCGGTTGTTTAAAAAAAAACAATTGCGGCGGGTTTTCGAACCGTAACCTGTAACGGCAAAGTACGATCTCGACCAACAACGCGGCGGGACAAACATATATCTGGTACCTTCTCGTGCCAAGCTGCATGATTGTTTGAGTACAGCAGTGTGCTGCGGTAGAAGGAGATAGGGAGAATGATTTGGAAATTGGTTGTTGTTCCAGAAGTTATAGAGGAAGGTACTGCTTTGTTGTCTGCAGTAGTAGTCCACAGCGCGACGTATGTAGTGTACAAAAGACGACAGAGAGGATTGCGTGAACCCCTCGGTAGCTCGAAATACTTCTATTTCGATGGAAATCGGGTGAATCGGCGGTAGATGACAAAGACCGGATGTTCAAAGCGCAGGAGGGCAGAAACACATGCGTGTTTCGAAGATGGCGTCGCAAAGGACAAGATCTTGGAACGTTGAACGAAGGCAACTTGCAAAACATGATTTCGTGAGTAGTACATTTTGATTTACGTTGGTGCATGAAGAGAGCTAAAAACAATTGTGAGTACGTGAGGTATATATTTTTTAAACAAGTTGGTAATAGAGAGGCAATACTACGATGAAGCTAAAAACAATGGGCATCAGGCTGTCTGTATATAATTAATAGATCTATCGCTTTACTTTTTGTTTTTACGGCATTGAACTGTTGAACAGGAGATCTGCAATAATAGGTTCATACGGGAGGGAGAGATTTTTGCTTGTTGTAAGGTGCAGGTTTCCTCTTGAAATATTTTGGTTGGTTGTTGATCATGGAGATGAGTTTGGTTCGGTTATCTTGAATTGTCATTGTTGATTCGCTGAAAAATCAGGGCGAGTATGTTCGAATGTGCTTGTTCATTATCTGACGGTTTCATGACTCTTCGGTATATTGGCTCAGTATGAATAACTTGGTGGTTGCTACTACTGTGGGTGCAAGGTGATTCCCACATGACTACTTCCATCTGTATCTACTCTGCCCGGAGAATAATTCTAAAACCTGAACCATCATATTTCTTCGCCTGGGACTTATCAACAAACCATCTCCGCATAGAACCACTTATTGCCTACGGTAAATTATTGCGGTCTCCATCATCAATATTATAGCACCTACTACCGTTATTTCCTTATTCCTGCACCACTTGGCAATGACATGATTCTGTTCGTTTTTCGGGGGAACATCATAGTAAAGAGGACCAACTAAAGTTGGTAAAAAACGGAGCCCTTGTACGGGTATAATATGATACGCATTCTTTTGTTTGCCTTTCGCTGTGTTGTCTGCAGTTATTTTTGCAACTTTGTGTATTAGTAGTAGAAAACTCGTCTGCATATTTCGCACCTCGTGCATTGATGGAGTTAGCATATGTTATGTTGGAATCATATACTTGGTATGAGGTAATGCAGTACGAGTGTTTTGTTTGGCTGTTTCCCTTTCCTTTTCTCGCGGGGTTCTTCTACTTCCTTGCGTCATTCGCCAGACTCCGCACATACTTGAAGTATTACAGCAGTGTGGCTGCATTTACGTCTCAGCAGTGTCGTGGTTCCAGCAACAACGCCAAAAGCAAAAATGATGGCAATAGCAAGCGGTAGAGAAGCAGAAAATGACCCACATACCGAGAAGGACCAGAGAGAATATCAAGTAGCAGAATCGCCATTCGGCCGCCATTTTGTTTTTTCGCCCGTAAGGACTCCGATAGGCGACAGGAAGACCGTAGAAAATCGTCGAGAGGGTCGTCGAGAGTTCAGCATGTTAGCTACAACGGATAATCTGTCATTAAATCAAAATAGCAGGAGTCGTCAGGGAGAGATGCAGGGGGAAGAGCTATCGGGTAGATCGTGAGTTGCCCTCGAAAACTGTTTTTTCGTAGAATTCTTCCACCTCGGGCGCGGTGCCGGTACGTCGTTTGAAATCGAGCTGATTCGAGGTGCAAGATCCAGGCTAAAAGGGCCACTCCTAACGAACAAAAACAAACACGATCCGTGCGATTTTTGTCGTGAATCGTGATTTTTTGGTCGTATCACGACAAACAAATCACGATTCATGACGCCAGTTTTTTTTTAGCTTTTCCATCAAGAAAACAAACTCACGATTCGTGACATTTGTCATGCCTACAAATACGCCGGATCAAGGCACTACGCAATCCACGCACACCAACGGTATTCCAGGGTCGGTATAGGGGCATGGCAGACTCTGCTTCGTACGTTGCTTGTTGACAACGCGCGGGTACCCAAAGACACCGCTGTGGGCGAGCCAACGAGCAGGTTGTACCCTCGAAAGTTCGAGGAGGACGAGCCACAGCTCGAAAACAAGCGCGAAAATTACCTGAGGATGTCCCAAGCCAGGCCGGGCAGACGCCCTGCGAGATGGAATCTCGCGAACCGCGCTTGACCGACGGTCGGTGAAATTGAAATCTCGCAGGCCGGGTCAGCCTTCGGCCTGTGATTCGAATATGCCACGGGCGGGGCCAGGCGCGGTCGGCCCGGCCGGTCTGACCGTGCCCCACTTGCGAG
Source organism: Nereocystis luetkeana (assembly GCA_031213475.1). Classification (NCBI taxonomy): domain Eukaryota; class Phaeophyceae; order Laminariales; family Laminariaceae; genus Nereocystis; species Nereocystis luetkeana. Next base: position 9,094,548 of record JARUPZ010000006.1, read on the forward strand.
AGTTGGCTCCACCCGCTAGAACCGTTGGGTTTGAAATATCGGAATTTTTACTATTTGAAAATATCACGAAACGTGACGTTTTTCGACTTTTTTCGTTAGAACTGAATTGTCACGGATCGTGATCTTTTGGCATTCCAAAACGTCACGAGTCGTGATTTGTTTCGGTTCGTTAGGAAAGGCCCTAAGTGAGTATTAGACTCCGGGATTCCTGTCAAGTTGAAGACGCGAGAGCTCGGCGCACCTGGCACGCTCTCGGGTGCGTCCTTCGAATCCTCGATCGTGGGATCCGGGGGTTGAACCCCGAAAAAACGGTTTCCCGCGATGTATTTCCCGCGAATCTGGGAGGCTCAATTTTCAACTGGCCCACAGAGAGGCAACAAAACCTGAGGCTGCTCTGTGTGGCGTCAAACATAGTCAAATTTACAGCTAAACCATGGTACTACAGTAGGTTTCTTTGCGGTTTAGTTGTATTGTTGAGGTTAGCGAACACACCCTGATGACAACCTGCTGGGCGGCAACACTGCACTAACAGACAAATCTGAAAAATGGGAACGAAACAAAAAATGAGAACGGACGTTTTTTTTTAGAAAGCACACCAATTAATTGTGTACAACTCCAAGAAAAAAAGTTGACAGTCCTGTGGGGCTGTACAGCAGCCTTCGAATGAGCTGTCGCTAAGGCTGGAAGTCCTCGGCATCGCCGCGGTAGCCAGCATCTAGAGAAATCACAATAGAGCCAGCGTATATCGCTTTTTGCGCCCACCCGAAGGCACGAGATGGAGCATGACCGTTCTGACGAGCTCCTCTCACAGGGCTGGCCAAGGGGTTTCGCAGGATCATTTTAAGACAAATCTGAAAAATGGGAACGAAACAAAAAATGAGAACGGACGTTTTTCTTTAGAAAGCACACCAATTGTGTACAACTCCAAGAAAAAAAGTTGACAGTCCTGTGGGGCTGTACAGCAGCCTTCGAATGAGCTGTCGCTAAGGCTGGAAGTCCTCGGCATCGCCGCGGTAGCCAGCATCTAGAGAAATCACAATAGAGCCAGCGTATATCGCTTTTTGCGCCCACCCGAAGGCACGAGATGGAGCATGACCGTTCTGACGAGCTCCTCTCACAGGGCTGGCCAAGGGGTTTCGCAGGATCATTTTGGTTATCTGATACACCACATGGTCCTGGAGATACGGCTTGGTTCTCATTTTAGGCTTCGTTCCCATTTTTCCGATTCGTCTGTTCCACTGGAAGCAGAGCCTTTTCTCGAGCGTCTTTCCAAGCACAAGGTACACACCCTAAACAGTGAACGGATACAACGTTGTAGCAACGTTCCTGTTGTTGTCTCTCGCGGGATTACTGTCTGTAGGTAATGTCTTCCCGTTGATTCGAAAACAAGTTCGTGCCGGTACGGCTACTTATACCTTTACAATACAGTACCATATTAACCTCTGCGCTACAGCAGTAACGATCCTCCTTCTGTTCTCGCACGGGTTTACAGTGGCTGCGCTGTGGTGCCTGACCTTGCAGTTGTCGTATTTTGGTTGTTTGTGGCTGCGCCGAAACGACACGTATTGCACAGGTTGCGATGAAACTCGCGCCGGAAAGCGTCATCGCCCTTCAACGTAACTCCAAGATCTGGTCCGAGGGCGCATCATCCTACGCCGACAGTATGTCCCGGAGCAGGTAAACAATAACGGGTCCCACAGCGGAGACAAACCAGACCTAAATGACGCGTAGAACAGCGTATACCGGAGATCGTGAGGCGTGCAGGTACGTGCGCCGGGGTTGATCATCACATACATGTGAGAATCAGCGCGACGCTGGAACCCTTACAGTTCCGGCGTATAAGTCGCGCACGTTTGTGATTCACATTCGGGTTTGGCTACAGTGGTTGGCCAAAAATATGTAAGGGTTCACGTATTTTCAGGATCTTACTGCGCTGCTCCTTGCGCCGACTGTGGAGATGTATCAAAACACGCGCAGAAATGGATGTGTGTTCAATTCAACCCAGTGCCGTCGCACGTTTCTATATGCGTATTTCTCTTTTCTGGCACAGGTTCTGCTTTTGCCCAAGGGGAGACACAAGTTCCAGCCGTCGAATTTTCGACGCGATTTCAGCCGGGTGCATACCAGTGCTCACCATTGAAGAAGCTCAGTCCCTTCCTTTCTTGCGGTAGGCGCATGGCAAAGTTCCTCCAGCGCTGTTGCTGCAGCTATCTGTAACGCCTTTGTTCTTTTTTGGTTGGTTTTGTTAGCTGACGTGGTCAAACGGCAACAGTCGTGGAGTGGAGTGGTGTAGAGTGGTGTGGAGTTGCGTTGTCGTTTGTTGGCGGCTTTCAATGCCGTCGTCAGCTAGGTATTGATTCGTGATGGTGGCTCGTGATCCGCCTTGAGGGTGTATATTAGACAAGACAAGGGACAACGCTTCTCGCGCTGCTTGGTATGAGCTCGAGAGGTATACACGCCATGAAACCCAGGTTTGCCATCTATCGGTTGGTTGGACATGAGCCTTCGCCAAACTGGTGCGTTTCGGCGACCGTGGGTGAACGGAGGACAGCGCTCGGCGCCTATTGCGACAGAAGAACCTCCGCACCGCGTCTGAAGATGCAGAGAGGCAGGGGCACTCGCTCTGACGAAACACTCCTATGAGGATTACAGAGTAAACGGTATCGGTCAGTGCTTTCACATCTACTCCCAAGACTCGCTGTTCCGCATCTCCCCAGCCCTCCCCCGGCCTCCCCGCAGACTTTTGGAATTTCTGTTTTCGCCGCCGCCGGTACGCCTGTACGCGTCCGCTTTCTTTGGGTTGCTAGTTGGCGAGAGACCGTCACTACTGAAATATTTCCCCCGATCGTTTCGTATTTCGTGGCCGATCACACCAGGACTGGGCTGAACTACTCTGAATTTGCCGTGGTGGCGGAAGAAGGAAGCTTCAGCACTATGAACCGAGTGGAGGCCCTCGTGAAGGATCTCTTGTCGAGGTGGTTTGCACATGCTGTTGTCTCATTCGTTGGTAGATCGTTAGTTCGTAAAAAGACGCGTATATGGGTTTGGTGATTGGTTGGTTGGCGAAATTAGTTTGTCGATCGGTTGGCTGATTTGGTTGGTTGGTCGGTTAATGCGTTCATTGGTTGACCGGTTCATTGGTTGGTTGATCGATGGATTGGCTAGTGTGTCCATCGATTGATTGGTCTGTCGGCTGGTTGGCCGGTCCAATCGGATAGGCTCATGCACTGGCTAATATAGATTTGTCGCTCTGCCAGACAACCTGTTAGTCAACCATCGTTTCCAAAGGTCCGAAGGATGCATACCTATTGGTTGGCTGGTTGGTTGATTCAGGACACAACCACCGCCACCACCATGATTCACACGCGACTCTACCTCAATCTACCGTACTCGCACAAGGATTTCATGGTGTAGGTTGAGTGCAGGCAAACAGATCCCAGCGTGAACGTGGCCACCAAATACTCTTTCGACTGCCTTAACGCTGCCGATTGTTTGTCGTTTCAATGGCACTGTTAATGCGGCACGTACATGCACGTAACGATGACAGATCGGACGAGCAGCTGGCGATACTCCGTGAACGCGTCGTGCGCAGCCAATCTTTGATCGTTTACGGAATCAGCACGGGGCCGGCCCTTGCCGACATGCAACCTTTCCATGGCACGGCTTCAATGTTTCTGCGAGAGGTATGCGTATGTGCTAGCCTCCAATACTATTCGCTAGGTGACCGAAATGCCCTCAACAGCCTCACGCATTCGTTGATTCGATATATTCCCCAAAATGACGCGCTTGCGTGGGGATGTTGCTGTATTCTTTATCGCGAAACGCCAAAGGGTGCGGCACATTTTGTGTCTCGTCCTGAGCGGGCGCTGCTAACGGCTGCTCATCGTACTACTGTTGGTGATGTTTTGCCGTGCGCATGTGAAATATATGCCAGTTTGTTTCCTTTCCTGCCCCCAGCCCCACACGTGGCACGGAAATACAGGCGATATTCTTAGTGTTTTTCCGTTGGGTTTACTCCGACACGGAGAGCGATGAGCGCTCTTGTAGGTCTAGCGTAAAGACGTAATCGTAAGGCGCCTAGGTTAGATGTACAGCCACCCCATCTCCAGCCCCCCCGCGCTCTCCTTCGCCCGGCTTGAGCCCTTGTCATTAATTTGATGCGTGCGCTTCGAGTGCGTTTGTCGTCTGAAACGCGTTGCAATATGTTTCGTTTCGTCGGATGCCTCGGTCCGTGACCCAAAACGCAAAATGCGTGTGCCCTCAGGTGCAGACAACCCTGAACAACGGGGGACTGTGGAATTGCCCATCGTCTGGTCTCAGTGAGAAGTTTCTCTCTCCGAGAACGATGTCGGAGATTCCCCCCGAAGAACACAACAGGTAGGGAACCGGATGTTTCCGCTTGCGTTCATGTCCGCAGAGGTGACGGCATGTGGTTGTTTCTTGATGGTCTCTCAAAACCGAGCGGCGCGCCGCTGGGAAGCTCCTCAGAGAGAATGCCCATGGCCGTAAACGTACGTCTGGGGGCGAACAATGGTGTTTGCTCTTCCACAGTACCGCCATTGTATTTCCGCATATCACGCGTAAGCACGTGTTATCGGGGGGATACAGCCGAGGCTACCTATTTGTACCCACGAGGGCCAGAATGGGCGCGTTGCACAACGAGCTCAGAACAAGGCTTTAGCTTGGTCACGTGCAGACGTGACGGGGCAACAAGGGCACGCGATGATGCGTGAATTACGGGCGGCAAAGCTGCACTGAGACGGAACCTTTGCCCTTTGACGGACGGCATCAAGGAGAATGCCTTGACAAGCAGGCTTAACGGAAACAATCTGGGGACAAAGAGTAAAACTCCCCGGTTTTTGAAACAACGCCCCGTCCATACGTACTGAACATCCATATTTTCCGGGGGTGTATTCAGTTTTGTTTCTCGCCTTGATCTACAGTGGAGCAATACAATTAACACAGGGGTTCTCTGGCTCGGAAACATGTTCGACCCAACACCTCACGGCAGCATAAAGTCAGTGAAAAAATATACTAAAATAAAATATAGGTTTCCACACAAAGCACACAAGACGTTTTTCTACCTGAGAAAGGAAGAAATCCGTCCAGACGGATGGAAATGCCTTGACAGATGGCCTTGACTGACTGACGATTTTGACGGTTGCCCGCCTCGTCGCACCTTTGGCGTGCACTGATATCTCCCTGAAGTATGGTTCAGTGCAGAACGGAGATTTTAGTTGGCAAATTTGAAATATTTTCCCCCGAGAAAAACGACCCAAAACGAAATTCCACCGGGTAACTTGCGGGTCAAGTTGGCTCGTGTTATTCATTCTTCAGTACCTGGTATGATACCACGACTAAACGCCGCCGCTGTCGGCGTCTCTCCATAAACTTAACTCATATTCCACCGCGTTGGGCGGGCGGGCGGGCTGGCGAGCGGGCGGGTGAGTCCAACGCTTGACCAGGATAAAAGTCGTTCCACTCTCGCGTGTGACGCGACCGTCCTTTACACCCAGCACTGCCACATTCAAGGCGTCGAGACCTCCTCATTCAGCGTCGTCCAGTCCAGCGTTAGGGAAGTGTGGTGCCACAGTTATCACGGCAGGAGTCGAAGTTTTCCACGTACGGCGACTAATGCGCTATTAACACGAGAACCGAGAACGTTGAGTATTGGTGCCCGTTTCCCTCTTGTCTCTGCCCCCCCCCTCTGTTACCGATGTCCTTGAATCGCTGATATCGCAACGTGCGCCCTGTCAAGCAGGGGGCAGTGGCTGCATGAGTCAGAGACGATCGTGAACGAAGAGCACTCGCTGCTGTTCTGCGCCCCGCCCAACACCGGCTCGCTACAGTTCAGGATGCTCGCCAAACGCATGAAGGTGTGCAATTGTTTTGTCCGTGTAGAGAGAAGAAGCGATTTGAAACGGCAAAGGAGCGAGTTAAGGGCAAGAGGCCGCTCACGCAGTACCTGGGGGAAAATTATTGTATTTGTTCCTGTTGTGCCGCGTGCTTGTGTGATCTCCCAACACGCTGAAAGGCTAGTGTAGAGTACCGCAAGAACTCAAACTTTGGTCTCCGCTATTCTGCCGAATATACTGTGTCACCAGCGCTGGAACACTACTGTGCTCGGTGAACGTGGTTAGGTCGTTACGCCGATAATATCGTCGAAATATTACACGAAGCGTATCGGACGTGCCCATTGACTGACTGATGTTCTTGCGTGTGTGACCCGTGCTGCCAGCGTGAAGCCGGCTATATTCCAGGGCATGAGATGTACACAGATCACTGTCCTGGCTTTCCGATGGAGGCAACGTTTCAACCAGCTGCAGAGCGCTTTACACGGTGTAATTGGCGTGAGGCCTTGATCTGTACGTCTTGTGTCATCGACAGACTACACACCGAAATCCGTGGGCAGTCCACGTCATATGTGCCTTACTTCAATGTACTCCCGGGTGGCAACGCTTTTAGGCTGAGCATCCGTCATGAACTTCGTCCTCCTCCAAATTCAAGCGGACCCCTCGTCCCCCTGTGTTGTTTTTTTGTTTCCCGGATGGCGTTCATTCGGAACCGCCTACCACTCATGGTACTACGTGCACAACATAAAATGAAGGGCGTTGATCACTGGGCGGTGTCGGACGACCCATCGCTATTATTTGATACGGTGCATTCGGAGCTTTCCCTCTTGAACGTGGATGACGCGCGGCTGATGGAGGACATCTACAAGGACAACGGTAGCGGTTGGATCAAAATCGGAGTCGTCCGCGACCCTGTAACGAGGCTCCTATCAGCATACCTCGACCTCGTTCACGTATGGCCGTCCGTGCCGACAAGGTCGTCATCCCACGACCACGACCCTCATCAGCCGCGATATGGATTGCGGAGCGGCCATGGCTGGGACTGGCTTGATGCCATCAGGAAGCACCGGGAGATGAGAGAGGATGCATCGGAAGGGGAGCTATCCGAAGGAGGGCAGCTCCGAAAAACACGAGCGCCGAGAAAGTCCGGGTATGATGCACGCAGTTTGAACGATACAACTGTGCCTGCCGTCCCGACCTTCGAGGAGCTTGTCGACATGCTGGGGGCTGATCTAGAGGCGGTGCCGTCGTCGTTCAGGCCGGTCGCTAGTCTTTGCGGGATGTGGCGTTCGCCGTTTGACACCATCATTCCTTTCGAAACTTTGCAGGTGTGTGTAAAGAGGACTCGAACGCAATACATTACATTACAACTCCGGCGAACATTGCATACACTTGGGTTTCTGCTGTACGTTTATTAGCGCCGCAGCATGTGCGCGTTCGGTTGTTTTCGGGCCATGCATGACCTGTGGCACGCACATCATAGGAAAATGAGCTGAAGGCCACGTTGGGCGTGGACGAGAGAGTGTTAGCGCAGGATTGGTTGTGAATGTGACCTATATATCCCCCCTGCGCAGTATTCGTTCGTGAAGTCGAGCGGGCGCCTGTTACTTGTATTCAATAATATAAACTTCAGGATTTTGTGAGCTGCAGTAGGTCTGGTGCGTTGTTGTTTTTTCCGACTGTAGCCATGATATGACGATAGACGTCTTCGTGACGCAGTCGATAGTGTACAGAGGTTGTACCAAGCAAGCCAAAGCACAAACCAATTGTCACTGCCTTACCCCACATGCTAGCTGTCGTCCCTGCGCGCGCGTACCACACGTACTCTGGAAAGCCCGACCCGAATTGACAAGTACTCGATGCAAAAATATAACGTCGCGCCAAAATAATTGAAAAGCCCGTTATGTGAAATAAGCCTAAGGGGTTTAAGACCGTAGTTACACTTTGCAATGAACACGCGCATGCACTCTGCAACGATTCGACCGCCCCACAGAGAACGTCGACAAAGGTGCTCAAATCCCTACCGGGCGACGTCTGGAGCTCTTTCGGGGAGTCAGGGTGGGGTCCTGAAGGCAAGCACGCGCTCATGGAGTACGACTACGGAACCGTCATCCGGCAAGGCATGTACGCGGATCAAGACGGTGCAGATCGTCTCTTGAGAAACTCCGTGGAACGTGAACCAAACGAGTGGCATGACCGGGCAGGAGATCAAACGTCTGATCCGCCGACCATCTCTCCCCGCGCTCGAGACCTGGTCTCGGCCGACCCGTGCGCGTGGACCAAGTACTACGTCGATCAGACGATACTTGACAAGGTCGGTCACCTGTACCGCGCGGATTATAGCTTGTTTGGGTGGTACGATCTCGACTCGTGGCATGAGATGCTGGAGGCGTGCCTTAAATAGCGTAACAAAATGCGAGGACCGGAAGCCTACGCGCACCCTTACTAGTCTGGTTAGTGGCGTGATGCAGGGGATACATCCGGGCCCTCGGAGCGTCGGCTGCTTAGATATTGCGAGACACCCGGATGGGCGTGAGAGGCAGCGTAGCAATAGTCGAACACGTTTTCCCATGGGGTTGGGGCGGGCGATGGTGTGCGAATAGGAGTATGCGCGTGTCCCTTTTGCCTCGGCGGCTTTTTCTTCCTCAGGAAAACCACTTTTAGACAGCAGTGAATGCGGTCAAACTTAGAGCCTCCATGATGTTGACGCCTCAAGGAGGAAGGGAGGGAGGATTTTTTGTCTGTAAAATACATGTATGCCGGGGTGTTCCCTACCCTCGAATGTTTTCTCTGCGGTGTCTCGAACTCCGGTCGAGTGAGCAACTGCCTGGGTATTCAAAACTGTATCGTGAGGGAATACGGTCTAGTGGAAGCTTGTTTGGCGCTTTGTCTTCATCTCTTCAGGCAGATGGGGGGGGAACGCGGGCGCTCTTGAGTAATCTCGCTGCGATGAGTCAAAGCACATATCACTCTCGTCGCATGCGTTGAGGGCAGAGGGTGCACCGATCGAGGCTGTCATGTTGTTTCGTACGCATGACGTCTCTGCCTCAAGCGTCCTCGGAGCAGTGCAAATCACATCTGTATCCGACCACGAGAACTCCCCCATAGCAACAACGCTAACCCGGTAGATATGCGGCGTGTTCACCGTCTCTAGCTCTTGAACCGATACGCGGGGTGACAACAAATTACTGTACTGAGCGCTTGAAAATACGCGGATACGTTGTTGTTATTGGGCTCTTGTTACATGATGGCACTCGCCGGTATTCGTTCGATCCGTTCTAAGACTAAGCTCTTTCTCTCGGGTAGATTTAGCGCCATAAGTAGTATTTGAATTTTCAAGCCGAGAACGTATTCTCCTGCTTTTTGTTTTATTGATCATTCGCGGCATGCACTCGGTGTTTGAGCGATTTCCCACAACTGTTTTTCTCGTTGGCCGGTGTGCACGTACGGTTGATTCCGTGATCGAGCCTTCGGTATTCGCCCTTTTTGTCTTTATTACCAACGTGCGCAGGCGACGGTAGAAAGTCCGGCAAAAAATAACTGCTGCTTCACGAACCATAGCGTTGTCCAATGTTTCGGCCCGACAGACAAGTAGTTACGGTCGTCTCGGTTGTGGAGAAAGAGTAGTCTAGTCTGTTGATACGGGCCCCTGAAGAAGCTCACAGCCACTCCCTGGGAGTGTTTCCTCTTTCCCGAAGAGGTAGAAGTGCGCGTCCGAGACGTGTACACTCGACTCTGCAGTCTCAGTCGTATCCCCTCGCTGCCTCGGCAAGGCATTCTGCGAGGCATGCCAAATGTTGGCGAACGATAAGAAATTGGGTGAAGAAAAACGGCTCAGTGGGGAAGTCTACATACACTAAATCCTCTCTAGTAGCCAATGCTCAAGGTGGTTTGAAGATGGCGCCCCAACAAGATTATCAGGCTTGCCCAGACAAGGTGTTTCTTGTTGGCTGGCGCATACTGTTAATCTTTCTGACGGGTGTAAAGCCGGACTCAACTTCAAGGAGTGATACCTTCTTGCTGCTGCGTGTGGCGACGACGCCCAGGCGTGGCAGTAGAGTTAGATCGTGCGTGGTGCGTTAGGTAGCCATCGTGTTTTCTTGATTTTCTTTTCGAGGTAGCAATACGTACCTGATAGGTACGTCACTGGTCTTTGTAGTGTGTTACTCGTCATGGGGAATGACCCGCGCAATTGTTAGGGGCATTGTATGATAGCTGTGCTGCACCTTATGTCAGTCGGCCCCGGAAAACATGACCATCGTTGATATTCATAAAAATGTAAAATCAAACAGCGTAGGCATGAAAACATAAGGCAAACCCGGTGACTCCCGGGTCTCGTTAGTCTTTCAGACCCGTTTAAAATGTTCCGGTTCCCGAATTCCGAAGTATTCATAAGGGCAAAACGGTCATTTGATGGCGTCGGTCCATAATGCATGGGTTTAGGGCGTACTGCTTAGACAGATGGATCTAGATTTTCAGTAGGTTGCTAAACCGACTTAGTTCGGTGTGAGCTTTGTCGTATCCGGTACGTTGGTATTTCGCATGCAGTCGACACAGAGCCGACTCACGGACGGACACAGCCGAGATTGTTAAGATCACGGAGAGCGGGACACTTTGTATCCCTGGACAGGTCTGCTTATTAAGCCGGCACTCGTTGGTATTCACGTTGATGTTCGCTTAGAGATAGAAGGGCCACTTTATTCCTTTTGTTCACGACGGAGACCGGGACCACGCTCGTGCCTCTCTGGAAAACCCTTGGTTTTCCACCTAAGATACGCCTTCCAAGTACTACAAATACGATCCCAGTGCCAGAACCCAGGATTTACCGGGCCTGTAACCTCATACAAAGCAGTATCATAACACTAGCCCACTCTGATGAGCCGTGTATGCAGAATTATGGGAAATTCATTGAAACCCCGATTCCACAACGAGAACATGAGTCGAAGATGCGGCTCCTTAAAACCCACTACCACACCTCTGAACGGCAAGGCAACGAAACAAAATTGCACCGGCAAAAAGGCAAAGAGTCTTAATCCGACGACGCCACTTGTTAAGATCACGGGGAGCGGCACACTTTGTATCCCTGGACAGGTCTGCCTATTAAGCCGGCACTCGTTGGTACTCACGTTGATGTTCGCTTAGAGATAGAAGAACCACTTTATTCCTTTTGTTCACGACGGAGACTGGGACCACGCTCGTGCCTCTCTGGAAAACCCCTGGTTTTCCACCTAAGATACGCCTTCCAAGTACTACAAATACGACCCCAGTGCCAGAACCCAGGTAAGTACCGGGCTTTCAACCTCATACAAAGCAGTATCATAACAAGATCAACACGAACTCGGCAGCTATTTTCATGTCGTAGAGGGCTTCATCACGCCAGAAGTTGAGCTCGCGAGGGACGGCGAGGTATGGTCGCCTCTCTAGGAGTCTCGGGACACCTGTAGCAGCACGATCCAGCGAACGGCCTGCTCGCGCGCCGCTGGTTTCGACGATTCGATCAGATAGACGAGCGTTGCAACCTCATGAAACATGATACCAGGCGATAATAGGACTCGCCGCATTTTTTTCGCGTTTAAACTTTCCGTGAATTTTCTGCGAAACACGAAAAACAAAATCCAGTTAATAATAACGACCCTCACTCTGATTGATTTGCGACGATTACATTTTATACTTCTCATGGTTTGTGACGAATAACTTGGATCTCTCTTGGGGTCAGGCGCCAGCACACGGATACTGGGCGTTCTGGATGTCGTTGGGTAGAGGTATATGTTTAATGGGAGCGCAACACACTACTACTGGTATCGCCTAGAGGTGAGCACCTTTAAAAATAAACGGTTTGAACCGGTTTTTGGAAACCCAGCAGGCTTGTACGAGTAGTCGGTTTTTCGAAAAAAAAAAAAAAAAACGTTTTTATTGCCGGTTTAAACAGGTTAACCGGAGAACCGGTTTAAACCGGCCAAACCGGCCAAACTTTTTTTTGTTTTCCGACAGAGTAAAACCATTACCAATTTAGTATTCATAGGCTGCCTGCACAGTAGCAGTTGTAGGACTACTGCTGTGGTATTTTGAATAGTTCATAGTAGAAAATCTTGATTATTACGTACTTCATTTATATCAACCGAAGCTCGGAAAAAAACTATTGGAAGAAACATCCTGCTGCACTACAGTTACAGCTGTGGTTACAGCTGTAGTAGTTCCTATCAACAGCGATATAATATTATAAATATCATCACTATTTTTTCCTGAAATTCAGAAGGATAGGTGTGTCCGGAATTATAATTTACGATTTAATACTGAGGCCACTTCTTATGTCGTCAGATTTGCAGTCAGTTGAAAATGGTGCTATCGGCACGTTCACACGTGATTTTGCACCGAAAATGCGCGAAGTTGCCGTTTCTCGCCTCAGAATGACTTGGACTTTTCTCCAAGACCTATCTAGAGCTGTTTCCCGCTTCTCGAGGTGCCCAGTTGCAGGAAATCACCTTCGGTACTTTTCCGATCCAACTGGGTCAAATACGATTACAATCCCCGATTAGATCGGGAAAAACGTTTTTTCCGATCCGATCCCAGATCGTAATCGTATTTGACCCAGATGGATCGGAAAAGTACCGAAGGTGATTTCGTACAACAACTAGAATCGGGAAATAGCTCTAGATAGGTCTTGGAGAATAGTCCAAGTCATTCTGAGGCGAGAATCAGCAGTTTCGCACATTTTCGGGGCAAAAGCTCGTGCGAACGTGCTGATAGCACCATTTTCAACTGACTGCAAATAAATCCGACTGCATAAGAAGTGGCCTTATAATAGCATATATTGGAAGCTCATCATGTTTCCGAACAGAGTGGCATATGCCAGAGGATACAAAACATCGCCGAGATCCGCACTACATATCCTAGATAACAAGTGGTGTAAAACGACCTTGAAATATATTTCGACGTCCACTAGCAACCATGCAGTGTTTTTTCGTACACGTATCACGTATGCTCATCGCATTGAGTCTTGTAATATTAAGAGTTCGTAGTTTTGTACTGGTACGTACGATTCAGATGTGCGTTTGTCTCCATCCCGTTTGATATTTTCGCCGTTCTTTCCAACAACAGTATGTATAAAGAGACGCAACTCAGATCCGGGGTCACATAGCAGGCTCTTTTTTTCCCCCTCTCAGCTACGGCCCGTGCGCTGCATTTTTGTCGAGAGGAGACTCCAGTGCTTCCTTCCTTCATCGATTTGCGTCGAATTTCGCATACCCTCGCCAGGCGTTATGATCCATTGCTTCCTTACCTTTATTGTAGATGTTCAAAAATTCCCAGCCTCTTCCACCATGGGATTCGAGCTCCAGGATCAACGCGATCAACCCTTTACTGCAGTCCCTTTTTTGGAGCAAACCAGTCAAACTCTAAGTAATTGGTGCAGAAAAAGCAAGGCTCATCACAGTGACTGAGAATCGTGGCGGGACGGGACGGGACAGATTTTTCTTGTTTGGCGGGAAAAAAATGACAACGGGACGGTAAAATAAAGGAACAAAAAGTTGGCGGGATGGAACGGCGGGTGCACAATTTCTCGACGGGACGGGACGGTGAAATTCAACGGGATAGATTTTCACGACGGGACAGGACGGTAATTATCTTTTTCTCCGGCAGGACGGGACGGTATTTGCTTTCTCCCTCGGCGGGACGGGACGGTAAATATTTTTTCCCTCGGCGGGACGGGACGAACATTTTTACCCTCGGCGGGACGGAACGGTAAATGTTTTCCTCACGGCGGGACGGGAGGGTAATTTGTTTTTCTTCGACGGGGCGGGACGGTAATTGTTTTTCCTCGGCTGAACGGGACGGTAACTATACATTTCTTTTTATTGCTGCAAGGTCTTGGCGCGGTTGCATGTGAAGACTTTCCCTAACTACTGATTGCGCGAAGGGAGCCGGCCCGACGCAGACGCTGTTCTTCTCGACCCGCGGCCCACAAGCTCCGAGAAGTGCTACCACTACACGGGCGACGTTCTTTCTGATTTCTTCCTTCTCCTGCCCCAAGTACTCTTGTTGCGGTGCCAGCTCATCATGGTGGCTGTTTTGATGATTTTTGTGCTTGCGCTGTGTTGCTGGTGGTTGTGGAGGTAGGTGGAGATAGGTGGTGTGGTGGAGGTGGTGGCGGCGGCGGCGGTGATTTTAGTGCCGCTCGCTGCTGATCAATCGACCCCCCGCCCGTGAGATAGGCATCCATGGCGTCCGTACCGGTCATGCCAAAGATGCTAGGAGACAGCATTTTTACCCCTCGACAGACAGCAAGTTTGCTTTGTGACACATACATACATGCATACATGCATACATGCATACATGCATACATGCATCCATGTATCCATGCATGTATGTATGTATGACATATTATATGTATGTAATGTATGCATGCATGTATGTATGCATGATGCATACATACATGCATACATACATTACATACATACATACATATATACATACATACATACATACATACATACATGGAACTACATACTTAGATCACAACCCCTGAGCGTGCTCGATTGGTGCATCCCTGGCCTCTCAGAGCTCCCACTTCCAAACCGCCTCCTTTCATTACTTGCCGGACCTTTCCAGCAGTTCTTTGTTTTCTCGGCCATTTCTTCCTTTTCTCTTCTTTCGTTTCGTGTGCGTGCGTGTTCTCCGATCACAGCATCGCGGGAGGACCCGGCACCGTCGCGGGTGTCAGCGGGTGCTGGCGGGTAGAGGGGGGGTTGCAAGGAGCGCGGTCGCCGCGTTCGTGCCTAGGCGCCGCGTGTGCCTCGAGACACGAGGGATGCATGAATGGGCTTTGTCTGGCTTCGATTTATGATTGTTGATAGAGTATGTACGATATTATAAAGGTCGTTCGGGAGGGCAAGATAATATTCAAGCGGTGCTTATTTTTGCGACCACGCTGAATTTGAAAGAGGGAGGTGTGCAGTTTGAACACCAACGTTATCGAGCTGGCGAACGACGGCCACGGTGAGCACCGGGCTTCACGCGGGGCGGGCGACGGGGCTGATTGTGGGAGAGAGTGATAAAAGCTTAACCCGGACCGAATCGGTAGCGAGGTGTTCGCGAGAGGGGCGGGCGGCGTACGAGGCTGAGAGAGAAGCTCTTCTGTGCGATTTGTTTATTTTCTTCTTTTCGACCGGTATTTGTGGTGGAAAGCGAGTTTAGAAGCCTTAAATTCGAGTAGCGTTGGTTACGCAACATTTTTAGTCTACATTCCCTACAATGGCGTCGTCGGCAGGACGTGTAAGGTGTTCCAATCAGGCAGAAAAATATTACACGAGAGGGGACGGGGATTATTTTTCCTTTCCGAGTTTTCGGTTTCATTTTCATTGTTTTTGCTGCTGTGCCGTGCTGTGCTTTGCGCTTTCTTCGTACATACAGTACAGACCTAGAGCATATCGAAAGAGGAAAATAAGTACAGACAGTAGTACCCTACCTGGGGTATTTGTACGTACGTGCGTACGTACGACATCCACGACGCGAAGCGTGTACGTATGTGGCATCCAAGCTGACGTCGGAGCTGTTTTTTCCTGAAGCATGGCGGCGGGGCTCTTGGCATTATCAAGTCGACGGTTTGCAATTACGATCCTTGAAAAAACTAAGCTCAATCGTGGACCTCTGTTCGCTTCGCATAATTTGATGTACTTTTTTCCTTCCTGGCCGAGCGTAGCGGGCGGCGTAGGCCGCCCGCGGAGCGAAGCGCATTGTACATACATACATACATACATACATACAGAGACGGCAGTCAGGATATCGAGGTGCCAGGCGGACTAGAAGGGAGGAGCTGGCTATGCTACTTGTACCACAAACTGCTGCCGCTATACCTGGAGGGTGCTTTGTGCTTTGGGCGGCCTGCTATTTTCCATTAGTTCTTAGTCTCACAACAGCAGTGGTGTTTTTCTTATGTTTCCCTATTCGTTTAGCTCATTCTTTTCAATTGTCTGCCCACATCCCCTGTGGCGGGGAACGACAGTTTGTTCCTTCTATTTTTCTTTTCTACATTTATCTTTTTTTTCTTCTCTCTGTATATATATATATATATATTTTTTCCTTGATTATTTTTGTTACTCTTTTTCATATCATGTGTATGTCATGTCTGAGTCACCCCGCGGTACGTAAGGTTGCACATTTTGGGACAAAGGTTTCTGACTTATTGAATTCTCCAAGTGAGGAACTGAGAATCGAAATTTTACTCGTGTACGTATTCGTTTTAGGACTAGCGCTCACAAGCACGTGCCGGTCGGGTGGCACGAACGGATTTCTTCCAAGTAAGTGTTGTATCCAGTGAGATATTGAGCTCCTAAGGTGAGGGGCTCAGGAACTTCAGGTGCAACCTTACTCTGGGATGGCTCGCCTGTCGTATCCAGCAGCCCCGGTGATTCAAGTAGTTAACCTCGAATTCTACTTGTGTTTGAGTCCTGGGTTCGAGCCCCAGATGGGTCGGACTTTGACTTTATTTGCAAAAATTAAAATTAAAAGGATTCAATTGTTGAGAGCGCCTTGCAGCGTGGGTAGGCACAATTCGATGCGAGTCGACGAGGGAAGAAAAGGCTGAAATCTTCTCGCGATAAAATGAAGGCACGTACCGTAGCGGGAAGGGGGTAGAAGAGCCTGCCATGTGACCCCGGATCTGAGTCACGAGTTGAAAGGAGAGAGAGAAGACGATGTGCGAAGATAATAAATGGGATAAGCAAAAAATACAAAATATAACGTGGCAACGTAGTATCTCTGTAGATACACTGACTGTGTGTGTGTTCTTCACATTAATCCGTTCTTTCCACCCGTCGACATCCTGCACAACCAGTGTCCGTGCGGATTCTTGGATCCTATTCATAAAAGGGATACAAGTTATGTGGTCACAAAGCTACGCCACAGAGATACTACGTTGCCACGTACCAGGTATGCAGTAAGCACTGCAGTGGGCAATGCAATGCCCTGTCATCATACTACCAGCCGGTCGCCCCGGTGCTTCAAGTGGTTAACCTCGAATTCTACTTGTTTGAGTCCTGGGTTCGAGCCCCAGGTGGGTCGGACTCTGACTTTATTTGCAAAAATAAAAAAGGGTTCAATTGTTGAGAGCGCCTCGCAGCGTGGGTAGGCACAATTCGATGCGAGTCGACGAGGGAAGAAAAGGCTGAAATCTTCTCGCGATCAAAATGAAGGCACGTACCGTAGCGGGAAGGGGGGAGAAGAGCCTGCTGGATCTGTGTTACGGGTTGGAAGGAGATAGAGAAGAAGATGTGCGAAAATAAACAAAGGAGAGATAAAAAAAAAAAACTAGAAACGACAGGCACGACATACACAACTTTCAGAATATGGAAACGAAAAAAACAATCAAAGAGAAAACAAAAACAAAGTTGACAAATCGAAAAACAAGAACAAAAAATGATAGCAAAAACTAAGAGAAACTTTCTGCCGTGCACCCCCCCCGCAGGCGAGGTGGCCAACACTTTCGTTTTTTTTATCTTTGCTTATCCCATTTTTTTATTTTCGCCCACTTGTACTACCGGGGCAAAAAAAAACGAGCTGGAAAAAGAGAAAACATTAACCCAAACACCACTGCTTGTAAACAGAGTAGACATGGCTTTGCATTGCCACTTCAGTGCATACTGCACACGTGGCAATGTAGTATACAGTTTGTGACGAATAACTCGGATCTCTCTTGGGGTAAGGCGCCAGCACACGGTCACTGGGCGTTCTGGATGTCGTTGGGTAGAGGTATATGTTTAATGGGAGCGCAACACACTACTACTGGTATCGCCTAGAGGTGAGCACCTTTAAAAATAAACGGTTTGAACCGGTTTTTGGAAACCCAGCAGGCTTGTACGAGTAGTCGGTTTTTCGAAAAAAAAAAAAAAAAACGTTTTTATTGCCGGTTTAAACAGGTTAACCGGAGAACCGGTTTAAACCGGCCAAACCGGACATTTTTTTTTTTGTTTTCCGACAGAGTAAAACCATTACCAATTTAGTATTCATAGACTGCCTGCACAGTAGCAGTAACAGTTGTAGGACTACTGCTGTGGTATTTTGAATAGTTAATAGTAGAAAATCTTGATTATTACGTACTTCATTTATATCAACCGAAGCTCGGAAAAAAACTATTGGAAGAAACATCCTGCTGCACTACAGTTACAGCTGTGGTTACAGCTGTAGTAGTTCCTATCAACAGCGATATAATATTATAAATATCATCACTATTTTTTCCTGAACTTCAGAAGAATAGATGTGTCCGGAATTATAATTTACGATTTAATACTGAGGCCACTTCTTATGTCGTCAGATTTGCAGTCAGTTGAAAATGGTGCTATCGGCACGTTCACACGTGATTTTGCACCGAAAATGCGCGAAGTTGCCGTTTCTCGCCTCAGAATGACTTGGACTTTTCTCCAAGACCTATCTAGAGCTGTTTCCCGCTTCTCGAGGTGCCCAGTTGCAGGAAATCACCTTCGGTACTTTTCCGATCCAACTGGGTCAAATACGATTACAATCCCCGATTAGATCGGGAAAAACGTTTTTTCCGATCCGATCCCAGATCGTAATCGTATTTGACCCAGATGGATCGGAAAAGTACCGAAGGTGATTTCGTACAACAACTAGAATCGGGAAATAGCTCTAGATAGGTCTTGGAGAATAGTCCAAGTCATTCTGAGGCGAGAATCAGCAGTTTCGCACATTTTCGGGGCAAAAGCTCGTGCGAACGTGCTGATAGCACCATTTTCAACTGACTGCAAATAAATCCGACTGCATAAGAAGTGGCCTTATAATAGCATATATTGGAAGCTCATCAGGTTTCCGAACAGAGTGGCATATGCCTCAGGATACAAAACATCGCCGAGATCCGCACTACATATCCTAGATAACAAGTGGTGTAAATCGACCTTGAAATATATTTCGACGTCCACTAGCAACCATGCAGTGTTTTTTCGTACACGTATCGCGTATGCTCGTTGCATTGAGTCTTGTAATATTAAGAGTTCGTAGTTTTGTACTGGTACGTACGATTCAGATGTGCGTTTGTCTCCATCCCGTTTGATATTTTCGCCGTTCTTTCCAACAACAGTATGTATAAAGAGACGCAACTCAGATCCGGGGTCACATAGCAGGCTCTTTTTTTCCCCCTCTCAGCTACGGCCCGTGCGCTGCATTTTTGTCGAGAGGAGACTCCAGTGCTTCCTTCCTTCATCGATTTGCGTCGAATTTCGCATACCCTCGCCAGGCGTTATGATCCATTGCTTCCTTACCTTTATTGTAGATGTTCAAAAATTCCCAGCCTCTTCCACCATGGGATTCGAGCTCCAGGATCAACGCGATCAACCCTTTACTGCAGTCCCTTTTTTGGAGCAAACCAGTCAAACTCTAAGTAATTGGTGCAGAAAAAGCAAGGCTCATCACAGTGACTGAGAATCGTGGCGGGACGGGACGGGACAGATTTTTCTTGTTTGGCGGGAAAAAAATGACAACGGGACGGTAAAATAAAGGAACAAAAAGTTGGCGGGATGGAACGGCGGGTGCACAATTTCTCGACGGGACGGGACGGTGAAATTCAACGGGATAGATTTTCACGACGGGACAGGACGGTAATTATCTTTTTCTCCGGCAGGACGGGACGGTATTTGCTTTCTCCCTCGGCGGGACGGGACGGTAAATATTTTTTCCCTCGGCGGGACGGGACGAACATTTTTACCCTCGGCGGGACGGAACGGTAAATGTTTTCCTCACGGCGGGACGGGAGGGTAATTTGTTTTTCTTCGACGGGGCGGGACGGTAATTGTTTTTCCTCGGCTGAACGGGACGGTAACTATACATTTCTTTTTATTGCTGCAAGGTCTTGGCGCGGTTGCATGTGAAGACTTTCCCTAACTACTGATTGCGCGAAGGGAGCCGGCCCGACGCAGACGCTGTTCTTCTCGACCCGCGGCCCACAAGCTCCGAGAAGTGCTACCACTACACGGGCGACGTTCTTTCTGATTTCTTCCTTCTCCTGCCCCAAGTACTCTTGTTGCGGTGCCAGCTCATCATGGTGGCTGTTTTGATGATTTTTGTGCTTGCGCTGTGTTGCTGGTGGTTGTGGAGGTAGGTGGAGATAGGTGGTGTGGTGGAGGTGGTGGCGGCGGCGGCGGTGATTCTAGTGCCGCTCGCTGCTGATCAATCGACCCCCCGCCCGTGAGATAGGCATCCATGGCGTCCGTACCGGTCATGCCAAAGATGCTAGGAGACAGCATTTTTACCCCTCGACAGACAGCAAGTTTGCTTTGTGACACATACATACATGCATACATGCATACATGCATACATGCATACATGCATCCATGTATCCATGCATGTATGTATGTATGACATATTATATGTATGTAATGTATGCATGCATGTATGTATGCATGATGCATACATACATGCATACATACATTACATACATACATACATATATACATACATACATACATACATACATACATGGAACTACATACTTAGATCACAACCCCTGAGCGTGCTCGATTGGTGCATCCCTGGCCTCTCAGAGCTCCCACTTCCAAACCGCCTCCTTTCATTACTTGCCGGACCTTTCCAGCAGTTCTTTGTTTTCTCGGCCATTTCTTCCTTTTCTCTTCTTTCGTTTCGTGTGCGTGCGTGTTCTCCGATCACAGCATCGCGGGAGGACCCGGCACCGTCGCGGGTGTCAGCGGGTGCTGGCGGGTAGAGGGGGGGTTGCAAGGAGCGCGGTCGCCGCGTTCGTGCCTAGGCGCCGCGTGTGCCTCGAGACACGAGGGATGCATGAATGGGCTTTGTCTGGCTTCGATTTATGATTGTTGATAGAGTATGTACGATATTATAAAGGTCGTTCGGGAGGGCAAGATAATATTCAAGCGGTGCTTATTTTTGCGACCACGCTGAATTTGAAAGAGGGAGGTGTGCAGTTTGAACACCAACGTTATCGAGCTGGCGAACGACGGCCACGGTGAGCACCGGGCTTCACGCGGGGCGGGCGACGGGGCTGATTGTGGGAGAGAGTGATAAAAGCTTAACCCGGACCGAATCGGTAGCGAGGTGTTCGCGAGAGGGGCGGGCGGCGTACGAGGCTGAGAGAGAAGCTCTTCTGTGCGATTTGTTTATTTTCTTCTTTTCGACCGGTATTTGTGGTGGAAAGCGAGTTTAGAAGCCTTAAATTCGAGTAGCGTTGGTTACGCAACATTTTTAGTCTACATTCCCTACAATGGCGTCGTCGGCAGGACGTGTAAGGTGTTCCAATCAGGCAGAAAAATATTACACGAGAGGGGACGGGGATTATTTTTCCTTTCCGAGTTTTCGGTTTCATTTTCATTGTTTTTGCTGCTGTGCCGTGCTGTGCTTTGCGCTTTCTTCGTACATACAGTACAGACCTAGAGCATATCGAAAGAGGAAAATAAGTACAGACAGTAGTACCCTACCTGGGGTATTTGTACGTACGTGCGTACGTACGACATCCACGACGCGAAGCGTGTACGTATGTGGCATCCAAGCTGACGTCGGAGCTGTTTTTTCCTGAAGCATGGCGGCGGGGCTCTTGGCATTATCAAGTCGACGGTTTGCAATTACGATCCTTGAAAAAACTAAGCTCAATCGTGGACCTCTGTTCGCTTCGCATAATTTGATGTACTTTTTTCCTTCCTGGCCGAGCGTAGCGGGCGGCGTAGGCCGCCCGCGGAGCGAAGCGCATTGTACATACATACATACATACATACATACAGAGACGGCAGTCAGGATATCGAGGTGCCAGGCGGACTAGAAGGGAGGAGCTGGCTATGCTACTTGTACCACAAACTGCTGCCGCTATACCTGGAGGGTGCTTTGTGCTTTGGGCGGCCTGCTATTTTCCATTAGTTCTTAGTCTCACAACAGCAGTGGTGTTTTTCTTATGTTTCCCTATTCGTTTAGCTCATTCTTTTCAATTGTCTGCCCACATCCCCTGTGGCGGGGAACGACAGTTTGTTCCTTCTATTTTTCTTTTCTACATTTATCTTTTTTTTCTTCTCTCTGTATATATATATATATATATTTTTTCCTTGATTATTTTTGTTACTCTTTTTCATATCATGTGTATGTCATGTCTGAGTCACCCCGCGGTACGTAAGGTTGCACATTTTGGGACAAAGGTTTCTGACTTATTGAATTCTCCAAGTGAGGAACTGAGAATCGAAATTTTACTCGTGTACGTATTCGTTTTAGGACTAGCGCTCACAAGCACGTGCCGGTCGGGTGGCACGAACGGATTTCTTCCAAGTAAGTGTTGTATCCAGTGAGATATTGAGCTCCTAAGGTGAGGGGCTCAGGAACTTCAGGTGCAACCTTACTCTGGGATGGCTCGCCTGTCGTATCCAGCAGCCCCGGTGATTCAAGTAGTTAACCTCGAATTCTACTTGTGTTTGAGTCCTGGGTTCGAGCCCCAGATGGGTCGGACTTTGACTTTATTTGCAAAAATTAAAATTAAAAGGATTCAATTGTTGAGAGCGCCTTGCAGCGTGGGTAGGCACAATTCGATGCGAGTCGACGAGGGAAGAAAAGGCTGAAATCTTCTCGCGATAAAATGAAGGCACGTACCGTAGCGGGAAGGGGGTAGAAGAGCCTGCCATGTGACCCCGGATCTGAGTCACGAGTTGAAAGGAGAGAGAGAAGACGATGTGCGAAGATAATAAATGGGATAAGCAAAAAATACAAAATATAACGTGGCAACGTAGTATCTCTGTAGATACACTGACTGTGTGTGTGTTCTTCACATTAATCCGTTCTTTCCACCCGTCGACATCCTGCACAACCAGTGTCCGTGCGGATTCTTGGATCCTATTCATAAAAGGGATACAAGTTATGTGGTCACAAAGCTACGCCACAGAGATACTACGTTGCCACGTACCAGGTATGCAGTAAGCACTGCAGTGGGCAATGCAATGCCCTGTCATCATACTACCAGCCGGTCGCCCCGGTGCTTCAAGTGGTTAACCTCGAATTCTACTTGTTTGAGTCCTGGGTTCGAGCCCCAGGTGGGTCGGACTCTGACTTTATTTGCAAAAATAAAAAAGGGTTCAATTGTTGAGAGCGCCTCGCAGCGTGGGTAGGCACAATTCGATGCGAGTCGACGAGGGAAGAAAAGGCTGAAATCTTCTCGCGATCAAAATGAAGGCACGTACCGTAGCGGGAAGGGGGGAGAAGAGCCTGCTGGATCTGTGTTACGGGTTGGAAGGAGATAGAGAAGAAGATGTGCGAAAATAAACAAAGGAGAGATAAAAAAAAAAAACTAGAAACGACAGGCACGACATACACAACTTTCAGAATATGGAAACGAAAAAAACAATCAAAGAGAAAACAAAAACAAAGTTGACAAATCGAAAAACAAGAACAAAAAATGATAGCAAAAACTAAGAGAAACTTTCTGCCGTGCACCCCCCCCGCAGGCGAGGTGGCCAACACTTTCGTTTTTTTTATCTTTGCTTATCCCATTTTTTTATTTTCGCCCACTTGTACTACCGGGGCAAAAAAAAACGAGCTGGAAAAAGAGAAAACATTAACCCAAACACCACTGCTTGTAAACAGAGTAGACATGGCTTTGCATTGCCACTTCAGTGCATACTGCACACGTGGCAATGTAGTATACAGTTTGTGACGAATAACTCGGATCTCTCTTGGGGTAAGGCGCCAGCACACGGTCACTGGGCGTTCTGGATGTCGTTGGGTAGAGGTATATGTTTAATGGGAGCGCAACACACTACTACTGGTATCGCCTAGAGGTGAGCACCTTTAAAAATAAACGGTTTGAACCGGTTTTTGGAAACCCAGCAGGCTTGTACGAGTAGTCGGTTTTTCGAAAAAAAAAAAAAAAAACGTTTTTATTGCCGGTTTAAACAGGTTAACCGGAGAACCGGTTTAAACCGGCCAAACCGGACATTTTTTTTTTTGTTTTCCGACAGAGTAAAACCATTACCAATTTAGTATTCATAGACTGCCTGCACAGTAGCAGTAACAGTTGTAGGACTACTGCTGTGGTATTTTGAATAGTTAATAGTAGAAAATCTTGATTATTACGTACTTCATTTATATCAACCGAAGCTCGGAAAAAAACTATTGGAAGAAACATCCTGCTGCACTACAGTTACAGCTGTGGTTACAGCTGTAGTAGTTCCTATCAACAGCGATATAATATTATAAATATCATCACTATTTTTTCCTGAACTTCAGAAGAATAGATGTGTCCGGAATTATAATTTACGATTTAATACTGAGGCCACTTCTTATGTCGTCAGATTTGCAGTCAGTTGAAAATGGTGCTATCGGCACGTTCACACGTGATTTTGCACCGAAAATGCGCGAAGTTGCCGTTTCTCGCCTCAGAATGACTTGGACTTTTCTCCAAGACCTATCTAGAGCTGTTTCCCGCTTCTCGAGGTGCCCAGTTGCAGGAAATCACCTTCGGTACTTTTCCGATCCAACTGGGTCAAATACGATTACAATCCCCGATTAGATCGGGAAAAACGTTTTTTCCGATCCGATCCCAGATCGTAATCGTATTTGACCCAGATGGATCGGAAAAGTACCGAAGGTGATTTCGTACAACAACTAGAATCGGGAAATAGCTCTAGATAGGTCTTGGAGAATAGTCCAAGTCATTCTGAGGCGAGAATCAGCAGTTTCGCACATTTTCGGGGCAAAAGCTCGTGCGAACGTGCTGATAGCACCATTTTCAACTGACTGCAAATAAATCCGACTGCATAAGAAGTGGCCTTATAATAGCATATATTGGAAGCTCATCAGGTTTCCGAACAGAGTGGCATATGCCTCAGGATACAAAACATCGCCGAGATCCGCACTACATATCCTAGATAACAAGTGGTGTAAATCGACCTTGAAATATATTTCGACGTCCACTAGCAACCATGCAGTGTTTTTTCGTACACGTATCGCGTATGCTCGTTGCATTGAGTCTTGTAATATTAAGAGTTCGTAGTTTTGTACTGGTACGTACGATTCAGATGTGCGTTTGTCTCCATCCCGTTTGATATTTTCGCCGTTCTTTCCAACAACAGTATGTATAAAGAGACGCAACTCAGATCCAGGGTCACATAGCAGGCTCTTTTTTTCCCCCTCTCAGCTACGGGCCCGTGCGCTGCATTTTTGTCGAGAGGAGACTCCAGTGCTTCCTTCCTTCATCGATTTGCGTCGAATTTCGCATACCCTCGCCAGGCGTTATTATCCATTGCTTCCTTACCTTTATTGTAGATGTTCAAAAATTCCCAGCCTCTTCCACCATGGGATTCGAGCTCCAGGATCAACGCGATCAGCCCTTTACTGCAGTCCCTTTTTTGGAGCAAACCAGTCAAACTCTAAGTAATTGGTGCAGAAAAAGCAAGGCTCATCACAGTGACTGAGAATCGTGGCGGGACGGGACGGGACAGATTTTCCTTGTATGGCGGGAAAAAAATGACAACGGGACGGTAAAATAAAGGAACAAAAAGTTGGCGGGATGGAACGGCGGGTGCACAATTTCTCGACGGGACGGGACGGTGAAATTCAACGGGATAGATTTTCACGACGGGACAGGACGGTAATTATCTTTTTCTCCGGCAGGACGGGACGGTATTTGCTTTCTCCCTCGGCGGGACGGGACGGTAAATATTTTTTCCCTCGGCGGGACGGGACGAACATTTTTACCCTCGGCGGGACGGAACGGTAAATGTTTTCCTCACGGCGGGACGGGAGGGTAATTTGTTTTTCTTCGACGGGGCGGGACGGTAATTGTTTTTCCTCGGCTGAACGGGACGGTAACTATACATTTCTTTTTATTGCTGCAAGGTCTTGGCGCGGTTGCATGTGAAGACTTTCCCTAACTACTGATTGCGCGAAGGGAGCCGGCCCGACGCAACCGCTGTTCTTCTCGACCCGCGGCCCACAAGCTCCGAGAAGTGCTACCACTACACGGGCGACGTTCTTTCTGATTTCTTCCTTCCCCTGCCCCAAGTACTCTTGTTGCGGTGCCAGCTCATCATGGTGGCTGTTTTGATGATTAATGTGCTTGCGCTGTGTTGCTGGTGGTTGTGGAGGTAGGTGGAGATAGGTGGTGTGGTGGAGGTGGTGGCGGCGGCGGCGGTGATTCTAGTGCCGCTCGCTGCTGATCAATCGACCCCCCGCCCGTGAGATAGGCATCCATGGCGTCCGTACCGGTCATGCCAAAGATGCTAGGAGACAGCATTTTTACCCCTTGACAGACAGCAAGTTTGCTTTGTGACACATACATACATGCATACATGCATACATGCATCCATGTATCCATGCATGTATGTATGTATGACATATGTATGTAATGTATGTATGCATGTATGTATGCATGATGCATACATACATGCATACATACATTACATACATACATATATACATACATACATACATACATACATACATACATACATACATACATACAAACATACATACATACATACATACATACATACATACATACATACATACATACATACATACATACATACATACATACATACATACATACATACATACATACATACATACATACATACATACATACATACATACATACATACATACATGGAACTACATACTTAGATCACAACCCCTGAGCGTGCTCGATTGGTGCATCCCTGGCCTCTCAGAGCTCCCACTTCCAAACCGCCTCCTTTCATTACTTGCCGGACCTTTCCAGCAGTTCTTTGTTTTCCCGGCCATTTCTTCCTTTTCTCTTCTTTCGTTTCGAGTGCGTGCGTGTTCTCCGAGCACGGCATCGCGGGAGGACCCGGCACCGTCGCGGGTGTCAGCGGGTGCTGGCGGGTAGAGGGGGGGTTGCAAGGAGCGCGGTCGCCGCGTTCGTGCCTAGGCGCCGCGTGTGCCTCGAGACACGAGGGATGCATGAATGGGCTTTGTCTGGCTTCGATTTATGATTGTTGATAGAGTATGTACGATATTAAAAAGGTCGTTCGGGAGGGCAAGATAATATTCAAGCGCTGCTTATTTTTGCGACCACGCTGAATTTGAAAGAGGGAGGTGTGCAGTTTGAACACCAACGTTATCGAGCTGGCGAACGACGGCCACGGTGAGCACCGGGCTTCACGCGGGGCGGGCGACGGGGCTGATCGTGGGAGAGAGTGATAAAAGCTTAACCCGGACCGAATCGGTAGCGAGGTGTTCGCGAGAGGGGCGGGCGGCGTACGAGGCTGAGAGAGAAGCTCTTCTGTGCGATTTGTTTATTTTCTTCTTTTCGACCGGTATTTGTGGTGGAAAGCGAGTTTAGAAGCCTTAAATTCGAGTAGCGTTGGTTACGCAACATTTTTAGTCTACATTCCCTACAATGGCGTCGTCGGCAGGACGTGTAAGCTGTTCCAATCAGGCAGAAAAATATTACACGAGAGGGGACGGGGATTATTTTTCCTTTCCGAGTTTTCGGTTTCATTTTCATTGTTTTTGCTGCTGTGCCGTGCTGTGCTTTGCGCTTTCTTCGTACATACAGTACAGACCTAGAGCATATCGAAAGAGGAAAATAAGTACAGACAGTAGTACCCTACCTGGGGTATTTGTACGTACGTGCGTACGTACGACATCCGCGACGCGAAGCGTGTACGTATGTGGCATCCAAGCTGACGTCGGAGCTGTTTTTTCCTGAAGCATGGCGGCGGGGCTCTTGGCATTATCAAGTCGACGGTTTGCAATTACGATCCTTGAAAAAACTAAGCTCAATCGTGGACCTCTGTTCGCTTCGCATAATTTGATGTACTTTTTTCCTTCCTGGCCGAGCGTAGCGGGCGGCGTAGGCCGCCCGCGGAGCGAAGCGCATTGTACATACATACATACATACATACATACATACATACATACATACATACATACATACATACATACATACATACATACATACATACATACATACATACATACATACATACATACATACATACATACATACATACATACATACATACATACATACATACATACATACATACATACATACATACATACATACGTACATACATACATACATACATACATACATACATACATACATACATACATACATACATACATACATACATACATACATACATACATACATACATACATACATACATACATACATACATACATACATACATACATACATACATACATACATACATACATACATACATACATACAGAGACGGCAGTCAGGATATCGAGGTGCCAGGCGGACTAGCAGGGAGGAGCTGGCCATGCTACTTGTACCACAAACTGCTGCCGCTATACCTGGAGGGTGCTTTGTGCTTTGGGCTGCCTGCTATTTTCCATTAGTTCTTAGTCTCACAACAGCAGTGGTGTTTTTCTTATGTTTTCCTATTCGTTTAGCTCATTCTTTCTTAATTGTCTGCCCACATCCCCTGTGGCGGGGAACGACAGTTTGTTCCTTCTAATTTTCTTTTGTTCATTTATCTTTTTTTTCTTCTCTCTTTATATATAAAAATATATATTTTCCTTGATTATTTTTGTTACTCTTTTCATATCGTGTGTGTGTCATGTCTGAGTCACCCCGCGGTACGTAAGGTTGCACATTTTGGGACAAAGGTTTCTGACTTATTGAATTCTCCAAGTGAGGAACTGAGAATCGAAATTTTACTCGCGTACGTATTCGTTTTAGGACTAGCGCTCACAAGCACGTGCCGGTCGGGTGGCACGAACGAATTTCTTCCAAGTAAGTGTTGTATCCGGTGAGATATTGAGCTCCTAAGGTGAGGGGCTCAGGAACTTCAGGTGCAACCTTACTCTGGGATATCTCGCCTGTCGTATCCAGCAGCCCCGGTGATTCAAGTAGTTAACCTCGAATTCTACTTGTGTTTGAGTCCTGGGTTCGAGCCCCAATGGGGTCGGACTTTGATTTTATATGCAAAAATTAAAATTAAAAGGATTCAATTGTTGAGAGCGCCTTGCAGCGTGGGTAGGCACAATTCGATGCGAGTCGACGAGGGAAGAAAAGGCTGAAATCTTCTCGCGATCAAAATGAAGGCACGTACCGTAGCGGGAAGGGGGTAGAAGAGCCTGCTATGTGACCCCGGATCTGAGTCACGAGTTGAAAGGAGAGAGAGAAGACGTTGTGCGAAGATAATAAATGGGATAATAAGCAAAAAATACAAAATATAACGTGGCAACGTAGTATCTCTGTAGATACACTGACTGTGTGTGTGTTCTTCACATTAATCCGTTCTTTCCACCCGTGGACATCCTGCACAACCGACTGAGACAATGGTCCTACAAACACCAGACCGGACAACCCTCGCACCACCGCTCGTCATCGAAGCGGCAGGTCAGAGGTATAAGCAGACGACCCAGTTCTTATACCTAGGCGGCGTTATCCACGAAAACGCTGACCTCTCGCTCGAAATCGACCGACGGATCCGCCTCATGCGAGCATGCCTCAAACGGTTCGGCCCGGAGTTGTATGATAGGACGACCGCCCCCCTTAGCCTTAAAGTCCGAATGCTGAAGGCCGAGGTGATTGAGACCCTGCTGTACGGGTGTGTGACGTGGACCCTCAGAGCGGAACACTTTGCCAAGCTTCGAACGGCTCACCACCAAGTCCTGTTGCGAGTCATTGGCTTCCAGCGCCGACTTCGTACTGACCATGCCACCCTCTCGTACGCGAAGGCCCTCAAGATGACACGTTGCGAGAGCATCGAAACGACCATTCGCGAACGGCGGCTCTTCTTTGCGGGGGGCGTGGCACGGCAAAGCAAGGAGCGATTACCCAATCGGGTAATGCTCGGGACGATAGCTGGTGGGGAGAACCCGAGACCAGGCGGACAGTGTAAGACTTGGCATAGATGCATAGTCGAAGACCTTAGGGAGTTCCGAGCCACCGAAGGGTCAACGGAAGTTGCCCCCTTGGTGTTTGGAGTTGAGACCGCGTTGTGGTCCACTGCAGCCAAAAAGGTGGGGAAGTGGTACCGGGGGATCCTTGAAGCAGCCGAACGGTTCATGGTGAGGTGGCACGAGGCTGAGGCTGAGATGAGTAGACAGCGCCGCGCATCCGCCGTGGATGGTGCCCAAAGGAACGGGGGGGGAGGGGGCAACAGGAGAAGTGGCATAAAGCCCGACCGAGTGAATGCGGAGAGGGGGGGGAACAGGAGGGGTAGTAGGGAAACGGCGGTAGACGAAAGTAGGAAGGAGATGGCAGACAGGGTAGCAAGGCACCAAGTCGACTAGGAAGTAGAATATGACCATACTACTAGTGCTACCAACTGGTGCAGCTGGCTCGAACGTGGTCTTCCCTTGTCTTCTCTTTTTTTTTTTCTTTTTTTTTCTTTTTTCTTGCGCTGACTCTCCGTGATTTTCATTTCATTTTTTGCTCTTCCTCTTCCTTTTCTGATTGATAAGCCGTACTCAAGGAGCCGTGTGGCGTGGTTGGAAGACGAACCTGCTCTGCTCGGCTCGTATTGTCTGACGCCAAGGGGCTGGGCATAGTTGACGAACGCAGGGCGGAGACGGCAGTCTGGGTAGCAAGGTACCAGGCGGATTAGAAGGGAGAACCTGGCTATACTACTCGTACCACAAGCTGCTGCCGCCACCTAGAAGGTGCTTTGGGCTTTGGTCTGCCTGTTATTTCCCCTTTGTTATTTTTCCTTGTTACTTTCTCCTTGGTTCTTTGTCTTACTCTGTTCACAAGCAGTGGTGTTTTTTGTTATTTCTTCTTTTTTCCAGCTCGTTCTTTTTCAAGTGTAGGCCACCTCGCCTGCGGGGGGGGGGGCACGACAGATTGTTTCTCTTAGATTTTGCTTTCATTTTTCTTCTTTTTCTTTTTCGACTTGTCTACCTTGTTTTTGTTTTCTCTTTGATTGTTTGTTTTCGTTTCACTATTTCATAGATTGCGTATGTCGTGCCTGTCGTATCTAGTATGATGACATGGCTTTGCATTGCCCACTGCAGTTCACACTGCACACGTGGCAACGTAGTATCTCTGTGGCGTAGCTTTGTGACCACAGAACTTGTATCTCTTCTAGGATGGAAGAATCGGCACGGACACTGGTTGTGCTGGATGTCGACGGGTAGAAAGAACGGTTTAATGTGAAGAACACACACACACACACACCAGTGTCCGTGCCGATTCTTGGATCCTATTCATAAAAGGGATACAAGTTATGTGGTCACAAAGCTACGCCACAGAGATACTACGTTGCCACGTACCAGGTATGCAGTAAGCACTGCAGTGGGCAATGCAATGCCCTGTCATCATACTACCAGCCGGTCGCCCCGGTGATTCAAGTGGTTAACCTCGAATTCTACTTGTTTGAGTCCTGGGTTCGAGCCCCAGGTGAGTCGGACCTTTGACTTTATTTGCAAAAATAAAAAAGGGTCCCTTTGTTGAGAGCGCCTTGCAGCGTGGGTAGGCACAATTCGATGCGAGTCGACGAGGGAAGAAAAGGCTGAAATCTTCTCGCGATAAAAATGAAGGCACGTACCGTAGCGGGAAGGGGGTAGAAGAGCCTGCTATGTGACCCCGGATCTGAGTTACGAGTTGGAAGGAGAGAGAGAAGACGATGTGCGAAGATAATAAATGGGATAAGCAAAAAATACAAAATAAAACGTGGCAACGTAGTATCTCTGTAGATACACTGACTGTGTGTGTTCTTCACATTAATCCGTTCTTTCCACCCGTCGACATCCTGCACAACCAGTGTCCGTGCCGATTCTTGGATCCTATTCATAAAAGGGATACAAGTTATGTGGTCACAAAGCTACGCCACAGATATACTACGTTGCCACGTACCAGGTATGCAGTAAGCACTGCAGTGGGCAATGCAATGCCCTGTCATCATACTACCGGCCGGTCGCCCCGGTGGTTCAAGTGGTTAACCTCGAATTCTACTTGTTTGGGTCCTGGGTTCGAGCCCCAGGTAGGTTGGACTCTGACTTTATTTGCAAAAATAAAAAAGGGTTCAATTGTTGAGAGCGCCTTGCAGCGTGGGTAGGCACAATTCGATGCGAGTCGACGAGGGAAGAAAAGGCTGAAATCTTCTCGCGATAAAAATGAAGGCACGTACCGTAGCGGGAAGGGGGGGGAGAAGAGCCTGCTATGTGACCCCGTATCTGAGTTACGAGTTTTTTTTTTTTTTTTTTTTTTGTTTGTTTTTTTTTTTTTTTTTTTTTTTTTTTTTCATCCCATTCATTATCTTCGCACATCTTCTTCTCTCTCTCCTTCCAACTCGTAACTCAGATCCGGGGTCACATAGCAGGCTCTTCTCCCCCCTTCCCGCTGCGGTACGTGCCTTCATTTTTATCGCGAGAAGATTTCAGCCTTTTCTTCCCTCGTCGACTCGCATCGAATTGTGCCTACCCACGCTGCAAGGCGCTCTCAACAATTGAATCCCTTTTTTTATTTTTGCAAATAAAGTCAAAGTCCGACCCACCTGGGGCTCGAACCCAGGACTCAAACAAGTAGAATTCGAGGTTAACCACTTGAACCACCGGGGCGACCGTGGAAGGAGAGAGAAAAGAATATGGGCGAAGATAATAAATGGGATGAGCAAAAAGAAATATTAAAAAAATACCACTTCACGAAATAATTTTAGATGCATATGGAGGCGTTGTTAGGAGGGTTGAACCCCTTTAGGACCCCAGTCCCGTTTTGGGGGCAAATCACTTGGGAATTAGGCCAAGTATTATGGGAAATTTTTGAGACGTTATTTCTGTCTTTTTATTTTGTGAGTTTTCGGGCTACAGAAAAGTGTGGGTGAAAATATATAACGTGTATTATGGGTTCTGATTTTTAAAAGTGGTTTTGCATAGTATTGGTTGATCGTGGCTTCGTCTGAGGTGGGGTCCAACAGCTTGGCTTCGGCCTGTAGCATCTTCATCCAAGTTGATTTTCTGTAGTCTGGGCGTGGCTTGGCACGTCGCGAGCGTTTTACGGCAGGCGTCTCAGCGTCCTCCTCGTCGTCTTCAAACGTTGCGAAGGCAGCGGCGGCCGCGAGCGTGGTTTCAGCATCCAAACACGGGAGGATTAGCGCCGGCGACATCGAGTCGCCATCGCTGCTGCTGCTGCTGCTGCTGCTGCTGTTGCTGCTGCTGCTGCTGCTGGTGCTGCTGTTGCTGCTGCTGCTGCTGGCGGTGCTGCTGCTGCTTCTGCTACTGCTGGTGCCGCTGTTGCAGCTGCTGCTGCCACCGCTAATATTGCTTCCATGTGAAGGAGAAGCCATCTCTCTTTACACAAGCGCCGTAGTTACCGCCCGCCGTCGGCTTGATGCTTTCGCGTGGTGGGTGACGGGTGGCAGGTGCGCAGGTAGATAGGTGGGCTGGCAGTAGTAGTGAGATGTAGCACCCAAAATACGAAAAATCTCAGTTCTCAGAAATCAGCGAAACCTCTCAGAACTGACCTCAGTTCTGAGAGGTTTTGCTGATTTTTGCCCCCTCCAGGAACTGAGATCAAAAATATCGATGATTTCCTGTCCCATAATAGATGGTTCTGATTTTTGGGCTTCGGAGATCGCTGAAAAGGCCAGAAATAACGTCTCAAAAATTTCCCATAATACTTGGCCTTACGATGGGTTGTCCCCAAATCGGAACTGCGGTACTATAGCGGTCACATGACCGCAACGAACGGTGTCGTGAGTCGTGAGCGACGTAACGTGGTGTCCGCGGAGATTGAATGAAGTAAAAAATTCACCATCTCACCTTTTTTGAACCGGACATATCCAGAGATATTCAACCATCGGATAGATTGGGTGTCTGTTGCATTCCCAGTGCCCCTCCTCTTGCAATACCGCACGTCCAAGACCTGCCACGGCAGCAGCACGGCGGTACCTAGGGTGTATCTCTGTTAGCAGCACCGTGCGATAGGGTGTATTGCACAGGCAAGGATGCGAGAACTTGCTATCCGAATCGGCAGACTGAAAGTGTTCATCGTTCGAGCCATTCTGCCATCCTTGATCGGAGCAATCACGGTTCTCCGCCAGGAGTGCTATCTTGCGACCTCAAGCGCAGCAGGACCTCAGCTGCAAGTTGAGGACACAAACCGTGTGAATGTCTACGTCTACGATGACCCTGTGTTTGACCACACGGCATTGATACAGTGCTACCGCGACCGTCACGAGGGCGTAGCTCCTTGGCAAGACGAGCGCAAAGACATGGCCCAAGACATGGGAGAAGTTTGGCTGCACCAGTCACTGCTGTCGCACCCATGGCGCGTTTTGGACCCCGAAGATGCTGACGTTTTCTTCATCCCACTTTACCCCGTGCTTGGGCACAAGCTCTCAGAAACCCGGAAGTCTTGTTATGGGATTGATCATCAGCAGAGAGTAACCAGGGCCATCATGCACCTCGTCATCAACAGCACCTACTTCAACAGGTTCGGGGGGGCAGATCACGTCGTAGTGTGCGCGTGGTGGGACTGCAAACGTGCCCTCAGCCCCCTACACCGCATGTTATTGCGGCGTACGGTGGTGGGAATCAACGAGAATCTCGACCGCTGGTCGTGGTGGGGCTGCCAGGAGAGGATTGTCACCGTCCCATACACAACGAGCAGCGCCTTGACGACCACCGGAGCGATTGGAGGGCGGAGTACGGGGGAAAGAGACATCCCCTTTACTTTCATCGGCTCGTCGCGAAGAAAACCCGAAAGAAAAAACTTAGAGGTGGGTAAATAGGGACGATTGCAAAGGCAATACACGATACACTACGGGCACAGCAGTAACTACAGAGTAATCGGTTCTGCAGCTGTTCGTGACTTGTGTTCACGTCACTTCGGGTGGGAGCTCCGGGGTCCCGCAGACTTTTTTTTTTTTTTTTTTCATCCCATTTATTATCTTCGCACATCTTCTTCTCTGTCCTTCCAACTCGTAACTCAGATCCGGGGTCACATAGCAGGCTCTTCTCCCCCCTTCCCGCTACGGTACGTGCCTTCATTTTGATCGCGAGAAGATTTCAGCCTTTTCTTCCCTCGTCGACTCGCATCGAGTTGTGCCTACCTACGCTGCAAGGCGCTCTCAACAATTGAATCCTTTTTTATTTTTGCAAATAATGTCAAAGTCCGACCCACCTGGGGCTCGAACCCAGGACTCAAACAAGTAGAATTCGAGGTTAACCACTTTTTTTTTTTTTTTTTTTTTCATCCCATTTATTATCTTCGCACATCTTCTTCTCTCTCTCCTTCCAACTCGTAACTCAGATCCGGGGTCACATAGCAGGCTCTTCTTCCCCCTTCCCGCTACGGTACGTGCCTTCATTTTTTATCGCGAGAAGATTTCAGCCTTTTCTTCCCTCGTCGACTCGCATCGAATTGTGCCTACCCACGCTGCAAGGCGCTCTCAACAATTGAATCCCTTTTTTTATATTTTTGCAAATAAAGTCAAAGTACGACCCTCCTGGGGCTCGAACCCAGGACTCAAACAAGTAGAATTCGAGGTTAACCACTTGAACCACCGGGGCGACCACCGGGGCGACCGGCTGCAGACTACAAACAAATGTTCCACGTACAGAGTATGGCCCGCCAACAAAGAACACATAATCTGGGCAAGCCTGAGATTCTTGTCGGGGCGCCATCTTCTAAAGTCCTTGAGCATACGCTATTACGCACCAGGTAGGATTTAGTCTGGGTTTCACCTCTGACCCAATAATCTTAGCTTTCTCCGAAGTTATGAGCAACATATTATCATTGGTCGCGTTCTTATTGGCGGGCCTATACTGATGTGTATAATAATCCTGGCAGCCTATACCGTTCCCCCCGCTGCCTCGGCAAGGTATGCTGCGAGGCATGCCCGATCAGGGCATATAGTGAGGGGGCTGTGTCTTTCTGGCGGGTGTAAGGCCGGACTCACCCTCAAGGAGTGATTCATTCTTGCTGCTGCGTGTGGCCGCGAGGCTGAGGTCGCAGTGGAGTTGGGTCGTACGTGTTGCGTCTGGCTCGGAGACTTACGATTCGCGCGGCTTTTTTAGGTAGCTGTGGCAGAGCAGCTATGCTCAATCGGGATGTCCGTGCGCGGAGGCAGGTGAACCCACAGGCCACACGACGGCACAGTCTATTGCACCGGTTGGAGGCTGGATTCGGCGACGAAGGACAGAGACAGAGCGTCGACGAGCGGGGAAGAGACGGATTGAACTCACCCTGCACGAAAGTTTTTGTTCCTTCAGATCAAAACCGCAAGTGCGAGGAGCATTTTGTTTTTCGGGACGGGAGAGAAGAGGAACCGACTGGAAGGGAGTGGCAACGAGAGCACGTGCAAAGAAGCGGGTGGGTTGGGCCAAGGCGATGATGAGGCGGCCATGAAGAACGGCAGCAAGACGGCACACGAAGACCCATGATAGGCGCGCACACCATCACAAGAGAAGCAGTCATCGTTTTTTTTTCGGTCTTTGTTTTTCACGAGGCAGCAAGTACTTGTTTTTAACGTTACTGGTCTTTGTAGCGTTGGCGAGTTGTATACCCTTCATGGGGAATGACTCCCGCAATTTTCATGGGCGTGGTGTCATAGCTGATCTGCACGTTTAGTGTCAGACAGTCCGGGAAGAGATGGCGATGGTTGATATTCGTGTGCTGATTTTATTTTAGTGTTTTTGCTCCTTTTTCAGTGTGTATGTCCTTCACATTTCTTTTTTTCTTTTTTTTCTCCAGCTCGTTCTTTTTCAAGTGTTGACCACCTCGCCTGCGGGGGGGGGGGCACGCCAGATTGTTTCTCTTAGATTTTGCTTTCATTTTTTTTCTTCTTCTCTTTCGATTTGTCCACCTTGTTTTTGTTTTCTCTTTCATTTTTTCTTTTCGTTTCACTATTTCATAGATTGCGTACGTCGTGCCTGTCGTATTTAGTATGATGACATGGCTTTGCATTGCCCACTGCAGTACACACTGCACACGTGGCAACGTAGTATCTCTGTGGCGTAGCTTTGTGACCACAGAACTTGTATCTCTTCTAGGATTGACGAATCGGCACGGACACTGATTGTACAGAATGTCGACGGGTAGAAAGAACGGTTTAATGTGAAGAACACATACACACACATTAAAGCGTTCTTTCTACCCGTCGACATCCAGCACAACCAGTGTCCGTGCCGATTCTTCAATCCTAGAAGAGATACAAGTTATGTGGTCACAAAGCTACGCCACAGAGATACTA
This sequence comes from Nereocystis luetkeana, assembly GCA_031213475.1. Taxonomy (NCBI): domain Eukaryota; class Phaeophyceae; order Laminariales; family Laminariaceae; genus Nereocystis; species Nereocystis luetkeana. The sequence goes on from JARUPZ010000006.1 coordinate 9,131,550, forward strand.
CGTTGCCACGTGCGCAGTGTGCACTGCAGTGGGCAATGCAAAGCCATGTCATCATTCTAGATACGGAAGGCACGACATACGCAGTCTATGAGATAGTGAAACGAAAAGAAAAATCAAAGAGGAAATAAAAACTAATGGACAAATCGAAAGAGAAACAGAAAAAAAATGAAAAACACAACTAGGAGAAACAATTTGTCGTGCCCCCCCAGGCGAGGTGGCCAACACTTGAAAAAGAACGAGCTGGAGGAGAGGAAGAAAATAAAATAAAATGAGAAAAAACACCACTGCTTGTAAACAGAGTAAGACAAAGAACCAAAGAAAAAATTAACAGGGAAAAATATAACAGGGGAAATAACAGGCAGACCAAAGCCCAAAGCACCTTCCAGGTGGCGGCAGCAGTTTGTGGTACGAGTAGTATAGCCAGGTTCTCCCTGCTAATCCGCCTGGTACCTTGCTACCCAGACTGCCGTCTCCGCCCTGCGGTCGGTACCTTGCTACCCAGACTGCCGTCTCCGCCCTGCGTTCGTCACCTGTGTCCAACCCCTTGGCGTCAGACAATACGAAACGAGCAGAGCAGGTTCGTCATCCAACCACGCCACACAGCTCCTTCAGTACGGCTTTTCAATCAGCAAAGGAAGAGAAAAAAAGTGAACTGAAAATCACGGAGAGTCAGCGCAAGGAAGAAAAAAAACAAAACAAAAAGAGAAGACAAGGGAAGACCACGTTCGAACCAGCTGCACCAGTTGGTAGCACTAGTAGTCAGGTCATGTTCTAGTTCCTAGTCGACTTGGTGCCTTGCTACCCTGTCTGCCATCTCCTGCCTACTTTCGTCTACCGCCGTGTCCCTTTTACCCCTCCTGTTCCCCCCCCTCTCCGCATTCCCTTGGTCGGGCTTTCCGCAACTTCTCTTGTTGCCCCCTCCCCCCCCCGTTCCCTTGAGCACCATCCACGGCGGATGCGCGGCGCTGCTTACTCATCTCAGCCTCAGCCTCGTGCCACCTCATGAACCGTTCGGCTGCTTCAAGGATCCCCCGGTACCACTTCCCTGCCTTTTTGGCTGCAGTGGACCACAACGCAGTCTCATCTCCAAACACCAAGGGGGCAACTTCCTTTGACCCTTCGATGGCTCGAAACTCCCTATGCATCTATGCCAAGTCCTACACTGTCCGCCTGGTCTCGGGTTCTCCCCACCAGTTATCGTCCCGAACATTACCCGACTGGGTAATCGCTCCTTGCTTTGCCGTGCCACGCCCCCAGCAAACAAGAGCCGCCGTTTACGAATGGTCGTTTCGATGCTCTCGCAAAGTGTCATCTTAAGGGCCTTCGCGTACGAGAGGGTGGCATGGTCAGTACGAAGTCGGCGCTGGAAGCCAATGACTCGCAACAGGACTTGGTAGTGAGCCGTTCGAAGCTCGGCAAAGTGTTCCGCTCTGAGGGTCCACGTCACACACCCGTACAGCAGGGTCTCAATCACCTCGGTCTTCAGCATTCGGACTTTAAGGCTAAGGGGGGCGGTCGTCCTATCATACAACTCCGGGCCGAACCGTTTGAGGCATGCTCGCATGAGGCGGATCCGTCGGTCGATTTCGAGCGAGAGCGCAGCGTTTTCGTGGATAACGCCGCCTCCGCCTAGGTATAAGAACTGGGTCGTCTGCTTATACCTCTGACCTGCCGCTTCGATGACGAGCGGTGGTGCGAGGGTTGTCCGGTCTGGTGTTTGTAAGACCATTGTCTCAGTCTTCTTTTCCGACACCGTGAGGCCTGCTGCTTCGAAGACAGTCACGATGACTGTCATCATTTTTGCGAGCCCTTCAGCCGACTTCGAGACAATTCCTGCATCATCGGCGTACAACATGCCCCATACAGACCTTCGCACGCACGCCAATGGCTCCTCCTTCCCTGTTCGAACTTCTCCAGCTTCACTGAGTTGGACCAAATCCCTTACAATGGCTTCGTCTTGGCTGAAGCGTACTAGTACGACGTGTAACGCAGCAGCGAAGAACACGTTGAACAGTAACGGTGATAGTACACAGCCTTGCCGCAGCCCCTGCGTGACATCAAACCATTCCGAGAGGTCGCCGTCATCAGTACGCGCGCGAGCCCGCATGCCATCGTGGAAATTACGGATAATTCTCAGCATCTTGGTTGGTACGCCAAGGCGTGTGAGTACCTTCCATAACAGCTCTCGGTCGACAGAGTCGTACGCTTTCTGCAGATCGATGAAGCACACGTATAAGGGGATTTTCCTCTGTCGTCCGAGCTCTTGCAGCCGGCGCACGACGAACAACATATTAATCGTTGATCGTGCGGGGCGGAAGCCGCACTGTTGCTCGGGGAGTAGTTCCTCGGTCTCGCAGTAGTTGCTGAGGCGGGACGCGACGATTTTCAGCAACACTTTGCCTGCGTGGGCAACAAGCGAAATCCCTCTATAGTTGTTGCAGTCAGTTCGATCCTTCTTTTTGTGAAGGACCTTGATGATCGCATCTTTCCATTGTTGAGGGACTTCTCCCGTTAACCAAACATTGACAAGGATGTTGTGAAAGCGCTGGGCGAATGCCGGGTGGTCGATTTTTAGGAACTCGACCGGGAGACCATCTGGCCCGACAGCTTTCCAATTCAACATCCCCTTAAATGCTTCTGTCATCTCGTCTATGGATGGTTCATCTTCAAGCGACAGTTTAGGCGGTCGCGGTGGCAAGAGGTCGATGATCGTGGGATCGAGTTTCAGCGACTTCGTGTTCAAGAGTTTGTGGTAAAACCCCGCCCATCGTTCACGAATTCGCACCTTTTCCCGTAAAATCGTGCCATCCTCGTCCCTAAGCATGTCCGCGAGTCGTCACTCTGACAGCACCCGAGACATCAGGCGTGTTTTTCCCTGTGTTCATGACTTCCGTGCGTTTAGTACGGTGCAAGCAGCACTCCAGACAGCAGCCGCTGTAGTCAGCAGCCACAACTTGGTTAGTGGTGGGAACGGGAGTAACTCTATGTTCTAGAGTTGTGAGGATATACGCGCGGCCATGTTAGTTCAGTCTGCATGTTTTTTTCATCTTGTGTACGCCTACTCCGTCTCTTGTTGTTTTTTTGTTTTCAAGGCAGCCGAATTTCGATTCTATATGGTTTTTCGGATTTGTCTAGGTCTCCAGCACCTTTGTGTGACCACGGACTCCTTCAGTCAGAGAGTTAATGTGAGAACAACAACAGGAGGTACCTTTAGAACGGTAAAGTGGAGTACTATTAAAATTATAGGTTTCCCCTAAAATCAGGCGCCCCTGTTTCACTTGAGCCAAACACAGTTATACTTGGAAAACCAATGTAAAAAACACACGCCAATAGAGGTGTTTCTGTCCATGAGAAATCACCCTCTCTTCTTTGTTGCGTTTGAACAGTAAGCGGGCGGCCTTCAAAATCTGAAGGGTTTTTCCTTCTGAACGTGATACCTACCCGGGTATACGAAGTTCTTTTTTGTTGTTATTGTTTTTGCACATCCCATTCATTATCTTCGCCCATCTTCTCTCTCTCCTTCCAACTCGTAACTCAGATCCGGGGTCACATAGCAGGCTCTTCTCCCCCCTTCCCGCTACGGTACGTGCCTTCATTTTTTATCGAGAGAAGATTTCAGCCTTTTCTTCCCTCATCGACTCGCATCGAAATGTGCCTACCCACGCTGCAAGGCGCTCTCAACCATTGAACCCTCTATGATTCGAGAGTTATTCGAGAAACCAAGCATGTCTCGTGTTCGTGTGGTGCCCTATTAATAGTATTAATAGCTAGTGGCCGCACGCTTGTGTAGTACCAGCACAATACCTGAAGAGTCTAGATAGTGCGTGAATTGCCCCATTATTTTGGTTGAATCCTTTTACATCCGCCGCCACGCTTCATCCTGCAGCAGCCCTTGCTTACCCTGACCCATCACTACGTGCACTCATCGTTTACCTATATCAACATATCGGGGGCAGTGATGGTGTCGGCATCGCCTCCACGCTAGCTAAACGTGCTCAGTACAGATGATGCCCGTTCACGTTAGTATGGTTGATTGGTGGTATGGTCCTTTCGATCAAAGAATAGAATACTCTGTCGAGTATCGGACGGCAAACATATTACTTTTAGTGTTGAAGATCGAAACCAAAACGTTTCGATACGATAAGGCTGAAATAACTTCGACAATCATAGCGATAACGATATTTGTCGTTAGACCAACTGTGGCAAATCTTTGAAGGAGTCTGAGAATTGGCTTTTTTTGCCGAAAACCGGCGATTCACTTGACGGGGCCGCCAAGAACACCGGCAGACTCCTCAGGTTGCTCCCCTTGGTTTTCCGAGAGCTTTCTCGAGCACTTTTCCGTTTTTCCAGAGTCGTAGTTGGACTGTTTTACCATATGAACTTGTATCTCTTCGAGGATTGGAGAATCGGCACGGACACTGGCTTTGCATTGCCCACTGTAGTGCACACTGCACACGTGGCAACGTAGTATCTCTGTGGCGTAGCTTTGTGACCACAGAACTTGTATCTCTCCTAGGATTGAAGAACCGGCACGGACACTGGTTGTGCTGGATGTCGACGGGTAGAAAGAACGGGTTAATGTGAAGAACACACACACACACTGGTTGTGCTGGATGTCGACCGGTAGAAAGAACGGTTTAATGTGAAGAACACACACACAGTTCTGAGGACATCATGGTTTTTCATCAAGAATCTTCCAAGATCCATTATTTCTTGCCTCAGTTCTGACCAACAGCTTTATTTGACCCACCGGAGAAAACTGATTGGCAGCTTCAAAAATAAAACTACGACTCTGGAGAAACGGAAAATTGTTCCTGAAATCTTGTAAAAAACTACGGGGAGCAATTTGAGGAGTCCATCGGTGTTTTTGGCTTTCCCACCGAGTCAAACGCGTATATTCCGCCTAAAACCTCAGTTCTGAGAGCTCAGAAATAACTTCCCATAATAGTCCGTCTTGCCGTACCGAAACACCCAAAAATGCGACAACGATAACGAAAATGGAGGCTAAAATCGGCGCACTACACACGCTGTCCCATTCCACTGTTTAGTTGTTGTCGCGTGCTTCAAACGAGAGACCCTGAATGATTCGCGTCTCAACCCCCAAAAAGTCCTGCTGCTCTGCGGCGTACGCGGTGACCGGTCATACCATTCACCAGGTTTTTACGTATGTTCATGCATAATGTTTTCGTCACGCGCACAATACATACCAGCTGGCCCAGCCAAGGTGTGGCCTAAGCGACAAAATGGCCTCGACCCGATCAATACTACCTGGTATGTCATACTGCTGTTGTGATGTGTTTTTTTTTCCCGGTGTTCATCACACACCAACCCACAAAACCGAAAGCTTGACCCATTTAGTACTGCAGTCCCGTTTTGGGGACAAACCACTTGGAATTACAGTAGACTGGTTGGTCCCCCGGTCGGGACTGCAGTACTGAAGAGTTTACCCCTGTTTCTTGGTTCGAGGAGATATACAACCGATACTAAGATCCGGGAAAAAAGAGCGACCGTAACTCGTTTGAAGAAAAAAAACAAAAAAAGGCACGCTCTCCGTTTGTCTGGATATGTGCAAATACGAGGTTAAATTTTCAGATCGAAACTCTTAAAATTACGAGCGGGTCATCGTAGGAAACCAACATGTGTCGTATGCACTTGTTTTACACGTACGAGAATTGTATTTTGGCATTATCGCTTGATGGGCGGCGAACTGGACAATGAAGTTTAAGGCGGCCGTCTCGTAGGGTCTTTGACTATTTTCGCCCTGATCGGTATAGACGATTTCAATATGGATTTCTTGTTGAAAAGTTGGTAGTGCGGAGTTTCTGCCACTATCTCGTCGAGACCGAGTCGAATAATATGCACACCTGATTTTGGATACTCTTGTTTGGCGCATGCAGTGATTTTTTGCCAGAGTTAGTGTCCCTCCAAGTTTCACTTCCAAGTTAGCATTGGCTCACGAGATACGGCTTTCGGATGGTTTATCCATTTTTTTACTGGCCCTGCTCGTACAGATAGATATCAAGTTGATGTGGAGGTCGGGTGCGAAAGATCGAAATCTGCTTCTTAGATCCGTTTTTTTTAGTTGTTTGAGAACTACCAGGTACCTCGCAACCAGGTCTACCCATCGGTGCGCTATTTCCTGTTCGCGCCTCACTTTCGCCGCCCCCCCCGTCTCTGCCAGGAATGGCCACGGCCGTGCTCGCGTAGTATCCCAGGGGGGCATGCATTTTTTTAATTTTTTTTCAAGGGTTGTTCCGATGTCAACTATCTACTACTCGTCCTGAAATTATGTATATTTAGATACTTATGTTGTTGTTGTTGTTGTTGTTGTTCTCACATTAACTCTCTGACGAAGGAGTCCGTGGTCACACAAAGGTGCTGGAGCCCTAGGAAGATCCGAAAAACAAAATAAAAATCGAAAATTCGGCTGCCTCAAAATACACGAGACGAAAAAAGCGCACACAAGATAAAACCAATGTGCAAAACTGAACTAACATGGCCGCGGGTATATCCTCTCAACTATAACATAGAAGAGTACCCCCGTTCCCACCACTAACCAACTCGTGGCTGCTGACTACAGCGGATGCTGTCTGAAGTGCTGCCTGCACCGTACGAAACGCACGGTAGTCGTGAAAACGAAAGAGGAACACACCTGCCTGCTATCTGGGGTGCTGTCAGAGTGAAGACTCGCGGATATGCAGTCAAAAAAGGAGCAATCGAACCTTACTACCACACGAATATCAACGATCGCCATAATACTTATATATCAGCCCCAGTTAAAGTGAATAAGAGATCGGGTAGATCAGCACTATGAATAGCCTCCTTTCCTTATGATCCGCAACAAACAGGTCGGAGGTAAAAAAAACACGACCGCTCTCGACTGTGCGCTTTTTTTGGGCGCCATTTCGTAGCCGTCATAAGAACATCGTAAACTACAAGCAGCGTGCCTTATCCAGCATCAACATGCCTGTGTCTCTTACCAGCTTATATATATATATATATATGTACTACCTTCCCAGGGCCTACATAGCAGGTACGACAACACCATAAACATATCAACAAACACGCTACTACTGCTCCAGATGCGATGGTACTATTACGGGGGCCCATAGTAAACAGACCTGATATTTTTAGTAAAAATAGCTCAATATATGGGTGTTGGTGTTCATCCTTGGTCCTAGTTAATATGGTCCACCGTAAAAGCACGAAACGTCGGCGCTGCCCTAATATGCTGGTATGTTTTTTGTTTTGTTTTTTCTCATCCCATTTATTATCTTCGCACATCGTCTTCTCTCTCTCCTTCCAACTCGTAACTCAGATCCGGGGTCACATAGCAGGCTCTTCTCCCCCCTTCCCGCTACGGTATGTGCCTTCATTTTTATCGCGAGAAGATTTCAGCCTTTTTTCCCCTCGTCGACTCGCATCGAATTGTGCCTACCCACGCTGCAAGGCGCTCTCAACAATTGAATCCTTTTTTTTATTTTTTTTTTGCAAAAAGAGTCAAAGTCCGACCCACCTGGGGCTCGAACCCAGGACTCAAACAAGTAGAATTCGAGGTTAACCACTTGAACCACCGGGGCGACACCGGGTGGCTCGTTCAATTATATTACTATAATTCATTTGCCACCTGACAGTATAAAAAGTATACTTGTATAGGTTTTGCTTATTGCCAATCACACCATCCACATACAACAGAAGGAAATTAACAATGCAGAAATTACCAATCAGACCTTATATTTGACCATTCTAGTAGACCAAAATCAAGCGTAAACCCTCTCATGAAGCTATCTACTTCAATCAGTTCTACCCTCCCTTTCCTAACCCTCCTGTTATTTCTGCCACCCCCCTGCACATACCGCCTTGGTACCTGCTGGTGCAAGAGCCAAGTTCTCTCTCCTCAATTTGTTTTTTAAAAGCATCGAATGAAAGTTCGCCGTTCTAATAAATGGCCGGGTTTTTTTTGCTTGAACGCCCAGAAGGTTGTGCGGACTACTGCTTGAGGTCGTACCTAGGAGGGTCTTCGCTCATCGTCCTGCTTCCTCTGTAGCGGTATTCCCTCTCCACCCCATACCGTGTACCTTGTTACACATACATATGATGACGTCGCTATCCACCTATCACGATATTGTCATATTTCATTGGTATCCGAAGTACAAACACTCAGCAGGAAACAGGAAACCTGGCCCAGGATGGATTTCTTCAGTAAGAACGGGTGCCTTACGCACTCAGTCCCTCAGCAATGGAAAGATGCGATCATCAAGGTCCTTCACAAAAAGAAGGATCGAACTGACTGTAACAACTATAGAGGGATTTTGCTTGTTGCCCACGCAGGCAAAGTGTTGCTGAAAATCGTCGCGTCCCGCCTCAGCAACTACTGCGAGACCGAGGAACTACTCCCCGAGCAACAGTGCGGCTTCCGCCCCGCACGATCAACGATTGATATGTTGTTCGTCGTGCGCCGGCTGCAAGAGCTCGGACGACAGAGGAAAATCCCCTTATACGTGTGCTTCATCGATCTGCAGAAAGCGTACGACTCTGTCGACCGAGAGCTGTTATGGAAGGTACTCACACGCCTTGGCGTACCAACCAAGATGCTGAGAATTATCCGTAATTTCCACGATGGCATGCGGGCTCGCGTGCGTACTGATGACGGCGAGCTCTCGGAATGGTTTGATGTCACGCAGGGGCTGCGGCAAGGCTGTGTACTATCACCGTTACTGTTCAACGTGTTCTTCGCTGCTGCGTTACACGTCGTACGAGTACGCTTCAGCCAAGACGAAGCCATTGTAAGGGATTTGGTCCAACTCAGTGAAGCTGGAGTAGTTCGAACAGGGAATGAGGAGCCATTGGCGTGCGTGCGAAGGTTTGTATGGGGCATGTTGTACGACGATGATGCAGGAATTGTCTCCAAGTCGGCTGAAGGGCTCGCAAAAATGATGAGTCATCGTGACTGTCTTCGAAGCAGCAGGCCTCACGGTGTCGGAAAAGACTGAGACAATGGTCCTACAAACACCAGACCGGACAACCCTCGCACCACCGCTCGTCATCGAAGCGGCAGGTCAGAGGTATAAGCAGACGACCCAGTTCTTATACCTAGGCGGAGGCGGCGTTATCCACGAAAACGCTGCGCTCTCGCTCGAAATCGACCGACGGATCCGCCTCATGCGAGCATGCCTCAAACGGTTCGGCCCGGAGTTGTATGATAGGACGACCGCCCCCCTTAGCCTTAAAGTCCGAATGCTGAAGGCCGAGGTGATTGAGACCCTGCTGTACGGGTGTGTGACGTGGACCCTCAGAGCGGAACACTTTGCCAAGCTTCGAACGGCTCACCACCAAGTCCTGTTGCGAGTCATTGGCTTCCAGCGCCGACCTCATACTGACCATGCCACCCTCTCGTACGCGAAGGCCCTCAAGATGACACGTTGCGAGAGCATCGAAACGACCATTCGTAAACGGCGGCTCTTCTTTGCGGGGGGTGTGGCACGGCAAAGCAAGGAGCGATTACCAACTCGGGTAATGTTCGGGATGATAAATGGTGGGGAGAACCCGAGACCAGCCGGACAGTGTAAGACTTGGCATAGATGCATAGTCGAAGACCTTAGGAAGTTCCGAGCCACCGAAGGGTCAACGGAAGTTGCCCCCTTGGTGTTTGGAGTTGAGACCGCGTTGTGGTCCACTGAAGCCAAAAAGGCGGGGAAGTGGTACCGGGGGATCCTTGAAGCAGCCGAACGGTTCATGGTGAGGTGCCACGAGGCTGAGGCTGAGATGAGTAGGCAGCGCCGCGCATCCGCCGTGGATGGTGCCCAAGGGAACAGGGGGGGAGGGGTCAACATGAGAAGTGGCAGAAAGCCCGACCGAGGGAATCAGAGAGGGGGGGGAACAGGAGGGGTAGAAGGGAAACGGCGGTAGACTAAAGTAGGAAGGAGACGGCGGACAGGGTAGCAAGGCACCAAGTCGACTAGGAAGTAGAACATGACCATACTACTACTAGTGCTACCAACTGGTGCAGCTGGTTCGAATGTGGTCTTCCCTTGTCTTCTCTTCTTGTTTTTTTCTTTCTTGCGCTGACTCTACGTGATTTTCACTTTTTTTTTTCTCGTCCTCTTCCTTTTCTGATTGATGAGCCGTACTGAAGGAGCCGTGTGGCGTGGTTGGATGACGAACCTGCTCTGCTCGTTTCGGGTTGTCTGACGCCAAGGGGCTGGGCATAGTTAACGACCGCAGGGCGGCGACGGCAGTCTGGGTAGCAAGGTACCGACCGCAGGGCGGAGACGGCAGTCTGGGTAGCAAGGTACCAGGCGGATTAGCAGGGAGAACCTGGCTATACTACTCGTACCACAAACTGCTGCCGCCACGTGAAAGGTGCTTTGGGCTTTGGTCTGCCTGTTATTTCCCCTGTTTTATTTTTCCTTGTTACTTTTTTTCTTGGTTCTTTGTCTTACTCTGTTTACAAGCAGTGGTGTTTTTTCTTATTTTTTTTTATTTTCTTCCTTTTCTCCAGCTCGTTCTTTTTCAAGTGTTGGCCACCTCGCCTGGGGGGGCACGACAGATTGTTTCTCCCTAGTTTTTTCTTTCATTTTTTTTCTGTTTCTCTTTCGATTTGTCCATTAGTTTTTATTTCCTCTTTGATTTTTCTTTTCGTTTCACTATCTCATAGATTGCGTATGTCGTGCCTTCCGTATCTAGAATGATGACATTGCTTTGCATTGCCCACTGCAGTGCACACTGCGCACGTGGCAACGTAGTATCTCTGTGGCGTAGCTTTGTGACCACATAACTTGTATCCCTTCTAGGATTGAAGAATCGGCACGGACACTGGTTGTGCTGGATGTCGACGGGTAGAATGAACGGTTTAATGTGAAAAACACACACACATATCAGTTTATAGAAACGAATTGTTAACATCAGAGGTCGGGACGCTTTGTATCCCTGGACACGGTTTAATGTGAAGAACACACACACACACACACACACACACATGTTGCCCATTAAGTCGGTACTCATTGATACTCACGTGTGTGTTTTGCTTTTAGAGATAAAAGAAGAGCAGCTTTTATATTCCTTTTGTGCACGGGGAGACTGAGAGCCAATATCGTGTCCCGCTTGAAACCCCTTGGTTTTCCATCTAACATACCCCTCCCAACTACTGCAAATACGATCCCGATACTCGAACCCAGTGTTTACTTTCTTTCTTTCTTGCGCTGATTCTCCGTGATTTTCATTTTTTTTTTTCGCGTCCTCTTCCTTTTCTGATTGATAAGCCGTACTGAAGGAGCAGTGTGGCGTGGTTAGACGACGAACCTGCTCTGCTCGTTTCGTATTGTCTGACGCCAAGGGGTTGGGCATAGTTGACGAACGCAGGGCGGAGACGGCAGTCTGGGTAGCAAGGTACCAGGCGGATTAGCAGGGAGAACCTGGCTATACTACTCACACCACAAACTGCTGCCGCCACCTGGAAGGTGCTTTGGGCTTTGGTCTGCCTGTTATTTCCCCTTTGTTATTTTTCCTTGGTTCTTTGTCTTACCCAGTTTACAAGCAGTAGTGTTTTTGTTTGTTTTGTTTTTTCCAGCTCTTTCTTTTTCAAGTGTTGGCCACCTCGCCTGCCGGGGGGGGGGCACGACAGATTGTTTCTCCTAGTTTTTCTCGAGTTTTTCCTTTTTTCTCTTTCGATTTGTCTACGTTGTTTTTGTTTTCTTTTTGATTGTTTTTTTTCGTTTCTCTATTTCATAGATTGTGTATGTTGGGCCTGTCGTATCTATTAATAGTATGATGACATGGCTTTGCATTGCCCACTGCAGTGCTTACTGCACACGTGGCAACGTAGTGTCTCTGTGGCGTAGCTTTGTGACCACATAACTTGTATCTCTTCTAGGATTGGAGAATCGGCACGGACACTGGTTGTGCTGGATGTCGACGGGTAGAATGAACGGTGTAATGTGAAGAACACACACACAGGTAATTGCCGGGCTTTCAGCCTTATTATATAAGGTGTGTGTGTTCTTCACATTAAACCGTTCTTTCTACCCGTCGACATCCAGCACAACCAGTGTCCGTGCCGATTCTTCAATCCTAGAAGAGATTCAACCTTTGTGGTCACAAAGCTACGCCACAGAGATACTACGTTGCCACGTGTTCAGATAGGAGGCCAAGACTATAGCCCACTTTAATGAGCTGTAGGTCGCCCCGGTGGTTCAAGTGGTTAACCTCGAATTCTACTTGTTTGAGTCCTTGGTTCGAGCCCTAGGAGGGTCGGACTTTGACTTTATTTGCAAAGTAAAAAAAAAAGAGGGATTCAATTGTTGAGAGCGCCTTGCAGCGTGGGTAGGCACAATTTGATGCGAGTCGACGAGGGAAGAAAAGGCTGAAATGCTTCTCGCGATAAAAAATGAAGGCACGTACCGTAGCGGGAAGGGGGGAGAAGAGCCTGCTATGTGACCCCGGATCTGAGTTACGAGTTGGAAGGAGAGAGAGAAGATGTGCGAAGATAATGAATGGGATGGAAAAAAAAATATATATATATATATATAATATGTATGCAGAATTGTGGAAAATTGATGTAGACCCCGATTCCACGAATTAGAAAATGTGTCGAAGATATGTTTCCTCAAACCCTACTCCCATACCTCGAAGCCGACAAAGTAGGTTGAAAAAAAGGAGAATTAAAGGAAGGCCTAGACGTGAGAGACTGAAAGAAATCGTCAACGAAAGTCATCTCCACCACCCGCAACGGGGGAGGGCGAGGATGTGTCGATGGAAAAGCAACATGAATACCAATCAGGAGAAGGAAAATAACACGGAATACTCCAAGAACGACCTTAACCCAGCCCACAACTCTGGAAACGTGTCCTGTGCCGCAAATGGGTGGCCTGATTATTACCCAGGTCAGCCCCGAAAGAATCTCGAGTTTCAATATTTCTAGTTAATCTCAGCCTGCCATTATTATTGCTCGATATCTTGGTATAGGCGTCCTGAACTCCTGTACTACTACTATACGTATGTACCAGGTATATAGCAGGTCTAGCTCAGCTGTTTGTCGCAATATATATATGTGTACTAAGTATAAAACAAAACAAAAAATAAAAACTTCAAAGTATGATCTATGCCGGTAAATATAATACCACAAGTAAGTAGTTTGGTTTACCAGAATCAACGTACATTATAGGCAGGAGACATGATGAAGGCAAGAAACCTGGTACAGGCTAAATTTCTTACTCGAGAAGCGAGGCGAGTTATCCACTAATTCGGTGAAAAGACTCATGAATTTCTTAGTTTCCCATTGATCCCACCCTTCCTTTCTTGGTGCTCGTTTCCTTTTATTGCGTACATACACCTGGTACTGAATACTTCGACCAAGTAAATTGATGGTGTTTCGCGCGCGACCTGATATTATATATTATACTCGTATTCCAGGGTATAGTGCTGTTTGTTGCCGTGTCCCCTATCGCCCTGGGAGGCGTTCGGCCTTTATCGTATCGGTATCGTTCGTCGAATTATCGAAACTATTATGGAAATAATGCCGAACTTTTTTCGGTTCGATATTTTTGGTTTTTTATCGAACGATCTGTGTGTGTCTGTTCTTCACATTAAACCGTTCTTCCTACCCGTCAACATCCAGCGCGACCAGTATCCGTGCCGATTCTTCAATGCTAGAAGAGATACAAGTTCTGTGGTCACAAAATATCGACAGTTTCGGTACGATATCCATAACTAATACACGTACATGCATGCGTGGTGCGTGGTTTATGGGGTGACTTTCGCCTCGTACAAACCAAATATAAAGACAGTCACGTGATAAGCCGTGCTGAAGGAGCCGTGTGGCGTGGTTTGATGACAAACCCGCTCTGCTCCGTTTCGTATTGTCTGACGCCAAGGGGCTAGGCATAGTTGACGAACGCAGGGCGGAAACGGCCGTCTGGGTAGCAAGGTACCAGGCGGATTAGCAGGGGGAACCTGGCTATACTACTCATACCACCAACTGCTGCCGGGTGCTTTGGGCTTTGGGCTGCCTGTTATTTCCCTTTGTTATGCTTTGGGCTGCCTGTAATTTCCCTTTGTTATTTTCCCTTCTTATTATTTTGTTTTCCTTGGTTCTTTGTCTTACCCTGTTTACAAGCAGTTGTGTTTTTGTTTGTTTTGTTTTTTTCCAGCTTTTTCTTTTTCAAGTGTTGGCCACATCGCCTGCGGGGGGGGGGGCACGACAGATTGTTTCTCTTAGTTTTTCTTTCATTTTTTTCTTTTTTCTCTTTCGATTTGTCTAATTGTTTTTTGTTTTCTCTTTGATTGTTTCTTTTCGTTTCTCTATTTCATAGATTGTGTATGTCGTGCCTGTCGTATCTAGTATGATGACATGGCTTTGCATTGCCCACTGCAGTGCTTACTGCACACGTGGCAACGTGGTGTCTCTGTGGCGTAGCTTTGTGACCACATAACTTGTATCTCTTCTATTGATAGGATTGGAGAATCGGCACGGACACTGGTTGTGCTGGATGTCGACGGGTAGAAAGAACGGTTTCATGTGAAGAGCACACACACATATATATGTTTCCTCTTTTATTGCGGGCTAAATGGTGCCGGTCGCCCCGGTGGTTTAAGTGGTTAATCTCGAATTCTACTTGTTTGAGTCCTGGGTTCGAGCCCCAGGTGGGTCGGACTTTGACCTTATTTGCAAAAATAAAATAAAAAAAAGGATTCAATTGTTGAGAGCGCCTTGCAGCGTGGTTAGGCACAATTCGATGCGAGTCGACGAGGGAAGAAAAGGCTGAAATCTTCTCGCGATAAAAATGAAGGCACGCACCGTAGCGGGAAGGGGGGGGAGAAGAGCCTGCTATGTGACCCCGGATCTGAGTTACGAGTTGGAAGGAGAGAGAAAAGAAGATGTGCGAAGATAATGAATGGGATGAGAAAAACAAAAACAAAAACAAAACAAAAAATGGTACTCGCGTTTTTCATGTGATCTTGCCTCTTGTGTTTTCCATGTGTCACCCATGTATATTTCCTTTCTTCCTACTTCTCGGCTAAGTGGCACGTGTGTTTTAATTATGGTTGTTAGGACCTGGGAGAAAATCCGGTATATAGGTGTGTGTGTTCTTCGCATTGAACTGTCATTTCTACCCGTTGACCGCACAACCAGTGTGTGTGCCTATTCTGCAATCCTAGAGAAAGAAAAAATATGTGGTCACAAAGCTAGGCCACAGATTTTTTTACTATTTTTTTCCCATCCCATTCATCATCTTCGCACATCTTCTTCTTTCTCTCCTTCCAACTCGTAACTCAGATCCGGGGTCACATAGCAGGCTCTTCTCCCCCCTTCCCGCTACGGTACGAGCCATCATTTTTATCGCGAGAAGATTTCAGCATTTCTTTCCTCGTCGACTCTCATCGAATTGTTCCTACCCACGCTGCAAGGCGTTCTCAACAATAAAATCCTTTCTTTTTTTTCTGCAAATAAATTCAAAGTCCGACCCACCTGGGGCTCGAACCCAGGACTCAAACAAGTAGAATTCTAGGTGAACCACTTGAATCACCGGGGCGACCGGCTGTACTACGCTGCGACGTATGCAGTACGTAAGCACAGCAGTGTAGTCCCAGCTGTCTTACGGTGGCCCAGGATAAATAACCAGATAACCCCTCACAACAGCATTTTGTTCTTACCGGATTAATTTGTTTGGGCCCAAAGTGTTCACTCTTTTTATGACGGAACATATTTGCATCTGAACGATTTTTCGACCATACTGGCAAACAGAATAAGTTCGATGGGGAAAGCTGAAGACATCAGCTTTCCAACGATCCCACGTGTAGCGGTAGGTGAGGAAGAGATGGGTAAAACTGGGTCCTCAAAATATACTAATTTTCAACGAGAGAGAAGCCCCCAGCCCACGTTGCGCACGTATTTGGCATTGAATTTCCCGGAAAACTCATCATCTGGGCCGTGCAACGCTAACTCTAGTTTTGCAAGAATCGCGGTCGTTTCTGAGCTATAAGCTCTCCAAGAAGGGAACCTCAACCCCTTCGATCACCTCTGCCTCATCTGCAGCCCCATGTTTTCGGCGACAAGTAGCACCGTCGAAAAGCTGGGATCCTCCGCTTTCCGTGCAACCTAACCCAGGATTTTCAGGGTCGCCGTGTGTGTCTGTGCTCGAGATGATTTGTCCAGGCGTCCATATTTCCAAGGCTTATCGCGGTATTTCAGCGGGACGGTAATAGCGGTAACGGTGGGACGGGACGAGACGGGACAGTAAAACCGCCGTCAAAATGGTCCCGCCGTCCCGTCCCGCCGTCAAAATCTCTCCGGTTGGAAATTACCGTCCCGTCCCGCCGTGGCACCGAACAATTACCGTGCCGTCCCGCCGTGCCACCAAACAATGACGGTCCCGTCCCGCCGTGACACAGAAAAATTACCGTCCCGTCCCGCCGAAAAAATTTCACCCGTTGAAAATTATCATCCAGTCCCGTTGTGACACGGCCTCATAACTTGCCCCTTCCCCGGCGAGATACATTCGTGGTCGTCTGTTCCCGTCCATCAAAAGGGTTGATTGGAGTCGAAAGCACCTCTAGAGGCATTCGTCGTGAAACACACGCCCCATCTGCACCAGCTACGGTGGTGCTGTGGTATGAAACGTCGGCACTGCCGTCTATATGTATGTGCCTTGTCACTTACTCATGATTTGTTATTTGTTATCTGGCAACATATAATGCCTATTCCAATCACTAAACCATCCTCATGTAGAAAGGGATCCAGCTTCCAATTACTTCAAAAATTACCAATTGGCCGTTTCCTATTCGGTTCGATTTTTGAGCTTCAGATTTTGGCCCGATCGCCTTTTCAGATGTGAAGTTGGCAAATCGAAACAGCCTTCCTGTGCGGCAAAATGAAAAATCAGATATATTGTGTGTGTAGAGATTTGAGCAAACGCCGAAACCAACTGCTGTTTTTGTGGCTTGGCGCCGCGAAGAGACGCGCTGGGTGCGCTGCACTGTGCGTAGGACCCAAGCGTCCGAGCCAAGGCTGACCATCTCTGGTCTGGCGGCGAAGAGACGTGGCGAGTGCGCTAGAGCCACCTGTCCTGGTATTTTGGGTTCCATGTTTTGACTGACTGCTGCTGCTGCTGTACAGCAGTGTACGTACAAGTACTCGTACGTATCCACGGAGAGGTGCGTGCCGAGTGCGCTTCTCTTGGTCTCTAGGCCCAAGCCCGCGTCAGGCGACTGACGTCTGGCCTCAGGCGACTGACGTCTGGCCACGGAGGGTCGCGCCGCCCGAGCGTCGGGCGCGAAGCGACGCCGCTATAGAGCTGTGTAACCTTCGAATTCATCGATCGTTCTGCTGCTGTTTGCTGTCATGGATAACATCTTGAATTTAGAGAGCATCCCATTTTTCGATTTGAAAATCTGATGACCCAGGTCGTCGGATTTTGGGCCAAAATCCGACGACTTGGGTCATCGGATTCTCAAAACGAAAAAAATCCGGTCAGATTTTGCATATTTCGACTGCATAATAAGCAGGGTCATTCGTTTTTGAGATCGAAAAATACAAATCTGAAGCTCGAAATCGAACCGCATAGGAAACAGCACTCATTTCATCTCCCCTCATTGTTTTTTGTTTTTAACGACGAGCGACAGTCCGCTCTCCTATTAATAGTAAATGGCCCAGTTTTGACTGCGACGCGCTGCCCAATCACTGTGCCTAATGTCGTACCTATTAATAGTAGGGTCTCCCCACACCGTGTACCTTATTGCTCGTACATGTTGTTGTTGTTGTTGTTCTCACATTAACTCTCTGTCGAAGGAGTCCGTGGTCACACGAAGGTGCTGGAGCCCTAGGAAGATCCGAAAAACAAAAAAATCGAAAATTCGGCTGCCTCAAAATGCACGAGACGAAGAAAGCGCACACGAGCTAAAACCAATGTGCAAACTGAACTAATATGGCCGCGGGTATATCCTCTCAACTATAACATAGAGTACCCCCGTTCCCACCACTAACCAACTCGTGGCTGCTGACTACAGCGGATGCTGTCTGAAGTGCTGCCTGCACCGTACGAAACGCACGGTAGTCGTGAAAACGAAAGAGGAACACACCTACCTGCCTGCTATCTGGAGTGCTGTCAGAGTGAAGACTCGCGGATATGCAGTGAAAAAAGGAGCAATCGAACCTTCCTACCACACGAATATCAACGATCGCCATCTCTTCCTCGACTGTCTGACACAAAAAGGTGCAGCACATATATGATACCACGTCCCTGATAATTGCGTAGGTTATTCCCCATGAAGGGTACCAGGTATACAACTCGTTAAAAAGTACCGGTAGATACCATTCTGCCTCGTGAAAAACAGTACCAGGAAAAAACAAACTCTGACTGCTTCTCTCGTGATGATATTAATAGTGTGCGCGCAGATCATATGATGAGACCGCTATCTGTGATATCGTACTACAGTACCAGGTAGTGTTTTATATATGAAATTGGTAATACAAACGGACACACACTCGTCAAGGAACAAGAAAGCTGCCCCAGGATGGATTTCCTCTATGAGATTGGGCTCGTTAGTTCGGTATACTATTACGTACATGGTATATAATAACGAAAGTCAACTAATAATTTGGCTTGTTAGTCCTAATAAATTGTCTTAATCCCAGCCTGCCGTTCCTATTGCTCGTTTTCTCAATAGACACCCGCTACACTGCTGTACCTGGTACGTACAACCGACGGCAGGCAGGTGCATGCCAGCTCCGTCGAACATCCTTCCTTCCCTCTACCTGCTTGTGTGCTTCCTTTCTGTGTGTCAGCGACGTTCTTTTTGTTCCAGAGGGTTAGTTAGCAAAATTTGAATCCCGATGAGAATCGACGAGCAGTCGGGGACGCTGAACCGGGTGGGCCATAACATTCAAGTGGAGAAGGGCCGACATCACATGCGACCACGGCTAGTCCAATAGCTGGAAAGTAAAAAGGAGATAAAAGGCATTAGCCAAAAATAGGTATACCTACGGATTTTCGTCCATTAATAGGTATACTGCGCATTGTACCGCCGAAAAAGCCTCCGGGCGCCGCCTGATATTTGGCCTGCGCTCCATCGAACTTACGGATGACTCAAACGGCCAAGATACACCTCTTATCAGCTGTTCAACGTCTGTGTCCGCTGCGTTTGGCTTCCAAATATCTCCAAAGATCATTTTTTCGCTACTCAAAATGTAGGCAGTCGGCCACATCAGATGCCGGGAGTGTCAACCAGCGCAGACGCCCAAAAAGACTGCGGAAACAGCACAAACGCTGTTGACGCCGGAGACAACACCCGCCACCTGTTTGAACATCACACCAATCCACCTACCCGGTCTTCTTACACTTATTCGAGAAGCTCAGCTTGTCTCGTGTTCTTCTCGCGCCCTGCTGTAGTTCTTAACAGAGGTAGTGGTGGCACGCTTGTGTAGTATGTTTAATACCTGGTACAATTTATGAAGACTCTAGTTAGCGTGTGAATTGCCCTGTGATTGATTGGCACCTTTCACTTCCACCGCCACGTTTCATCATGCAGCAGCTCACGCTAACCCTGACCCGTCACTACGTGCACTCATCGTTTACCTATACCATCATATCTGGGGCAGTGGTGGTGTCGGCACCGCCGCCACGCTAGACGTGCTCATTACAGATGGTTGCCGTTAACGTTATCGTGCTCGACTGGGGGTATGCTTTCTTGTTACTATTAATAGTGGTTAGGGTTACTACGATCTGCCCATACAGCGGTATGAACACAGTGCGAATAGGGGGGTATGCAGTCTTGTTCCTAGTGGTTAGGATTACTACGATCTGCCCATACAGAGGTGTGGACACAATGCGAATAGTCTCACCATGACAAAGCTCAGAGGCCTTGCAACGCCCGGCCCTCCCTACGGGTTGGCTGCTCTCTGTCTCCCGGGCCGAGCCAGCTAGCTAACATCTCCACCACGAGCCACTCTTCTCGCCAATACAGAGAAGCGTCCAATCGCAAGTTGTCCGGCCCCAATCTAGCCCGCAATCATCATCGCGTTTTCACTCACCCACGTTTGCTATGGAGTGAGTGTTGGTCCGGACCGCGCCAATGGTTGGGTCACTCGGACCCCCTCAACCGTATGCTAATACTCACGTGCATGCCGAAACTTCTCCTAGGCCGAAGCACAACCAAAGCTAAATCATAAAACACAGGTGCTATCTAGCCCAAAAGGAGAGGAAACATACATACGTCGCTGAACGCACGAAAAACACAAGTGGCATAGGCATGACCCCGTGAGAAACACGAGTGGCATTAGCTTGAAGAAGAGGTCAAACATGCGTGGCTGTTTATAGTTGGTACGAACCGAAAACCAAGAAGAGATGAGTTCAGCACCGCTAGGTCCGTGCGTAAAGGCGTGACTTTAAATTCCTTACTCCTGACAGTCTTACTCAAACGTTGAGAGCCCGCCGTTAGTTGACTTTTATATTTACCTACGTAATACTCGAACAGAATAAGTCGTCAGTTTGTAATCACGGCCACGCCTTCGATGATGATGATCCGAATGGATACTGGTCATGATGTTGATGGTGATGCCTCTAAGTGATATCGGTGTTTCGTTCTAGCTGCTTCCTCGAGTATTGCTGGGTCCAGCGGTTTCTCCATGATGCCCCAAGAATCGTTCAGTGTAGTATTGGAGGTTCCACAAATATGCTCACGACTATGAAACTGTAGTGTTCACCTAATGTTCAACCTTTCGCGCGATGTGTCCTGAAGGTTTGGGCCG
Organism: Nereocystis luetkeana; assembly: GCA_031213475.1. Taxonomy (NCBI): domain Eukaryota; class Phaeophyceae; order Laminariales; family Laminariaceae; genus Nereocystis; species Nereocystis luetkeana. The sequence goes on from JARUPZ010000006.1 coordinate 9,152,293, forward strand.
TCCAAGGATTTTACACCGGTAAGTAATTTGTGTGATACACGTGCTGTGCACTATCGGCACGTCCAGAATCGATGCAGACTGTCCCGATTTATTGTTTCGTGACATTTGGGTCCAACGTTGATGTATAGCCACGCTCCCAGAGGTGTGTGTATGTTCGGATGTATTGGTCCGTCACGGTTCGTATCTTCTGATTCCGGTGCTGTACTGGCGTCCGAATTGTTTGCGTAGTCTGTGTTGTCCGTGTAGCCTTTGATAAACTCGTTGTATGTACGTGGTATGCGATATTATGGTGTTGAAAGTCCCCTGAATCGGTGGTCGTTGGTAAAACAGCTGGCGACTGTTCGAAGATATGCACATGTGCACCTTGCGCGATCTGTTTTATCCATGGTTTGCGCAGATGGTTCTGCGGTAGCCATGCTCGCCGACATGGCTACTTTTTTTAGGTTTTCCAGCGGTACCTGATATTATTGTCAGAAACCCGAGGATGGAGCTTGAGTGTCCCCGTAGTAATGATTTAAATTTCGACTACGTCGTAAAGATTTTCAGTCCCCCGATATTGTTGTGGAAACCGATTCCGTCGATATGCTTGATGGAGCTATTATGGCCAAATTCAAGTGTGTTAAATGTAGAACAACTTGTATCTGTTCTTAGGTCCCCCTTGCTTTCTCTAGATCAAAATAACGTTTTGCGGCGATAACCATGGACGCTCCCTTTGCGGCTTCTGTTCCTGCGGAAATTCGATGACGCCCGTGTCCTGGCCTGGCGTAATCATTGCTGGAAGTTGGACAGAGTGCTTAACGCCTTGCTGGTATTGGACGATTACGATCAAAATCCCTTTACCAACACCTGATGATCAATCGTCGCCGGCAACGTATAGTGCCGAAGGAAGGTCAAGATGCACATGGTTGAACACTCCTCTCTATTCCTGTTGTTGACTGTCGATGAAGCGGCTGGATGCAGCGCTGTCAGCAGTTACTTTGTGGTATGATTGCTGGTCCCACCGACAATCTTACCATATATCGTCGTAGATCTACCGACATCAGAATGATAGACGAACAGACGTGACAGTCTTGTGTCTATTCCAACATAGCAAATGTCTACCCAAGGGCCCAGCTGGCGACCGACCGCGCCAGAGTTCCTAGTAATCTCTAGAAAAATGTAGTGCTCACTGAGCCTGTGTCGGCGGCGGAGCCGCAAAAAACTCCATTGGTTTTGCCATCCAGCAATGTGCAACATAGCTTCAAACAAAGGAACGTCGATCTCACCCATAGATAGCTACGTACATCCAGCAGGGAATGTTCCTCAAGGTAAAATGTCAAAGAAAGCTACAGATGCTGTTAATATTTTTCAGGTATTATTGCTGTTGTGGTCTCCAGCCTCTTTCTTTGCCCGCTTAATGTGGGACACTGACCTAAACCTTGGCGCCCTTGCCTTGCCCTTGCTGCCACCTTGTAACAACCGAATTTCGTACGGAAATTGAGAACTGTCTTTCCGAAGAGAACAATCGAAAAATGTTGTGTGCTGCTTTGTGCAGGAGCTCTGTTTCTTCCACAGTCGAAATTCGCATTTTGAAACATTGCCAATATTTGTTACAGCCGTCTCTGACACAAGAAACAAGATACCCTGGTAACAAAGAACAGAAAATATTATTCGAGAGATCGAAGATACAAAACAGAAGTCGGGATGTATGGGCGGGGTTTATGGGCTAATCGCCCCGTCCCTGGATACCTACTCATAAGCTTTGTTTACGAGCTTCTCAAGGCTGTGTTTTTTGTCGATCGACACCTATCGTCAATGAACGCTTGATGTATTCAGTAGAGTTCTCCATGTTGTAGATGTATGGGCTTCTGGGAATCGTCTTCACAGAAAAGCGGGAAAACCAAACAGCGGCCCGCTTGGCTCTCCTGCTGTCACCCGGACATGATGCCACCCGGTTGTGATCACATTTGGCACCGTACTCCCACTCACAAGGTGCAGGAATATAGTCAGCCCTACGCAGGAGCAGCCATAGAAGCGCGAACCCTACACGGTCACAAATCGTCAAATAAATGGTCAAATCGTCGAATGCAAAAAAAAAAAAAAAATGCAACTCGGGGATTGAACCGGCATCAAACTCACGGTGCCGCGCACCATAGATCGCGGACCTGTATCACCTTGCCTTTCAGAGGTGTGGGAGTGGATTTTGGGGAGCCTTGGCTTTGATTTATGTTCTAGTTTATGGAAAAGGTGTTTCCATGATTTTCCCGTATTTCTAAATATATCAAAGTGGAGGGTGGCTAGTGATACGATACTGCTGTTAATGAGGCCGGAAGGTCGGTAATCACCTGGGTTCAGTTTTTGGGAGGATATTAATTTATAGTACTTGGGAGGCGTATCTTAGAGAGGAAACCAGGGGTTTTCCGGCGAGACACAAACCTTCCTCTCAGACTCTCATCTCACTCGAAAGGAATAACACTGCGCTTCTTCTACCTCTGGGCATTCAACACACGCCAGTACCAATGAGTATATGCTCAATAGCCAAACCTGGCGCAGGATAAAAAGTGTCCCGACCTTGCTTAACTTTTGGTTGTATCCCGACTTCGTTCGCCCACGAGCCCTGCTGCCAGTAGTTTGTACTCTATATAGCCCAACCAAGGCTCCATTTGGTTTTTTGTTTCGTTAGTTTTTTCCCTTTCTCCTCCTCTAGTACTCGTCCACTACAATAGGGTCGATTCTCGGTACTCACAACCCGCTCTACAAGGGAAAAACTCTCGGCATTCGTGGTACCGATGTTCCACGACGTACGCAGCTGCCGAGCGCACCGCCTTGCCGAAACGGAAGTAGACGTTTTAGATGAGACATTCGCCGTTATTGCAGTTGCACCACCCTCGATGCTGGTCGTAGGGTGTGTGGGGAGTCCAACAAAACTTCGCCGCATCGGGTGTACTGCATACCGCACGGAGCAATACATCCGTTGCGTCTAATACGAACCGAGTCTTCGGACGTCTTCTCGCACTGGAGCTTGCATACGTATTAAGCGCCCAATGTAGGTGGCGCGACAGCAATACTGACTGGTGCACCTTGTTTCGCCGGTACCTCCACGTGCCGCTGTTCCTCTTCGCTATGCTTGAAGTAAATTACGACGGGGGACTATAGTAAATAGGACCCACGGTACATTCTAAAAACTATATATTTCACTATTTTTGCCAACAATATTTGGTCCTATTTACCATGGTCCCCCGTAATAGTTGCGTGTACTGTTATTGAACGACTCGAGACCGAACTACCTGGTTTCTCGAGTGGGTCACCTTTGCATTCTTCCAGACACCGTACCAAACTGCAGGACGTAGCCAGGGGTTATGAATACTTCTATATTTCGAGTGTCTTGGCCGCGACCGCGTCTGTATGCGCGTCCCTCAAGAACATCAGTGCCGTCTTAGGTGGGTTTTGGGCGCATATACAAGGTGCAAAAACGTAGCAGGTACTCGGGAGTGTGATGGCGGTAAAAACCAAAGCGTGGTCCTATATCTTGCGGACGCGCTTCTTGTATCGCATTTACCGATATGGTTGCTATATATATTGTTGGTGTTCTCACAGTATAACTTATCGCCATCACATGATGTGCCAGATCCATGTGGAGCGTGTTTTATGGCTTGTACCTAGTAGCCACCCGGTCGAAATTCGATTCACACTGGCTCGTTACGAGCGGCATGAACGCGCAAGTACGCATCGTCGTGCTTCTGAGGGTATGGACATCGACAGGCGTATTGATGGGAAGCCAATCGTGATCGTGAAGCAGCTTTACTGCTTGGAGTATACTCCCATCTTGTGCTGTAGTAGAGCGCACCACGTATTCGAGAAAAGTAAACACAGAGGCTATTGCTAACCAATGGTGCATTGGGTCTGATTGTCGTATGGTTCCGGTCAGAAAGACACTGTAGGGTTACCGTAGTTAAGTTGGTCTCGTACGCACCCGTCAACTATTTTCTCGAGAAGGTGTCAAGCTCCCCGTCATCTTGGTCGGCACGTGGTGTATGCCCTCTTGCCTGTGAGGGGTCATGCTCTATAGTCTGCACTATATGTATCAGCGTGTATACTTTGTATACGAGTTGTCAACCGAGCACTACTTCGCGGGCTCGGTCTTCGCTGTAACTTACCCGTTTCTGGCGTTCGATCCTACTCGAAGACTCTCCATGGAAACTACCGCTGCAGACCCAAATCACACAGAAGATGTTTGAGGTATCGAAGGGGTCCATCTCTCGATTATGGTGGCTTTGTATAGCAGACCTCAGGTCTCATATTTTTAGTTCATCGTCTTCTGCCTCATGGCCCCTAGAGCGCCGCCTTTCTTTTCATCACAAGAATACCTTCCGAGCGAAGCACACGAATCTGCCTGACAGCAGCAGCAGCAGCAACAGCAGTACGCCCACAGCAACACTGCGCAAGCTGCGTGTGGACCTCTGCCTCTGTGAGTCATTCGCCAGACTCCGCAAAACATTGAGGTATTACAGCATTCTGGTTGAATTCAGTCTCAGCTGTGTCGTGGTTCCAGCAACAACGCCCAAAGCGAAAAGGTCGCGGCAGGAAGCGGTAAAAAAGCGGCGAATGCTCCACATGCGGAAGGGCCAGGTGGAATATCAAGCAGCAAAATCGCAATTCAGTCGTCGTTCTTCTTTTCACCTCAAGGACTGCTGTAGACGGCCGAGATCGTAGAAAGCCAGCGAGAAGGCTGTCGAGGGTTCAGCATGTTGGCTGCAATGGATAACCTGCAATTGAGTCGAAATAGCAGGTGTCGTCAAGCAAGGAGGGATGCAGGGGGAAGGGCTATCGAGTAGATCGTGGATTGCCATGAAAAACGGTTTCGTGGAGTTCTTCCACCTCGGGTGCGGTGCCGGTACCTTGCTTGACATCGAGCTAATTCGGGGTGCAAGATCTAGGCTAAGTGGGTATTTGACCCCGGGGATCCTGCCACGTGCAAAAGGCAAGGGCTCGGCGCACTTAACACGCGCTCGGGCGCGTCCTTCGAATCTTCGATCGTGGGACCCGGCGGTTGAACCCCGAAAAAACGATTTCCCGCGATACGTTTCCCGCAAATCTGGCAGGCTCAATTTTCAACTGGTCTACAGAGAGGCAAACAAAACCGAGGCTACTCTGTGCATCGTCAACCACAGCCCACTCTACAGCAAAACCATGGTACTACAGTAGGTTTCTCTGCGGTTTCTATGTATTGTTGAGGGTAGCGAACACACCCTGATGACAACCTGTTGGGGAGCAACACTTCACTGGAAGCCTGTAGCCTTTTTACGAGCGTGTTTCCAAGCACGAGGCACACAAAACGCTGAACGAATACACCGATGTAGCAATTGTTCACGAAGTTTGTCCCTTGCGCGCTTAGTGCCTGAAGGTCATGCGTGTTGCTATTGTTGAAGAAAAACAAGTTCTTGCCGGTGCAGCTGCTCATACATCTCCAATATAATACGACGTTACCCCTTACGCTACAGCAGTAACGATCCTCCTTCTGTTCTCGCACGGGTTTACAGTGGCTGCGCTGTGGTGCCTGACCTTGCAGTTGTCGTATTTTGGTTGTTTGTGGCTGCGCCGAAACGACACGTATTGCACAGGTTGCGATGAAACTCGCGCCGGAAAGCGTCATCGCCCTTCAACGTAACTCCAAGATCTGGTCCGAGGGCGCATCATCCTACGCCGACAGTATGTCCCGGAGCAGGTAAACAATAACGGGTCCCACAGCGGAGACAAACCAGACCTAAATGACGCGTAGAACAGCGTATACCGGAGATCGTGAGGCGTGCAGGTACGTGCGCCGGGGTTGATCGTCACATGTGAGAATCAGCGCGACGCTGGAACCCTTACAGTTCCGGCGTATAAGTCGCGCACGTTTGTGATTCACATTCGGGTTTGGCTACAGTGGTTGGCCAAAAATATGTAAGGGTTCACGTATTTTCAGGATCTTACTGCGCTGCTCCTTGCGCCGACTGTGGAGATGTATCAAAACACTCGCAGAAATGGATGTGTGTTCAATTCAACCCAGTGCCGTCGCACGTTTCTATATGCGTATTTCTCTTTTCTGGCACAGGTTCTGCTTTTGCCCAAGGGGAGACACAAGTTCCAGCCGTCGAATTTTCGACGCGATTTCAGCCGGGTGCATACCAGTGCTAACCGTTGAAGAAGCTCAGTCCCTTCCTTTCTTGAGGTAGGCGCATGGCAAAGTTCCTCCAGCGCTGTTGCTGCAGCTATCTGTAACGCCTTTGTTCTTTTTTGGTTGGTTTTGTTAGCTGACGTGGTCAAACGGCAACAGTCGTGGAGTGGAGTGGTGTAGAGTGGTGTGGAGTTGCGTTTGTCGTTTGTTGGCGGCTTTCAATGCCGTCGTCAGCTAGGTATTGATTCGTGATGGTGGCTCGTGATCCGCCTTGAGGGTGTATATTAGACAAGACAAGGGACAACGCTTCTCGCGCTGCTTGGTATGAGCTCGAGAGGTATACACGCCATGAAACCCAGGTTTGCCATCTATCGGTTGGTTGGACATGAGCCTTCGCCAAACTGGTGCGTTTCGGCGACCGTGGGTGAACGGAGGACAGCGCTCGGCGCCTATTGCGACAGAAGAACCTCCGCACCGCGTCTGAAGATGCAGAGAGGCAGGGGCACTCGCTCAGACGAAACACTCCTATGAGGATTACAGAGTAAACGGTATCGGTCAGTGCTTTCACATCTACTCCCAAGACTCGTTGTTCCGCATCTCCCCAGCCCTCCCCCGGCCTCCCCGCAGACTTTTGGAATTTCTGTTTTCGCCGCCGCCGGTACGCCTGTACGCGTCCGCTTTCTTTGGGTTGCTAGTTGGCGAGAGACCGTCACTACTGAAATATTTCCCCCGATCGTTTCGTATTTCGTGGCCGATCACACCAGGACTGGGCTGAACTACTCTGAATTTGCCGTGGTGGCGGAAGAAGGAAGCTTCAGCACTATGAACCGAGTGGAGGCCCTCGTGAAGGATCTCTTGTCGAGGTGGTTTGCACATGCTGTTGTCTCATTCGTTGGTAGATCGTTAGTTCGTAAAAAGACGCGTATATGGGTTTGGTGATTGGTTGGTTGGCGAAATTAGTTTGTCGATCGGTTGGCTGATTTTGTTGGTTGGTCGGTTAATGCGTTCATTGGTTGACCGGTTCATTGGTTGGTTGATCGATGGATTGGCTAGTGTGTCCATCGATTGATTGGTCTGTCAGCTGGTTGGCCGGTCCAATCGGATAGGCTCATGCACTGGCTAATATAGATTTGTCGCTCTGCCAGACAACCTGTTAGTCAACCATCGTTTCCAAAGGTCCGAAGGATGCATACCTATTGGTTGGCTGGTTGGTTGATTCAGGACACAACCACCGCCACCACCATGATTCACACGCGACTCTACCTCAATCTACCGTACTCGCACAAGGATTTCATGGTGTAGGTTGAGTGCAGGCAAACAGATCCCAGCGTGAACGTGGCCACCAAATACTCTTTCGACTGCCTTAACGCTGCCGATTGTTTGTCGTTTCAATGGCATTGTTAATGCGGCACGTACATGCACGTAACGATGACAGATCGGACGAGCAGCTGGCGATACTCCGTGAACGCGTCGTGCGCAGCCAATCTTTGATCGTTTACGGAATCAGCACGGGGCCGGCCCTTGCCGACATGCAACCTTTCCATGGCACGGCTTCAATGTTTCTGCGAGAGGTATGCGTATGTGCTAGCCTCCAATACTATTCGCTAGGTGACCGAAATGCCCTCAACAGCCTCACGCATTCGTTGATTCGATATATTCCCCAAAATGACGCGCTTGCGTGGGGATGTTGCTGTATTCTTTATCGCGAAACGCCAAAGGGTGCGGCACATTTTGTGTCTCGTCCTGAGCGGGCGCTGCTAACGGCTGCTCATCGTACTACTGTTGGTGATGTTTTGCCGTGCGCATGTGAAATATATGCCAGTTTGTTTCCTTTCCTGCCCCCAGCCCCACACGTGGCACGGAAATACAGGCGATATTCTTAGTGTTTTTCCGTTGGGTTTACTCCGACACGGAGAGCGATGAGCGCTCTTGTAGGTCTAGCGTAAAGACGTAATCGTAAGGCGCCTAGGTTAGATGTACAGCCACCCCATCTCCAGCCCCCCCGCGCTCTCCTTCGCCCGGCTTGAGCCCTTGTCATTAATTTGATGCGTGCGCTTCGAGTGCGTTTGTCGTCTGAAACGCGTTGCAATATGTTTCGTTTCGTCGGATGCCTCGGTCCGTGACCCAAAACGCAAAATGCGTGTGCCCTCAGGTGCAGACAACCCTGAACAACGGGGGACTGTGGAATTGCCCATCGTCTGGTCTCAGTGAGAAGTTTCTCTCTCCGAGAACGATGTCGGAGATTCCCCCCGAAGAACACAACAGGTAGGGAACCGGATGTTTCCGCTTGCGTTAATGTCCGCAGAGGTGACGGCATGTGGCTGTTTCTTGATGGTCTCTCAAAACCGAGCGGCGCGCCGCTGGGAAGCTCCTCAGAGAGAATGCCCATGGCCGTAAACGTACGTCTGGGGGCGAACAATGGTGTTTGCTCTTCCACAGTACCGCCATTGTATTTCCGCATATCACGCGTAAGCAAGTGTTATCGGGGGGATACGGCCGAGGCTACCTATTTGTACCCACGAGGGCCAGAATGGGCGCGTTGCACAACGAGCTCAGAACAAGGCTTTAGCTTGGTCACATGCAGACGTGACGGGGCAACAAGGGCACGCGATGATGCGTGAATTACGGGCGGCAAAGCTGCACTGAGACGGAACCTTTGCCCTTTGACGGACGGCATCAAGGAGAATGCCTTGACAAGCAGGCTTAACGGAAACAATCTGGGGACAAAGAGTAAAACTCCCCGGTTTTTGAAACAACGCCCCGTCCATACGTACTGAACATCCATATTTTCCGGGGGTGTATTCAGTTTTGTTTCTCGCCTTGATCTACAGTGGAGCAATACAATTAACACAGGGGTTCTCTGGCTCGGAAACATGTTCGACCCAACACCTCACGGCAGCATAAAGTCAGTGAAAAAATATAATAAAATAAAATATAGGTTTCCACACAAAGCACACAAGACGTTTTTCTACCTGAGAAAGGAAGAAATCCGTCCAGACGGATGGAAATGCCTTGACAGATGGCCTTGACTGACTGACGATTTTGACGGTTGCCCGCCTCGTCGCACCTTTGGCGTGCACTGATATCTCCCTGAAGTATGGTTCAGTGCAGAACGGAAATTTTAGTTGGCAAATTTGAAATATTTTCCCCCGAGAAAAACGACCCAAAACGAAATTCCACCGGGTAACTTGCGGGTCAAGTTGGCTCGTGTTATTCATTCTTCAGTACCTGGTATGATACCACGACTAAACGCCGCCGCTGTCGGCGTCTCTCCATAAACCTAACTCATATTCCACCGCGTTGGGCGGGCGGGCGGGCTGGCGAGCGGGCGGGTGAGTCCAACGCTTGACCAGGATAAAAGTCGTTCCACTCTCGCGTGTGACGCGACCGTCCTTTACACCCAGCACTGCCACATTCAAGGCGTCGAGACCTCCTCATTCAGCGTCGTCCAGTCCAGCGTTAGGGAAGTGTGGTGCCACAGTTATCACGGCAGGAGTCGAAGTTTTCCACGTACGGCGACTAATGCGCTATTAACACGAGAACCGAGAACGTTGAGTATTGGTGCCCGTTTCCCTCTTGTCTCCGCCCCCCCCCTCTGTTACCGATGTCCTTGAATCGCTGATATCGCAACGTGCGCCCTGTCAAGCAGGGGGCAGTGGCTGCATGAGTCAGAGACGATCGTGAACGAAGAGCACTCGCTGCTGTTCTGCGCCCCGCCCAACACCGGCTCGCTACAGTTCAGGATGCTCGCCAAACGCATGAAGGTGTGCAATTGTTTTGTCCGTGTAGAGAGAAGAAGCGATTTGAAACGGCAAAGGAGCGAGTTAAAGGCAAGAGGCCGCTCACGCAGTACCTGGGGGAAAATTATTGTATTTGTTCCTGTTGTGCCGCGTGCTTGTGTGATCTCCCAACACGCTGAAAGGCTAGTGTAGAGTACCGCAAGAACTCAAACTTTGGTCTCCGCTATTCTGCCGAATATACTGTGTCACCAGCGCTGGAACACTACTGTGCTCGGTGAACGTGGTTAGGTCGTTACGCCGATAATATCGTCGAAATATTACACGAAGCGTATCGGACGTGCCCATTGACTGACTGATGTTCTTGCGTGTGTGACCCGTGCTGCCAGCGTGAAGCCGGCTATATTCCAGGGCATGAGATGTACACAGATCACTGTCCTGGCTTTCCGATGGAGGCAACGTTTCAACCAGCTGCAGAGCGCTTTACACGGTGTAATTGGCGTGAGGCCTTGATCTGTACGTCTTGTGTCATCGACAGACTACACACCGAAATCCGTGGGCAGTCCACGTCATATGTGCCTTACTTCAATGTACTCCCGGGTGGCAACGCTTTTAGGCTGAGCATCCGTCATGAACTTCGTCCTCCTCCAAATTCAAGCGGACCCCTCGTCCCCCTGTGTTGTTTTTTTGTTTCCCGGATGGCGTTCATTCGGAACCGCCTACCACTCATGGTACTACGTGCACAACATAAAATGAAGGGCGTTGATCACTGGGCGGTGTCGGACGACCCATCGCTATTATTTGATACGGTGCATTCGGAGCTTTCCCTCTTGAACGTGGATGACGCGCGGCTGATGGAGGACATCTACAAGGACAACGGTAGCGGTTGGATCAAAATCGGAGTCGTCCGCGACCCTGTAACGAGGCTCCTATCAGCATACCTCGACCTCGTTCACGTATGGCCGTCCGTGCCGACAAGGTCGTCATCCCACGACCACGACCCTCATCAGCCGCGATATGGATTGCGGAGCGGCCATGGCTGGGACTGGCTTGATGCCATCAGGAAGCACCGGGAGATGAGAGAGGATGCATCGGAAGGGGAGCTATCCGAAGGAGGGCAGCTCCGAAAAACACGAGCGCCGAGAAAGTCCGGGTATGATGCACGCAGTTTGAACGATACAACTGTGCCTGCCGTCCCGACCTTCGAGGAGCTTGTCGACATGCTGGGGGCTGATCTAGAGGCGGTGCCGTCGTCGTTCAGGCCGGTCGCTAGTCTTTGCGGGATGTGGCGTTCGCCGTTTGACACCATCATTCCTTTCGAAACTTTGCAGGTGTGTGTAAAGAGGACTCGAACGCAATACATTACATTACAACTCCGGCGAACATTGCATACACTTGGGTTTCTGCTGTACGTTTATTAGCGCCGCAGCATGTGCGCGTTCGGTTGTTTTCGGGCCATGCATGACCTGTGGCACGCACATCATAGGAAAATGAGCTGAAGGCCACGTTGGGCGTGGACGAGAGAGTGTTAGCGCAGGATTGGTTGTGAATGTGACCTATATATCCCCCCTGCGCAGTATTCGTTCGTGAAGTCGAGCGGGCGCCTGTTACTTGTATTCAATAATATAAACTTCAGGATTTTGTGAGCTGCAGTAGGTCTGGTGCGTTGTTGTTTTTTCCGACTGTAGCCATGATATGACGATAGACGTCTTCGTGACGCAGTCGATAGTGTACAGAGGTTGTACCAAGCAAGCCAAAGCACAAACCAATTGTCACTGCCTTACCCCACATGCTAGCTGTCGTCCCTGCGCGCGCGTACCACACGTACTCTGGAAAGCCCGACCCGAATTGACAAGTACTCGATGCAAAAATATAACGTCGCGCCAAAATAATTGAAAAGCCCGTTATGTGAAATAAGCCTAAGGGGTTTAAGACCGTAGTTACACTTTGCAATGAACACGCGCATGCACTCTGCAACGATTCGACCGCCCCACAGAGAACGTCGACAAAGGTGCTCAAATCCCTACCGGGCGACGTCTGGAGCTCTTTCGGGGAGTCAGGGTGGGGTCCTGAAGGCAAGCACGCGCTCATGGAGTACGACTACGGAACCGTCATCCGGCAAGGCATGTACGCGGATCAAGACGGTGCAGATCGTCTCTTGAGAAACTCCGTGGAACGTGAACCAAACGAGTGGCATGACCGGGCAGGAGATCAAACGTCTGATCCGCCGACCATCTCTCCCCGCGCTCGAGACCTGGTCTCGGCCGACCCGTGCGCGTGGACCAAGTACTACGTCGATCAGACGATACTTGACAAGGTCGGTCACCTGTACCGCGCGGATTATAGCTTGTTTGGGTGGTACGATCTCGACTCGTGGCATGAGATGCTGGAGGCGTGCCTTAAATAGCGTAACAAAATGCGAGGACCGGAAGCCTACGCGCACCCTTACTAGTCTGGTTAGTGGCGTGATGCAGGGGATACATCCGGGCCCTCGGAGCGTCGGCTGCTTAGATATTGCGAGACACCCGGATGGGCGTGAGAGGCAGCGTAGCAATAGTCGAACACGTTTTCCCATGGGGTTGGGGCGGGCGATGGTGTGCGAATAGGAGTATGCGCGTGTCCCTTTTGCCTCGGCGGCTTTTTCTTCCTCAGGAAAACCACTTTTAGACAGCAGTGAATGCGGTCAAACTTAGAGCCTCCATGATGTTGACGCCTCAAGGAGGAAGGGAGGGAGGATTTTTTGTCTGTAAAATACATGTATGCCGGGGTGTTCCCTACCCTCGAATGTTTTCTCTGCGGTGTCTCGAACTCCGGTCGAGTGAGCACCCGCCCGGGTATTCAAAACTGTATCGTGAGGGAATACGGTCTAGTGGAAGCTTGTTTGGCGCTTTGTCTTCATCTCTTCAGGCAGATGGGGGGGGGAACGCGGGCGCTCTTGAGTAATCTCGCTGCGATGAGTCAAAGCACATATCACTCTCGTCGCATGCGTTGAGGGCAGAGGGTGCACCGATCGAGGCTGTCATGTTGTTTCGTACGCATGACGTCTCTGCCTCAAGCGTCCTCGGAGCAGTGCAAATCACATCTGTATCCGACCACGAGAACTCCCCCATAGCAACAACGCTAACCCGGTAGATATGCGGCGTGTTCACCGTCTCTAGCTCTTGAACCGATACGCGGGGTGACAACAAATTACTGTACTGAGCGCTCGAAAATACACTGATACGTTGTTGTTGTTGGGCTCTTGTTTCATGATGGCACTCGCCGGTATTCGTTCGGCGACTTCTCATGCGCTAAAATGGGTAAGTGAAAAATCGAAAATTATCGCCCGCCGGAACAAGGGCGAGGGTACATGTAGGTATTAATAGTGCAGTTCACCTTTCGCAGGTGAATTTGCAACGTCGGTGCGTGCGACAGCATTCCCTCTTTGATGTTTAAAACGCATACTGACTCAGGGAATAGTGAGCACCCAGCCTACTGGTAGGTTTGGTTCCGTGATTTTCCTCCGTACGATCGGCTCATTCGTGGGGTGCGACAGCATTCCCTCTTTGATGTTTAAAACGCATACTGACTCAGGGAATAGTGAGCACCCAGCCTACTGGTAGGTTTGGTTCCGTGATTTTCCTCCGTACGATCGGCTCATTCGTGGGGTACCCGTAAAAAGATCCGCTGGCTGCTCGTGCCGGCATGGTCTACCGCTGAAGGACCGATAGTGCTCTTGCCCCGGATGGCGGGCATGTCATAGGTGTTGTTGCGTAGTGTTGCGATGTGTGCGAGCTCTTCTTGTGGGGTGCACATGACGGCTGTTGGAGATGCCGTCAAGAAAAAAAAATGCCACCGGCAAGTGAGAATTGACCGATGCGGAAAGAACGGGAATATAAAAAAAAACGAGCCCGAGATAAAGACCGCCGATTGATGCATATCTGAGGAAAAGGCGAAGAAAGGTTTTGACAATTCACCTTAACTAAATGATCAAGTACATTTTCCTATCCGGTGCATGGTTGCCGGCGATGCGGCATCCATACGGAGCCCCTGTACCCTCTCAAAAACATGGGGCAAGCAGTTGTCCGGGGACGGGTGATACCGTCCCTGAAACATGGAACGAATACACACTAACCTTGTGCACGGGAGAGATTTTTTCCACAAATTTCAAGCACAATTTGAAATCGCGCAGCATAACGCACACTCCCCGTGTACCCTCCCGAAAACACGGGGCGAACATTCGTCCATGGGCGAATACCCTTTCAAAATCAGAGGGCAGTTGTTCGTACCGTGGGCGAAGACCCCGTCAGGAGCTTGGGGGCAAGTGCTCGTCCGTGGACGAATGGCATCCATTCGTCGGATGGATTTCCCGAGCATTCGTCGAATCTACTGGTATAGCATTCGTCGGATCCATTTCCCGAGCATTCGTCGAGTCTACCGGTGTAGTCTACCTGTGGCAGTCAGTAGGCCTGAAATTGAAAAGGTTTTGATCAGTATATGTATAGGTTATTGGTATTGGTGTCTTTCGAGCGCGGGCTGTGTACAGGTACGTATTTATGCATGTCATCATATACCAGATGCAGGTCGTGGGCTACAGCCGGTCATCTATCGTTTTCAGCTCACGCCTTCAAAATGTATGCAGATGAGCTATCCTCTATAACCCAAGCTATGAAAACATGAGCTATCGCCTATCGCAGCTCACGCGGGGAATATTTGTGCAGATGAGCTATCGCCTATTACTCATCCAGGGGCAAAGATTTGCAGCTCGTTTAGCTCGTATAGCTCATTCTGGCCCCAGATTAGCTACTGCAGGTAGCTCATGTAGCTCCCGTAACTCACCCTGGGCAGTAATGTGCAGATGAGCTATCCTCCATAGATCAATCTTTGAAAGCATGTGCAGACCTGCTACCCTCGCATAGCTCAAGCCGGAAAATCATGTGCAGCTGGTTTAGCTTACATAGCTCACCTGTCAGCCACCGTCGAATACAGCTAGCTCGAGCTACGATAAACTGATATGTCCCCCATGTGTGGAAACTACTTCGCACCCCGCACGAGAACGACTATCTATCCAAGCTTTATAACACTATCAGGAGGAGACCGGTCTTGTTCTGTGCGTCCATGCCTATTTTGGCTTTAATATACTGGTTTTAGTGTGGGAAACGGTCAAGCAAACCGTGGTCTCTTGTAACATAATATCCTAGTTTTAGTGTAGGCGACGGTCAGTCAAGGGGTCAAGCCGCGCTGTCCTAGAATATGCTAGTTTTAGTGTAGAGGACGGTCAGTCAACGGGTTCAACCGCGGTCTCCTAGAATATGCTAGTGTTGGTGTAGGGGGTTCGGTCAAAGTGTAAAAAAACGCACTCTTCTAGAACATACTACGGTAGTACCTGATAGTTTTTATTGTACGGGCGTCGTCACGGTTTAAAACAAACGCAGCCTCCTAGGACTCGAAAAACGTCAAAAATGGAAGCAATACCGCCACGGTATCCCTTTTTCATCACTGCAGTAGCCTTTATCGTGAACGGCGCCCGCTCACATGGTTTAATATACGATACACGTGGTACGGGATCCAGACAACGTCAAGCGTTGCAG
The DNA here is from genome assembly GCA_031213475.1 of Nereocystis luetkeana. Taxonomy (NCBI): domain Eukaryota; class Phaeophyceae; order Laminariales; family Laminariaceae; genus Nereocystis; species Nereocystis luetkeana. Next base: position 9,167,736 of record JARUPZ010000006.1, read on the forward strand.
GGAGAAGGCTCGCGAACAAAGAGTCTATAAAACCTCATGTCAGTCTGAGTATTTTTTGTCGTTTGTCATGTCCCCACATGACAACAGGTGTGGTGTCCGTAGTCTCAGCTCTCACGACCAAGTTCCTGAGATCCCTGTTTCATCTGCCATAGTCATGTTTTTATTGCCGCTCACATCCTTCGCATCTATTCTGGTCATCTGGGCTCCTGTTCGCCCGCAACCGAGAGTCTGTCGTCCGGTCGAGTACATGATCATCTCCTCTCCTCCCTCTCCTACCAGGCATACTTCCTTGCGTCTGCGTCGCAAATCATACGAGCGAGTTGGTGATTGAAGTGAGCCGGTAACTATAAAGTCCAAACGGAGTTGTGTTCCGTCAACTATGATGCCAAGCCACGCACAGGCTGCAAACTATAAATTCGAGAATAGCGTGGATCTCGGGCTCCTTTCTTTCCCTATTCTGCTAAGCGGGAAAGGGCGAAAAAAGCCAAAACACACATGAGCGCCGTGAATAAACTTGGGTAATGATCTTAAAGCCAGCCCGCCGCTCCTATCATTCGTCATAATTGTGCCAAAATCGTGTGTAGAATGCGTTGTGTTTTTCAGTGTACGGGAAAAAATTACCAAGGTATGTTGACAATGTCTATTTTGAATGTTTATAAAAATTGGTACTGTAAGGTTACCACAAACGCATGAACGAAATCGCCGGGGAGGCGAGCTTTGATTTTTACGGCATAGTTGTAAACAAACGGCGGGCGAGGTTATTGTCATGGTTCTTTCAATATGACAGTCCGCAGTGGACCAGGAGCTTCTATAGTGTTTCCATTTTGAGGGCCCCCTGTCGTACGTCTATGCGTAGCGATCTTACTTTACTATTTCGGGGGGCCATAGTAAATAGGACCAAGTATTGCTAGTAAAAATAGGAAAACTTGTTGGCTGATGGGCGTACCGTAGGTCCTATTTACTATGTTCCCCCGTAGGCAGCTACGTCTCCGACCCCCTTTGCCACGTTCACAAAAACCTTCTCCGCCCAATGCATCCCTTTCTAATAATTCAGGAGGATATCCGGCATGTCGCAAAGATTTTCCTCAGGCGGCCCTGCGGGGTGCGCAACGCGCTTGCGCGCGCGTCACGCGCTGGCTGCCTGGGATATGTCCAGCTCTGTTATTGAGGTTTCGACGTCGAGATCACGGTTACATTCGGGCGGGGCGTACCCCGCAAAATCCACCTACACGTGTAGCCGAACCGTGTACTAAACCGGATGCAAACTCCCTCCAACCATGAAGCTTCCTCCTCTTGGTTCTCACTGCGAGCGCTCATGGCCTCCGCATCTTTTTTCAGGGCTATTTCCGGCGAGTCGTGATGTCGAGTCGCGATGTCGAGACGAGTGAACACACCGGGCGTGCATTCGGTTTGTTAGTTATGTGCATGGTGTCAAACGATCAGCGATGGTGTTTGCCGTAATAGCGCGCGTGCCTCTCGGACGGGTTGTTCAGAGCTATCGTCGGTGTGCAGGATGTCCCGGCGTCGCTTTGTCTTGCCGGGTTCCTCTCTAGCCGCTGCTATTACTGCGATGTATGGCGGCAGCGACACGTCGACGTAGTGCTGTAGTCACAGACCAGGTAGTTTGTAGGCATTAATTAAAGAACGCATCATGAATCAGCTGGGATACCGAGTTTTTTCTTGTCGAAAAAAAACTCAAAAATATGCAGGCAGCGTTCGGTACTACTGTGATATATATATGCTACCGGGTACTGTTAATTATACTGGTGTGGTAGGCCTTGTCTCTGTCGCAGGTAACTTGTTTTAAAGTGTTGGATTGGATTGAGGCCTCTCGCGCCGGCCGGTGGTCCTACCCAAATTTCTTACTCTCTTAGTGAGACCACTGGCCCGGGGTCCTGCTACCCCCCCTCACCAAAGCCCGAGGTATTTATGGCAACAAACCTCCGTGCGCGGACTGAAAAATCTGCTGCGAACGCCAGTGGCAACGGTAGGCCGGACGCGTTGGCTCACGTCAGCTCCCGTTGCCGCTTTTACCGCTTCGCTTCGCCCCCGCTGCCCTGTTTTACTGGTGGTACTGTAGACGCCATGCGGTATCGCACGATGTTCTCCGTCTTCCAGACACCAATTGGCATGATTTTTTTTTTCTCGGTAGGTGTTTCGGCGAGATACTCGCTCCAGGAATCGTCTGAACGCAATGACTACAACCTGAATGACTGGGTAGTTTCCCCGCGCGCTGATTCCCCCGCAGCGCTGTGTCCGTGTGCGGCGCGAACAGTGCTCCGTCTACACGCCCTGTCCCTTAGTGAGATCCCACCCGACACTATGTGTGGCGTACTACTGTAGATACGTTTCGGGACCCCCCCCCGGAACGCGCCAACTTGTGGGCATCCCTTGTCCGTCCACTCTGCCACAGCCTCGATAGGCCTTCTCAACGTTCCGTCTTCTAGATATGAGTCGATTCATGCCATATATTGTTATTATTATATATATATACCTGGTATATTATTATATACATATTCGTTGTATACCCACAAGTAGATGGCCACGGGTACTCCAAGTACACAAAATAGATCTGCGAGTTATTAGTTCAGTCTGTTTCGAGCATCCTTCGGCGGTAGCCTTATGAACGTAGGCGTATTTTCTGCCGTCGTCCACGTCTCCGATGGGGAACTGGGAGATTTGTTTTTTGCCAGCCATGCTCCAAAACAACGAGGCCCACATGCATACACACCCAAGCATGCCTGGTAAACGAAAGCACCGCTGTAGTACGAGGGGCCAGTTGCCCGCGTCGTTTCCCCTTGCTTGCTTGAGGTCTGACAGTCACATGCTCCACCCTATATACCGGGCCACTGTTGGTGCGTACCGATATAGCTAGCTAGCTAACTAGCTAGCTATTAATAGCTGCTGCTACTACTGCTGCTGCAGCGGATGTCTAGAATAACCTATTGAAGCCGTCCGCCACAAACCCTCTCCTTCTTGCCTTCTCGCGCATTTTTTCATTTGCTGCGCAACCTGATTGGGTGATCGGTTGGGTGGTGGGTCGGCTTCGGCTGTGTCTATAGGACGCGTGGTGTCCAGGTTGTGGAAGGCCTCTCGCCGGGGAACGTCATCGCCCTAGAGACACAAAAAAACTGGACGGTGGGGGCATTGGAGTTCGTCGACCACATGTCCCGCAGCAGGTCTAGCTAATGGGTGCCGAAGCATGCGGAGACAGACTGGCGCAAGTGGGGTCCAGTGCAGCGTATCAACCGGGAGGAGAGGGGGGGGTGGGAGAGGGGGAGGGGAGAGCGGGGGGGGTGGGCGGGGGGGTACTCATATCATGCATGGCCGTAGTCGTCCATGGCCATAGACTGTGGAAATCAAGGAGATGCTAGAGTTGTATGCTTGTTTGTGTCAGGTTGGTCGTGAAATAGAGATAACGGTGTGTTCGGTGCAGATAACGTGGGATGGAGTAACTGCCCCTCGGCGGATCTGATAGTGTGTCGATGTTTCTATCCATCAAAGTAAGCGTGCATTGCAGGCGCGATGTAATTTGTTTGGTGAAGAAAAGCCCCTTTGTGTATACGAGTAGAGTTTTGCTTTATCTCGCAACCTCCGACTATCGCTTCGGAGTCCTCCCTCTCGGCGCCACACCACAGGGGCCGGGGACTAGCAACCAGCCAGACCCTCTACCTCTACGCGACGTCCATGTGGTTCGCACACATATCTAGCCCGTGCGGCCTGTGCCTGACGCGAACGACTACTCCTGCTGTGAGACTCGAGAGTTTGTGTACTAAACATAAAAGTCGTATCTCACCGCATTCAAGGGTTTTTCATGCTGTACTCAGTACTTGCTTTTCCGGTTTTCGGGTATTATTCCGAGTTTCTTCAAACAGTGCGCAAGGGGGGAGAGGGCTCTGGGAGTTGTCTTCCTCTTCTAGGGCTCTCCGGGTTGTCTTCCTCCCCGATTGTTTTCACAGGGGGGAGGGGTCTTTCTTGGGGTCGGAGACCTTGCCGCGGTCAAAAGTAAGCTGTCTCGCGTGGTGCTGTCATTGGATCATTCTTTCGGCAATGCACGGTTTCTGTGGTTTTCCTCCGCTTCCCCTTGTTCCTGCAGTCACTATTGAATCGTCCGTGCCGTATTCCTCGACCTCGCCTCTGTCAGCACTCCCTTGTTGTGTCGTTCTCGTACTACTGCCTGCGAGTAGGACAGAAGCAAATCTACGCTCGCTCGTCGTTGGTCGGCTGTGGGGCTTCGAACGCACGTCGAAAGAGCGGAGCGTTCAACCGCGCGTTTTCGCTTTCCCTCTCACGCTCGGGTCACTCTATGAACGCAGGTTTTGCTTCTATCTGCCCGAGAGGAGACTCGCTTTCCAGCCGCCAATTTTTTCGACGTGGTCTCGGCCGGATGCACACCGGTACTCGCCACCGAGGAAGCTGGCGCCCTTCCCTTCTCGGAGCAGGCGAATGGCAAGGGGCCCGTAGAGCCGTTGTTGCCGGCCACGTGCAACGCCCCTTCCTTGGGGTCTAGGTTGCGCGATCATGTTTACTGGCGTGGTGACATGGAAATAAACAACAACAAAAAGAAGTGGATTTCGGTGGAGTGTCGCTGTCAAGACGGTTTTCGCTGTCATCTTTCTGGCGAGTGCCAGTGCCACTGCCGCCGTCACGTGCGAATGCTTCGTGGTGGCGGTTCGCCTTCGCAATGTTTCCGTGGTACTACGAGACAAGGCAAAAGGGGATTACTTCTCGCCCTGCTTGTGTTGAGTCGCATGGCTGCACGGCGTCAACCACAGGGGTTTATCTTCAAGCCGGCCTGTAGCACGAGGGACTAACGGACGCATGTCGGACCGAGACCACGCGACTGGCAATCCCTACGGTCCCTACCGCCCCGACAGGAGGTACCCCGCGTAGTCTCCTTCCCGCGTCTGGGGAAGAACGGAGAGAGAGAGAGAGAGAGAGAGAGAGAGACCTTCGCCCCGCCCAAAACAGTCATTTGTTCACAGCAAAGTACAGGAAGAGCGGTGTGCATTTTTTCAACTACTCGAAACATGATTGGTCGGCAGCTCTCAGCCCTCTCCCCCCCCCCTCCGCTCCATCTTGATATTAAAGGGATGCGAAGATCTATGGTCATACGGATACGGCCATACATGATATCGAGTACACCCCCACACACACTCCGTTCTGGGTGATATTCATTTGTCGCTACCCCGCTAAACGTCCGTTTGGATGCAGTATTGGCATTTCACGGCGTGGCTGTCGCTCCCGGCGTTGTGCTTATGCGAGCGGTTTATTGTTCCGCCGACCTCTATGCCGCGGCCGCCCTCGGCCAGGGGGGCATACAAGGCAAGTCGAGGAACCCTCCAGTAAGAGTGCCCGATACCCGATACGTATAGTATCAGGCAGGAAGCGAAGTGGGGGAGGGGGGGGTGTTTGTTTGTACTGCTGCCGGATGTTTTATTTCTGACTACGCGGCCCACCGCTATGCCATGAAGAAAAAAGAGGATACACATACGTGAAAAAAGCGTCACAGGCTCCACTCACACATGGACGCATGAGTGAGCGTAGCCTTGCGATCGCAGAGTCCACCCACACATATACGGACAGTATCGTTGTATCACAGATTCGAGCCGAATCGCATATGTGGTATCGTCATCGACTGGCCCCTAACGGCAAGCCAAACCTGTGCCGAGGAAGCATCCGTGAACACCGCGGAAATAAAGATGCCTCGTCACACAATAATAAACACAATGTATCTGTATACCGGTATCAGCCACTGCGGTATCACAAATAGGGCCTACAACTGCAGTAACCACGGCCCGTAAGCGAAACGAAAAATGGGTTTTACATGAAAAGTGTTCAACAAACTTATTAAGCGGCGTGTGTTTTGTTTCGTCCTTTTGGCGATCGACCACGCCAGGACTGGGCTGAAGTACTCTAGCCTTGCCATGGTGGTGGAAGGGAGCTTTTGACCCTACTCAGAAAGTTGAGGCCATTGTGAAGGACCTCTCTTCCAGGTAATTCCACGCCATGGTTTGCTTGTTCGTCGGTTAATCGGTACCAGCGGTACGTCGTTAGCTCATAGATTCATGGTTGATTGGTTGGTTGGTAGGTTGGTTGGTCCGTTGCTTGGCGTTGGCGTACATGCTTGTTCCGGTCGGTCGATGTAATGATTTATTTATCGATTGATTGGTCGTTTGGTTGATTGGTTGGTCCGCCGAACAGTTGGTTGGTTGGTTGGTGAATCTCTTCCGGGAGAAGCAATCGGCTGGCTGGCTTGGATCGGTCGCTACAGCGGTCGTTTCCGATTGGTCCAATGGACTGTTACAATGGCTACTACTAGCCGGTTGGCGGGTTGGTTGGTTGTTGTTTGTTCTCTATTCTTCTTCCCTCCCACTCCCTTCGCCCTTCCTTCCTCTTTCCTTCTCTCCTAGTCGCAACTTAGCCGGGTTCACATAGCAGGCTCCCCTCCCCCCTCCCCACTAGGGCTCGTACCTTCAGTTGTATCGTGGCAAGCGTCGAAATGTTCCTACCCAAGCTACGCGCTCTCAGCAGTTGACTCCTTTTTTTTTTTTTGGAATACAGAAATTATCGTCAAGGTAAGGGGGCTTGAACTCACGGGATCAACTTGAGGGCACCACTGTGATTAACGGAGGCCACCGGTTGGTTCAGGATGATTACCCCCCCGCACCCCCCCAATACGAATGAGCACGCACTCACGGCTCGACTCGACTCCCCCACTCTACTCTACTCTACTCTACTCTACTCTACTCGCACGAGGATCGGACTGCGTACGATCTAAAAGCGGGCGAAAAGATCACAGAAAAAACAACGCCCGCCGTCAACAGTTTTCCCGAGTGCGCTCAGGCCTTTTTTTGTTTTCGCTGTTCTAGTATTGATGTGTTGACGAAAACGCGCTCTCCACATCGACAGATCGGATGAGCAGCTGGCAACGCACCGAGAAGGCCTCGTGCAGGGCCGATCCTCAATACTGTATGGAGTCACGACGGGACCGACCCTTGCCGACATGGAACCTTTTTATGACACGGCATCAAGACATCTTCGAGAGGTATGTACGCGATAGGGTTGAATGGTGAGTTGTGCTCGCTGCTGAAAAGGGATCAGGAAATTAATTACATGCAGGCGCCACAAGGTCGTCGCTTTGTTGCTCCACCCCCCCCCCACCCAATCAAACTATTGACTCATTGAAGCTGTATTAAATGTGCCAGAAAACACGCCTCAAAAAGCGGTTCTTGGTAGGATGCAGCTCACCCTTCATGCGACTCGCCGACGACCTCACGGCACTTGGTGTAAGCATTGTCTGCCTTGTCGGTGAAAACCCGACGTACTCCGTCCCGGCATTGTAGGGATGCGAGGGTCTCTGATATACGACTACGACCATGCATGATATTGAGTACACCCGCCCCTTATGGCCATACGACTACGGCCATGCATGACAATGAGTACCCCCTCCCCCCCCTACATGGAAACAACGTATTAAGCGCCAAACTGTTGGAGGTGTCTCTATTCCGAAAAAGAACGGTGCTCCGTCTCGAAAGAGATGCGTGGTCGATAGTCAAATGATTAAGGCAAGCAAAAAAAAAGTGAGACCCCCCCCTCCCCCCCCTTTTTATCCTTCACATTGCGCTGTGAATTTCGGGTCTGCTGACCTAGACATGGTGCCTTCTCCTAGCCTGACCGTATAAACCCTCTCGTTCCGATGATCCCATGCTCTGACCCAGAACCCGGGCACTGACACGCCTACAGTATGTCTACCGCCGTACGTCGCGTTCGTCCGGCGCTTTGCTGCGCCTTCAGCCCCTACGTGTACGTACAAGCCTACCGGTATCGTCTACTGCTGAGGGTGCGTGCGTGCGCTCGATGTGGTTGCAGTATCATTTCTTTTTTTTCCTGGCGAGAACCACGAAACAGTCTTCGTATACATATAAAGAGTCACCCCGCGGTAGGGGTTGCACTTCGTGGGCCGAAGGTTTCTGACCGATTGGGTTCCCTAAGTAAGTGAGGAACGAGCAGTTAGGATGAAACATTTACTCGTATATATTTGGTTTAGGGCTAGCTCACACAAGTTCTGGTCGGGTGGCGCGAACAAATTTGTTTCGAGTATTGTATCGGTCGAGATATTATTGAGCTCCAAATGTGAGGGGTGCATGAACGTCTGGTGCACCCCTACCGCGGGATGGCTCTAAACACGTACACGCATGTGTGTTGTGTTTCGCCCGGGCATGGCTCTGCTCCCGGCCGTGCGCAGGGCCCTACACACCGCCCGTATGGCTTCGCGAGTGCGCATGCGTGTGCGATAGCGGTCTCCGGCTTTTCTTTCCTTCTATCGGATTTACCCCCCTTAGCTCGACCCTCGGTGTGATACTGACGCGTTCTACGACACAACCATCAGTGTTTTTTTGAAAACCCGCTTTAGGTCTGACGCCAGGGACGCGCGCACAACAGAAACGGCAGAACGACACCACCCTCCTGAAAAGGTCATACAAGTATTGACTAGTCTAGCGACTAATACGGGGGACCATAGGTATTAGGACCTAATAGTATGGTAGACATAAAAACTTATATATTCAATAGTTTTTACTAACAATATTTGGTCCTATTAACTATGGTCCCCCCCCGTAATAATAGTCAAAGTAAAAGGAGATTTAAGGACAAAAGTACGAAAAGAACTTTATTATATTTCATTACATATAGTTTTCTTGGATTTAGTATACCCCCCCCCCCTTCCCCCCTATAGAATACCTGATATATTTAGTTAGGTTGGGTTGGCGTCGGTTGGCGACGACGCTGGTAAAACACGCCTCTTATTGCGTGAGCTAGACAGCCAGGGTACCGTTTTTTTTTGTTTTTTTGGCGGACACCACGGCTGGTGGTCTAGTTAGATCATTTTCCTGCAGGGAGAACCTCAGCTCCGCACAAACAAGGAGGGTGGTCGTATCATGTACTGCAGTGTATATGGCAAGGCACCCACGAGGCAGTTACATATAACGTGGGATCATCGTAACTAGGACCTACGGTACACACAAAAACCTACATATTTCCCTGTTTTCACCAACAATATTTGGTCCTATTAACTATGGTCCCCCGGAATAGTAAACCCATTGATGCCTCTGGAAGTGGCGACACCAAAAAATATAACAATAAATATTTAATGCGTTGACGCTGAATCCATACGCAAGAAAATCCGCCTAAAAAGCGACCATCAGTAGGATACAGCTCACCCTTCATGCGACACGCCTAACACCTCGCGGCACTTCGAGCTTGGTGCAAGCAATATCTGCCTGGTCGGTAACATCCCGACGTGTTCCGCCCCGGCATTGTAGGGATGCGAGGGGTCTATGGTCATACGACTACGGCCATGCATGAGATCGAGTACACCCCCACCCCCCCCCCCCCCTTCCCTCTGTGGGTCTCGAAAATGGGTACGCAGCAGGGTGTCGGATTTCACTTCATGTTTCGCTGCACCCCTGCCGACACGGCTCTCGATACCGTTGGAAACCCATTCATCTTTTCACAGAACTATTCGTTGTACCAACTGGCTGTACCAACATGTACCTATGTGTGCCATGAGATTGTTCCTTTTGGTCCGTTTTTTTCGTCAGGTTTTGTGTGAGGTCATTGTGGGGAGCAAAAGCCCCGCCCCCGCTCAAGCGAGGGGTATAGAAAATATGAGGAGGTTTACCAGTACCGTACCGTGTGTCCTGGTAGTATAGTGTCACCCGGGAACCCTTCCGGAGAATGCGCCGTGATCGGCGGGAGGGTCCGATACTGTTCCTCCGAGCAGCCACAGTTTATGGTATGCTCCGCCGCTTCCCTCTCTTGTGTGCCTACAACATACCTGGTAAGCAGCCCATTAGTATGTTGCGGGGCTTCCGGCGCGCACGCGGCAGTCGTTTTCGCATCGTACGTACAGCAGGGAGAATAAGCGTTTACTCTCTGCGGAGACCCCACGGCGGCTACTACGGCAGCGAACCTCTCTCCGTGTTTACATGTAACACAGAAACGCGGTGGGAAAAATAGTAAAAGCATTCAAAAGCCCCCCTCCCATCATGTTTATGACAACCGCGCGCTCTGTGCAAGACAACGTTGCCGTAGCTTATCTGGTCGGTTCGGTCCGACAGGTAGAGCCGCAAGCATAACTCTGTCCACTCGCGTAACGGTAAGGCTCTCATCCCAGCCGTAAAACCCCCTCCCTCCCCGCGCGCGCGCGCATCCCACCCGCCCCCTCTTGCCCGATTTTGGGCTCTTGCCCTCTTGTGCAAATATTGTGTTCCTCGGTTTCGTTTAGTCCCGTTCCTCGACCCGCTGCCCACAGCTCTATACGCGTGCCTTCCCTTCAGGTGCAGACGACCTTGCGTGGCAGTGGTCTGTGGAACTGCTCTTCTTCTCATTTCGGCGAGGAGATTCTCTCTCCGAGAACGCCGACGGGATTCCCCCCACAACAAAAACAAAAGGTAGGGAACCCCTCATGTTTCCGCTTGGCTTTGGTGCCGGCCAAAGGGGAAGAGTCGTCGTTGCTCCTCCCGACGGAGCCGCTGCGTGCAAGAAAGAAGAGGAGGCACTCTGTATCGTGTTACTGTCGCATACTCGTGGGTCCTCTTTGCAGCCAGGAGGGTTCACTTTTGCGACTTGGCCCATATACGATAAATGCCGACAAAGGGTTTCCCACCATTCAAAATTTCCAACCAAACAAAATTGACCAATCGGGAAACTGCGGGCATGAAATCCATTTATTGTGCACGCAAAACCCCTCACCTACTTGCAGCTTCTGTTCCCGAGAAAATTCCTGGCCGGTCGGGGTTAACGGGTCAGGGAGTGTTACGCAGGTGATTTCGCTCGCGGCCAAACGACGCGCCTCGATGCGCGGATTTTTTAGTTTCTATCTGTCTCGCTCTCGCTCTAAATACGAGCCTCGTCGTTCAAGGCGGTGCGAGGGAGCTCGTAATAGTGAGGAGGTTCAGCTGGTGGAACGCGTACCTTTTCCAGCGAGAGGCGGGATCGGCGCGTTGCGCCCGGGGTTCAGTTCAGAGGCAGGTTTTCCCCCTCGCGCGATACCGGTGGGGAAAGGAAACATGCAAAGGGGGAAAAGGCGGCACGTATCGATATAGCATTCCGCGTGCCGTTGTATCGCTGGTTTGTGAATCCCGGCCCCAGCTGCTGATAATACGACGAACTAACCATCCCATCCGTGGTTTTCAACGCGTTGTTTTGCATACCCAAGCCATGAGACTGCATTTGATCGGATTACGATAGCTCGTTTTTTTCTCACGGCCTGTTTTGTTTGGGTGACATGGAAAAGAATAGCTCTGTGAGTGGGGAACCTCGAACAACCACGGTATTATGCTGCCTCTACCATTCCGTGCGTCATCACGGCATACAGGCGACCATGGGATGATGCGCCAGGTACGGTGCTTCGGGCAACGTTTTAACATAATAAGTCAGGCACGACACGTAGCTGTTGGTACCCTTAGGGCGACGTTTTAACATAAATCAGGCACGATACGTATCTAGCTACGCAGCTGTGCTGCTTGTACCCGTGTTCCACACACACCCGCCGCCCTCTGCCGCCGCCTCCCTTGAAGCGTGGCTTTCGAAACGTGCGCCCGGCAAGCAGGGGGATTTGGCTGCGTGAATCGGAGACGATCGTGAACGTAGCGCACTTACTTGCTGCTATTCTGCGCCCGGCCCAATACCGGCTCGCTCCAGTTCAGGATGCTCGCTAAAGGCATGGAGGAGCGCTTGTTTTATGTTATCCATTCGGACTCCCACGGTTCGAACACGCGGAAGAAGGAAGCTGGGGCCAACAAAAGCCTCGCTTTCGGGCGTGGCGATACGTGTCGTCCGTCGGATACTGTTGCGATGTTTCCCGTACGCGTTTGTGTGACCACTGATCAGCAGCGATGGTTTCCGTACTTCGACCGACTAAATAGTTCAGCCAGCACAGACAGGAACATTATGCACGGCTGAAACTATTCGGGGTCGTGGCTTCGATCGCTGCTTCAGTGGTGGAGTCGGCAGACCGCAAGACACATTATGTCATGCCGCTGACCATCCTCTTTTATTTGTTGGTGTTCTCGAGCGTGCTTGGTTCGTGCGAGTTGTCCTGTTGAAATCATGCAGCAGGGAGAGTCATTACCAGGGAATGCCAGGCAAGAACAGACATATTCATGTTCTAGTTTTTCGGCTGAAGCACCAGTCTTCCCAGCGTGGGGACGCGTTTCCGGGGAGAAAATTGGTGCGTCACCCTGCCTTCGATCGGCACGTACGTGTTTGTGCCGTCAGCAGGCCGTATACGAAGTGCCGTTGACAGCCAAGGAGAAGCGCGCCATGATGTTGTTGGCCGACACAGGAGACACACCTACGTGCTGGGCATCCGTCATGCATAGCTAACCCTTCACTTGCCCAAGAACACCCTTCCGTCCCTCCCGTTGTTGCTGCTTTTTCTTGAACTGAGCTCAACCGGAACCGTTTCATACCCGAAACTCTGTGCGTTACATGAAACAGTTGAAGGGCGTGGAGCACTGGACGGTGTCGAACGACCGGTCGTTACTGTTCGACCGGGTGGCCTCGAAACTTACCCTCTTGGACTTGGACAACGCCCGGCTGATGGAGGACATCTACAAGGACAACGGCAGCGGTTGGATCAAAATTGGAATCGTCCGCGACCCGGTGACGAGACTTCTGTCGGCGTACCTCGACCTTATCCGCGCGTGGCCGTCCTCGTCCACTATGGGGTGGCCATCCCACCATCACAGCCCGCGGCAGCCGAGCCGCGGACTGAGGGCCGGAGGTGACTGGGAGTGGTTCGACGCCGTCAGGAGGCATCGGAGCACTAAGAAGGACGAAATTGAGCGGGAGTTTCCCCAGGCAGGAGAGCACCGAAGACTACGAGCGGCGGGGGGAGATGACGAGGGAGAAGGATTAACAATAGGCGGAGGGGAGCCGCGCGGCTTGCGGGACGCGACCGAGCCTACCGCTTCTGTCCCGACCTTCGAGGAGCTGCTGGAATTTCTGAGGGATGATATACGGGCGGCGCCGTCAGCGTTCAGGCCGGTCGCTAGCCTTTGCGGGATGTGGGAGTCGCCGTTCGACACGATCATGTCTTTCGAAACTCCACAGATGTGCAACTACCGGCTCTAGCTAAGAACGCCGTACGTGTCGCATAGAAATCTCCGGTGAACGCAGGGATAGATCAATTTTGCGTTTTTAGGTACACACACCACATCGGTGCAACACGGACGGTGCACTGTGCCGGGCGTCGATTGGGCCGTGAACGCCCTGCTTCACGCACGTTGGAGGCTGGAAAAATCGAGACAACCGCTCGACGGGCGGGTGGTAGCTCGGACAAGGCTGTGAATTTCACCACCACTATGCCGTCACCACGCGCGGCTCGGTAGCACCGCACGCCGGCATCGATGTCGACTTAAATCGTCCGATCGCGTCTACAGAAACCAACCAGCGCCCCGTGGCTTCATGCAACCCTAAGAACCCGGCCGAAAACCTCGAGCGTGTTCCTTCATAAATTCCAAACCTCAGCTCTTCTTGCATGACATGAGCGAAACAGCAAGTTTATTTTATGTTGTATTTTCTTCCCGTTCCCGCCGAAGTCATGGGCAGGGAGGGCACCACGTCGAACTTCCCTTTGCGATGCAGTCGACAAGGAACAGAAATGAAGTCGAAACAAGACAAGCCGAAATAATCCTCGCGCTGCCTTGAACGCCACGGTCTTCCTCATCACCCTCTGAGCAAGCGCACCCACCCACACGTATAAACTCTGAAAATCCGAAAATCCCCAACAACAGAGAAAAAAAAAAAAAAAAATTATGCGCTGCAAGCAATTTCCCTTCGTATCTAAGATGCCGGTTGACGGCACTCTCGACCCTTGACGCACAGCCGTCGAGGAAATCCACTCGCACCAAAACTACTGTAGTGTGTATAAGAAGTCGAAGGACGTCGACGGGTCAAACTTGGACCGTCAAAGCCGTCGAACGGCTTTTTTTCCGTGACATGGGTACTTCCTCCAGAGAAATATGTCGGTTGGTGACGGCACCCTTGCCCCTTGACGGACAGCCGTCAAGGAACTCCCCACACTGAAACTGGTACGTTGAGTCCTAAGGGGGCCTGGCCGGGCCAAACCTAGACCGTCGAAGCCGTCAGCCGACCAATTTCGCCTTCGTACCAAAGTGCTTACTGTACACGGTAGCTGTCGAGGCCGTGATATACCGCCTATCCTGCGGGTAAGCATCAACACTCTCAAGCCAGTCTACTGCACTAGCCGGCGCATCCTGCGGGTACCGTAGGTGGACTAAATAAAGCAATGGCAGCAGTGGCCGCAGCATACTATTACGGGGGACCATATCAAATAGGGCCTACCGTACGCACAAAAACGTATACCCTGGTATACGTATATTTTCGCTATTTTTACTAGTACGGGGGACCATATCAAATACCAGGTAGGACCTATGTTACTGACAAACATCTACCAGGTATATATTTCGCTGTTTTTACTGCTGTAGCAATATTTGGTCCTACTTACTATGGTCCCCCGTAAGAACAATATTTGGTCCTGTTTACTATGGTTCCCCGTATGTATTCTACGAGATATGACACATACCCCTCGGACGACCTTGCTGAAAATTTTGTTCAATCGACGTCGGAGAGATGCTTCCATGGTTTAGGCTGGGCACTGGCAGAGCACGTGCTTGCCGTAGTAATCTCTAGAGGCCTGTTGACCCGGTCAGAAATATTCGCCGGTAGTTTTAACCTTGCGTACGTCCAAGAAACACCCGACATTATAGGTAGAAACCCCACCCAGTGCGTTCCGGGGAGAAAGAGGAAAGCGAAGAGGGTGGCGAGAAGAGAGAGGGAAGCAGGAAAGCTCAAACCTTTCTTCTGGCGTTTTCTACGATAGAAGCAGCACACGCCCGCGACACTGTTTTCTGAATGACGGGGCTACTTGACCCTAAAATCGTCGGCATGCCAATCTTGTTCCGAAAGATGAGTTTTTGTTTGTGTACTAGAGCCATGGGATTATTCGTCGGGATGCAATTTTACTTTTTCTGAAGTCAGTTTTTGGGTGGGGTACGGAGGGTCCTCAGAAAAATTAGGGTGAACCTCTATCGTAGAACGCCTCTTCAGTTTATTTGAAAGGATCGCTACATCATCGGCACAACGGCGCATGCTTTTTTCTTGACCTTGTTCTACTCGATATGTTCCGTGTCGATGGCCGCAGCCACCCGCCGGCCAGTGTACTGCTACAACCCAGTATACTGATTGATTTTGACGACAGCGTAGTCGCTACTGACTGAGCCAGCCAGTGCCCAGCCCCATCGGCTACGGTAAATCTCCCCAACTCCACGCTGCGGAGTAAGCCCTGCCGCTCGGATGTGGTTGTGCTGATAGTTGACACAGAAACGCCCTCGTACTGTTGAAACCGTTCTGCCGCCGTCACAGCACACATCGACGAAGAAGAAGGTGCTAAAATCCCTGCCCGGCGACATTTTATGGCGCTCGTTCGGGGAGTCCGGGTGGGGTCCCCAAGGCAAACACGCCTTCATGGAGTTCGACTACGGGAGCGCCGTGCGGCACGACGTGTACGCGGACCACCAAGACGACGCAGGCCCTCTCTCGAACGAGGGCGTGGAACGGAAACAAAACGCTGGCCACGACGGGGAGGCAGTAAACGCTCAGACTTCTTCTCGCCCGCGACCGACTTGCCTCGCGCTCGAGACCTGTTCTCGGACGCCTCTTGCGCGCGGACGGAGTACTACGCCGACCAGAGAATACTCGACAGGGTCGGTCACCTGTACAGGCCGGACTTCGGCTTTTTTAGGTGGTACGATCTCGACTCGTGGCGGCAGAGGCTGGACGCGTGCTTGGTAAAAGGGCGAGAGTGAATATTTTATTGTACTTTCTTTATTATTTAAGGGTCATCACTATGGACCATCCCTTTCACTTTCCATCTTCTGGACAAGCCGCGGTCACACAGGTGTGTCGTGGCCCTTCTTCCTCCCCCCCCCCCCCCCCCCCGGTAGGTACCTTCTTTTTATCGCACATTGGTTTTCAGCATTCCCACCGCTAGTCGATTTTCATCGAAAAAGGTTGATAAGCCATGCCCTCCTGCTTTCCGCCAATCAATGCAATTGCAAGAAAAGCCCACACGAGTGTGTGCACTTACTTGGGTGAGAGTTGAACCCAGCGCAATTGATATTAGCAGGCACGTGGACCACCTACCGAGCCACCTGGAGCGCCGGCTTGTGTACACAAGTGAAAGCCTACGTACTTTCCCCGAAGTTAGTGCTGTAAAGCTCACTCCCTTGCTTCAGGGGATGTAATAAGCCCGGCACCTCGCAGCGACGTTCGTTGAGTTATCGCGAGAGTTCTTTCGGGTAGGTTACGGAGGGAGGCATTAAAGCAGGGGTGGTCGAGCGTGTCTTCTCTCGTGGTATTGGAGCGCGCGGCGGGGGGGGGGGGGGGGGGGGGGGTCAGCCGTGTATGTATGTGAGTATTCTTCCCTACGCATGTTAATAGACAGAGTCGAGGGTGGCTTAGACTATCCCTGTGTTTTTGAGGGGTTTATATTTGTACGGTGATGCATGGGGGAAACTGATCACATACAAAGAGTAACGCGGCGGGGGGGGGCGGGCGAGGGGGGGGGGGGGGGGGGGGGGGCTTTCTCGCTGAGCGTCAGGCGTTCTGGGGTGTTTTAACTACCGCTATGCGTACGTTTCGCCTGCGGCGGCGACTCGACCTCCGGTCGAGTGAGCTCCCGCCGTGTTATATTATCTGTTTGGTTGTGGATATTCTGGTGGCAGTTTCGAACTCACCGGGCGCGTATCGTCCTGCTGGGTTATTTTTGTTTTATTTTGCTAACGGTGTGTGTGTGCGAGCTTTCTGGGGAACGAGCCGTTTCTTACGAGTTTTGTTTTTGGTCCACCGGCATCGGTTACACACGTGCGGCAGGTTCCGTGGTCATCGAGCCCGTTGCGCTTCAACAGTTTTGGTCTAGAGATGCCTTTCGGGAACAAAGCGGAGATGGTGGTCGGGGTTCCGGGGTTCGGAGTTTCGTCAAAACCAGCCCTTGCGCGTATGCAAACACCTCCCCATCCTCCCATTGGTGTAGAGACTGGGACACGCCGTCTAGAAGCGACTGCAGAGCAGCTGTGAGTCACACCGCGTAAGTTTGTTTTTTTGTGGTTTGATTCGATTCGATTAACAACGCCGGGGTTTCTAGCCTTTATTGCGGCTTCGCGTGGCGGCTCGATGCGGCAGAATATAATGCGTGTTGGGGTCCACCTGCGTATATATTGTAAGGCATGGACGAGCCTCCCACTAAGTACTACCAGTTCATAGCTTGGACGGAAAATAACGAACACCGGTGTTTTTATATACATATATATATTCAGAGTGCACGGATCGCGCCGAGACCTCGGCCAGTGTGTACGGCCGGGCTTTCCCGAGTCCGAGTACTTGCTGTTTAGCCGAAAAGTGCTCGTACGAAGAGCAACGTTGGCAAAAGTACCAAAAATTGACAAATCTACGTATACATAATACCAGGTATAGTTTTGGCGATTTTTTGTTCGCTGAGGATGCACGGAAAAAAAAAAAAAAAAAAACGGTATTTTTGTATGTTTTGCCGAGTTGCTTTTTTCACTTGGTACAAAAAAAAAAGAACGGCTATATTTTAGATGTTTGGTGAGTTTTTTGTTTTTCACACTCGCCAACAGCGTCGGCCACCACGGCGAGGAGAGCCGTTGGCTGGTGCATGCTTGTATACAGCATGCAGATGGACAGGACAGCCTTGTGTTGTCTTTGAGCGAGAGCGGTATCGGCGTGTCGGTCGTGAACATCATGTTGTCAGTTGGTCTGGGCATGCCGGGGGGGGGGGGGGGGGGGGGCTTATTTGTTGCTTGCCTTAGTCATTTAACCATTGACCGCGCATCCCTTCGAGACGGAGCGCGCGGGGGGGGGGGGGGGGGGGGTGCTCGATATCATGCATGGCCGTAGTCGTATGACCACAGACCCTTGCATCATCCCCCACAATGTCTGGAGACAGAGTAGCACGTCGGGTTTTCTTGGACGAGGAAGCCGATGCGCAAGGGTTTTACTTCCGTGCGCCGTACACTGGGCCATGCGCTCGGCGTGCGGCCGCTCTTCATGTTGGTGTGGCCTTGAAATACAAGCAAGGGATAAAGTTGGGCGTACGGTGAACTCACCCTGTGGGCAACAGGTCTGTGTGTGTGTTCGTCTATTGCGGGGGGCCATAGTAAGTAGGACCTATGATACACACAAACACCTATATACTCACCTATTTTTACCGGCAATATTTGGTCCTATTTACTGTGGTCCCCCGTAATAGCGGCCTGCCTCCCGGGGCAGCTGTCGGAAAACCCTACCCGCTGTTTGTTGTGTGTAACACTATGTGTAAGTAAACAGTGGGTGGATTCCTGCCCTCTTACGCACCTAGGTCCTGGGAGTTCGCATGGGCGAGGAGGGCGTAACGTTTGAGAGCTCTCGAAGCGGGCGTTGCATCAACGCATATATGTAGGGTTGGTGAATCGGGAGTGAATCGGAGAGCCGATTCACCCAATTGATCGGAGCGAATTTAAATCGGAATCGGCATCGGCGAAATAGAGGGCATTGTTTTTTTTTACCGATGTTTTGTTTTGCCGATATTTGTACAACTGTTGTTAAGACGTTTTCTGTGTAGGAACTATTAATAGCGTAACCTCGTACCCTCCTACCTGGTTTAGATATGGTTCGGTTTACCAGGTACGTACAGTAGGATATTTTATTTTCTGTATGGGAATTAGTATGGCCTCATACGTACCCCTATCTGGTTTGTCTAGGACTTAGTATGTATCACATTTCATATAGGGATCAGTACGGCCTCGTACCCCCTATCTAGATTATATAGGATTTAGTGAATAACAGTTTTTATATAGTTTTTATATGGAAATCAGTATGGCCTCGCCCCCCTACCTGGTTTATATGGGATTTCTAGCCTGCGCTTGATGGCAGGCCCGATAATATCGGACATCGGCAGCGCCGAAAACCGACACTTTTAACATCAGAAGACATACCCGCGTCACGACGCTACGAAAGCTATCGTCGAGTTGGTCGTCGCCAGCCAAAGCCATGAACCCTTAGCTTCTGCCCACGAGAAACCGAACAGGCTTCGCCGGCCGCTTTTTTTTTTTGGAGGGGTCGTTAGGCGTCTCAACCCTTTTCAGTGCCGCCAATTTCGTTTCTGGGCACAAACCACTCTGATTATAAGTACCGTGTGCCTTCTTAAGGGTTGACCGCCACTGCAGCCTTGCCGGAGGTTGCCGCGGTTGTGTCGGAAGTAAAAAACGTGTACGTAGCGTTTTCGTGGTTCATGTTTTCCGCTGCATTTTGCGATGGCGCGAGGACTGTGCAGGCGGTTTTGAAAGCCCTGTGCGCATGTACCGGCATATCGAGGATGTGGAACAACACCTCGGGAGGTCTGAATAGTACGTATACGCGCATTTTGGTTGATCAAGATGCCAGCGGTGGGGATTGTGTCCAAGAGTCAGGCCACTTCTTATGCAGTCGGATTTGCAGTCAGTTGGGAATGGTGCTATCGGCACGTTCACACGAGCTTTTGCCCAGGAAAATGTGCGTAAGTTGCTGTTTCTCGCCTCAGAATGACTTGGACTGTTCTCCAAGACCTATCTAGAGCTGTTTCCCGCTCCTCCAGGTGCCCAGTTGCACGAAATCACCTCCGGTACTTTTCCGATCCAACTGGGTCAAATACGACTACGATCAGGGATCGGATCGGAAAAAAACGTTTTTTCCGATCCAATCGGGGTTCGTAATCGTATTTGACCCAGTTGGATCGGAAAAGTACCGGAGGTGATTTCGTGCAACTGGGCACCTGGAGAAGCGGGAAACAGCTCTAGATAGGTCTTGGAGAACAGTCCAAGTCATTCTGAGGCGAGAAACAGCAGTTTCGCACATTTTCGGTGCAAAATCACGTGTGAACGTGCCGATAGCACCATTTCCAACTGACTGCAAATCCGACTGCACAAGAAGTGGCCTGAGGGGAATCGTGATCGGTTTTTTTTTTTTCATTTTTTTTTGTTCCTTTCAAACGGTGTAAAATAGCAGCATGCTTCCTGCACGCTCGCACACAAGGTCGCCCCCCCCCCCCCCCCCCCCCCCCCTCCCACCCCCTCACAAAGCGGAGCTCCGGTCGGCCCACCGACGAGTACACCAGAACAAAAGACACGGGTGTCCGCCAGTTTAATTAACAAAACACATGCCAGGTACGTACAAACCGACCATGTGGGGTGCCCGCCTCCCTCCCCTCCTGGACTGAAAACGGACGCGGACGAATGAGAAACAACGCCTCATCCCAAGCCCACCCACCCCTGACCCTTCACTGCCTCCCTCCCTCCCTCCCTCCCTCCCTCCCTCTCTGCCTCGGGTGAGCGGGCGTGCGATACGATTGGAAATCACAAAAATCAAGGCGGCTCCGCCCAATGTGTCTGCCGAACGCGAAGCTATTAGGACAGGAAGCGTCACGCCATCGCTCCCCTTCCGTCCGCCCGACCGCGTCCCTTGTCTGGCACTCCCCTTCCAGGCTCCACCGTTCCATTCGTTGCCGGTTACACCCTCCGCGCGCACAGCAGTACACACACGACGTCGGTGAATCTAGCTAACCATAAAAAAACGGCAAGGCAGCGTGGCGTTCTACAATGACCGAGGTGAGACAGACACACACGGCACCCGTGAGCACAAGTGGCGTGTGAGCTCAACCTTCGATGTTTACCGGTCTCCAAGAGGATACTAAACCCGAAACACACACACACACACACAAAATATTCTAAAACTGCACTACTGCGGTACTGCACTAAATAGCGGGCCCACCTACAACGCGCGCGGCGCACTACGCCGGAACGCACTCGAGCGTGCGGAACAGGCCCCCCGGAAGGGCCGGGGACGAGCTCACGACCCTCAACCCCGCTCCCCTCGCTAACGCCTCCACGTCTTGGTTCCAGAAGCAACCCTTCGCGCCGCCCCTATCCGCGAGGTAAGAGGCGGTCAGGTCCTGATACGCGGCGAGCGGACCGAAGGCGCTCTTGCTGTCACAGGGTCGTGTTAGAGCGATGGGGGGGGTGGGGGTGGGGGGGGGGGGGCTGAGTCGGGGGCGGCGAGGGGGGGGGGGGCGGTGGACTCTGAGGGGGGGGTGGCTGATGGCATGTGACACGAGAGCGACTGCCGTGATCGACTGCCAGGATTGTGGATGGCAGCCACGGCTGAGTGGCAACACCGACGGCCTCTATATAGCGCGCAGACGCACGTTACGGCAGAGGGATGCACCTACTTTTTCTTGGGGAGTTCTCATTCTTGTTTTCTCATTTTCTTTTTTCTCTCTTTTTTTTTTCCTACCAGGTATCAGGTATTGTTTTTGCTCTCCTGTCTCATCTCAGGTGGTCGTTGCTCCTACTTCACCCGCTGATAGCTTGCTCCCGTTCGTAAGGCAGACCCGGGGGGTCACGTGTAGCGGGCCCTCCTCCCAACCCTCCCCGCTACGTACGGTCGAGGACCTCTAAATAAGCTCCCACCCAAAACAGATTTTAGATAAAAGTTGGTGAATCTGAACCCGATTAGTTATACTGCCCGAAATTACAAGAAAAAAAAAAAAAAAAAAAAAAGAGAGAGAAAACGGAGTCACACTCGCTAAGACGTCGGAAATGGAAACAAACCAGCGGGTCGGGGGTTTTTGTCACAAAAATACAAATTCAACATGTTTTTTTTCGTTCAGTTTTGTTATACTTGACATTAGAACCCCCCCCCCCCCCCAATCGTGTCAGGGACTAAAATGAAAACAAACAAATGTGGGGTGTCGTTTTTTTTTGTTTTCGTGTGCCCTTGTGGCTACTCCGGATAATATTTGGCTATTAATATTAATAGCACAGATGGGATGTATTTACTGTATGTCGGGTACTCAATTGAGCCGAGGAGCTCCGCCAGTCGGAAATATTTGCCTCGCGAGGCAAAAAAGGGCTGCCGTAAATTCCTATCGCAGCGCGCCTCCGCACGTGCGTTATCGGTAGAGAATCTGTCCCCCAGTGCTTCCGAGTTCTGCCCGTCTGAGGGGGGAAGCAACGAGTAAAATAACTCGGAAACAAGGAGTTTTAAATAAAAACTTCCCCCCCCCCCCGACAATACGCCCTTCTCGCGCAAAATCGTAACCTCAGCCCCTTGGAGGTTCGAAGAGAGGAAAGGACACGTTGCTGTGCTTGTGCTCTTTTTTGGCGTACACACGAAGCGGCCCATCTCGAAACGCGCACAACAAGAAACTTTTTCATGTTTGTTTTTTTTTCGCAGATCTATCGGCTTCGCCACCTCTCCACCAAAAAAAGGTTCTCGCCTGTTTTCGAGGAGCAGCACCCTTCCGGTGGGCTTGCAGACACGGGCCATCTCGCGCAGTGCTGCCGACTGCTTTCGCGCGGGGGGGGGGGGGGGGGGCAAGGGGGCAAGGGGGCAAGCACCAGAGAAAAACGAAAACAGGCCAGCTGAAGCGAGTGGGCGGTCAAGAAGTAGCAGGCACAAAGCAGATGCCGACCACGCGATCGGCGGTGGGTCTCACGTCGTGAATGGCCGTAGTCGTACGATCATAGACCCTCGCACCTCTACAATGCCGGAACGGTGCACGCCGGTGTTTTCACCGACCAGGCAATCTATGCTTTCACCGAGCACGAAGCAAGCGCCGTGAGGTCGCTTGAAGGATGAGCTGCATCCTACTACGCGCGAGGGGGGGGAGGGGGATGTGATGTCCTCCGAGAGTGTCCAAGCCGGCGTGGGACGCAACCAAATACCTTGGTGTGCGGTTTCAATATACTACGCGGGGAAGAGTAGGCGAAGAAACAGCGCAGCGTCTGCTCCCAGCGCAGCGCTGGCCTGAGAAAACAATCCAAGCTCTGGGCTGGCGTACGCCGCTTGACCCCGTTAGAAGTGCAGTCCCGATTTGGGGGCAAACCACTCTATTCCCAGGTAGTTTATCCCCAAAACGGGGCTGCTGCAGTACCAAAAGGGGCAAGAGCTGTCGAGTACGAGCGTGTGTAGTTCGCAAGAGGTAGGGCACCCGCCGATGCTAAAACCGTTATGTTACTCTCGTGTCAACAGGAAAAGGCCCGACGGCAGTCTTCTACCGCATTAAACTGCGGGTGAAAAAAGGGCGACGCCACCGCATCTGCGCGCACCGAAATCCCCAACCAGGCGTAAGACCGAAAACAATCATCATGCCCAGGCCCGACCTGTCGCTCCCGATCGACGCAAGCATACTTTCGGACGGAAATTATGTCCGAGAACTAGAGGTGACCAACACAAACCAGAAGGGGCACGGGGCTACTCGCTACCCCCGCGTCATCAAGTACGCATCGCGCACTACAGGCTGCCAACATTTTTCGGTACGCCTGAAGACGGCTCCATCCTCAGCAAACGCCACCTGCAGCAACACACACACAGCTTCCGAGCAAATGCGGGCATCGATCACCGCGTTCCCTGTGCCCCTATACCGGCAGCACAGTGATCGTACACTGTCAGTGGAACAGCTCGTCAATACTGCCAGCACTCGCAGCGCGCGCGTCAATACCGTGATACTTCCCAGCACTCACGGTTGTGGGATTCTCCTGGTGGTACCGAGAACGCCCAGAGCATGAGGTATACCCGCGAGCATCTGTGCAGCCCTATAGTGTTATTCGTCTTCCTCCCCGGACACCCCCACGCGGTAGCATGCACGCCTCCCACACTCGGGGGGGGGGGGGGGGGGGGGGGGGGGCATCAGGGCAAGGGCAGTATATTTCTCTGGGTCTGGAGTCACCACCGCACCTGACAATCCTCTCTGTCGCGCAGAACTGAGGCTCTACTTTTACCCCGTGCCCAGCAAAGCGCGCCATTTGCACAACCAAGGAGCTAACGATAGTTAAACCACGGAGGGGGTGAAAGCCGTCAGGGGCACGCAGTTCCAAGCCGCCAACCGTGGAAGGCATTGAGGGCCTTTGCCGCGAAGCGAAGCAGAGGACCGATTCAGGAGACATGGTGACGTCATTAATTGAACACAAAAGAAGGCAACGCCGACCAAAACCAACACGCCGTGCTGCTGCAAAAAGCGAGCGCAATCGACGCAGAAGGGAAAACAATGCCAGTAAAAAAATAATAATTAACGGCAACACCATGTGGCAAAGACTAAAAAATAAAACGTCACTACGGTAGTAGGTCACAGAAAAAAAAAAACGAAAGCACGAGCATGCAAAGAAAAGTCGCAAAACACGCCTTCAGGACCGAACTCACGTTTTGGGGGCAATTTGCTTGAAAAATCAGACTGTTATATTTTCTTGTTTACAGGGCGGTCTAAAAGGGTTCAGACCACGCCGTGATAAGCCCAAAAACGAGGTCTGATTTCTAGCGTGGTCTTGTCTTTTACTATTACGGGGGGACCCTTATTAAACAGGACCTACGGTTACTCAAAAACCTATATATTTCGCTATAGTTACTAACAATAGCTGGTCCTATTTTACTATGGCCCCACGTAGTACTGAAAAAAATATCCCATACTAATTCAAAGTAGTTTTTTATCGTAAAAAGCCGATGTATCTGGCCTTATCTCCACCATGGCCTTCAAACCGAAACCGGATGGTCTCAAAGCGGGCACACCGCTGTAACGCTGCGGAAAGCACCCACCGGGTCGGAGAAGACGCATAGAGAAAATGTGTCGACCACCGTGTCGAACGTCCCCGACGGAAACTTGAGGTCCTCGACGTCCATCTGTTGCAGCCGGACCAGCCCCCCCATGCCCAGGGACCCAATTCTCGCCGATGCCTGTGCCGCACGCGGTGGGGTTTTTGTGCGGCGGCAGACGTTGCGCTGTTGATTTCGTGTCGTCGTGTTTGTGATTCGACGGCTGGAGGGAACGGCTGTACTTTGCTTCGGCAGTGGTAGTGATGGGGGTGGTGGTGTCGATAGTGTTGGTGTTGGTGTCGATGGTGTTGGTGTTCGTGGTGTTGGTGGTGTTGGTGGTGTTGGTGGTGGTGACGGTGTTGGTGGTGTTGGTGGTGGTGACGGTGTTGGTGGTGGTGACGGTTTAGATGTCAATGTTGGTTGGTGTTGGTCGTTGTGGTGGTGATGGTGGTGGTGGTGGTGGTGGTGTCGATAGTGTTGGTGTTGGTGTCGATGGTGTTGGTGGTGTTGGTGGTGTTGGTGGTGTTGGTGGTGTTGGTGGTGGTGACGGTGTTGGTGGTGGTGCTGGTTTAGATGTCAATGTTGGTTGGTGTTGGTCGTTGTGGTGGTGATGGTGTTGGTGGTGGTGTTGGTGGTGGTGACGGTGTTGGTGGTGGTGCTGGTTTAGATGTCAATGTTGGTTGGTGTTGGTCGTTGTGGTGGTGATGGTGGTGGTGGTGGTGGTGGTGTTGGTGGTGGTGACGGTGTTGATGGTGGTGCTGGTTTAGATGTCAATGTTGGCTGGTGTTGGTCGTTGTGATGGTGATGGTCGTGGTGGTGGTGGTGAAAGTGGTAATGTTGGTATTGAGGATGATTGTAGCGTTGGTCTTTGTGTTTGTGGTTGCGGCGGCGTCTTTTTACGCCTGCTCTTACAAAAAACAGGACAGAGCACTCCCTCGAACACCAGCAGCCTTCGCAGAGAAGCCCCTCTTGATTCGGAGGCATGCGATTCAGTTTCACCCGTGGGAACGAGAACCAAAAAAACTAAATAAATAAACAAAAGGTGCAGAGAGAAACGAGGTAGTTTCCGACCTTAAAATTTCGATACAAGCGCACGATGTCCTTCCAGCCTCGACGGTCAACTGAATAACAAGTGAGGCGTCAAATATGTGGCGTTTTCCCCAGCAAATCTCCACGCACGCTCGTCTGTCTCTTTTCGTCCCCACCAAAACAAAGAGGCCCCTGCTACTCTGCGGGGCTCGCGCGACATTTCCTTTCAGTCCCGGACTGACGGTGATCGCGCGAAGACCCTCGAGCGTGGGTGTCGCAAAGCCGAAGAAAGTGGTGCTTGAAAGCGCGAGGTATACCCGTCCATGGTGACGGTGTACGGCGCAGACAAGCGCACGGCTCTAGGCGCACGCGCACGGACTGTCGCACAGGTGAAAACTGGCGGCCGAAGAAGGCATCGCATCCCCCTCGGCCTTGCACGCGGGCGACAACACGCAACCCCTGTACTGCAGCACGGCACCCACGTTTCGGGCGGGCTCTGCCGAACAACACGTGAAATCCGAATTGGGTTTTATTCGGTGGCGCACGAAACCCATAAAACTTTGTCCATTCATCAGAGATCAAATGGACCCAAGAAAAAGAAACTTCCCTCTGGCGATGAACGCGCCGGTACACAGCGAAGCGAGCGCGAGGTGAGGGGGGGCGGGGTACACATGTCTTGCTAGCCTTGCGAGGTTATTTTGATTGTTGACCACGCATTCATTTCGAGACGGAGCATCGTTCCTACTCCTACTAGAAGACACCTCCC
The DNA here is from genome assembly GCA_031213475.1 of Nereocystis luetkeana. Classification (NCBI taxonomy): domain Eukaryota; class Phaeophyceae; order Laminariales; family Laminariaceae; genus Nereocystis; species Nereocystis luetkeana. The sequence continues at coordinate 9,194,239 of JARUPZ010000006.1, forward strand.
ACAGATGGGCTCTAGTTGCGTTTTTTTTCCCCCCTTCTAAAATACAAAGAAAATTCGTTGCTAACGTCATCCCCTCACGGTTTCGCCGCCTGTGCCCACCATCTGTCTCCTAGGATACAGATCGTTTTCTCGCTACTAACTACCGCACCAAACTTCTCCAATGCCACGTTCGTCCATTTTTCTTCATCGTTACCTCTTAACACATCCCGTTCCTCCTTGTTCATCTCACACTCTCCCGCTATATAGGTGAGTTCTACTCACTATTGCTTTACCACACGGGCACATCTGCGCCTCTATTTTTTTTTTCTCCCGGCTACTACTACTGCCTCCTTCTTCCGCATGGCAGGTCCAGCTCCCCTTGACAAAATCGCAGTTAAATTTCCCATTCCTACTCCTTCTCTTGACCCGCTGCATATTTTCAAGGGTTTCTCGCCTTTCACCTTGTTTCTTAGCGCTCGCCTTTCCCTTCTTAGTCTCATTTGTTTTACGTCTGTCTTGCACCCCCGAGACTTCCCCATGGGCAGCGTCTCTTCTTGGTTTCCTCCTACATCCTCCCATACTTTTTCGACCACGCTCTCTCACCGCATTCCATACAGCTGGGCGGCCAAAACGCGCCTGACGCGAGCGAGCACGCGCGGCGCAACGAAAATCGAGGGTGGCGGAGGGCGTCCCGCTCTCGCCTCCACAACGCAGCTCCACAACGCAGCGCAAGAGGGGGAGGGATAAAAACGGCATCCACTACAGGCGGCAGAACAGAAGACCGGTACGAGACCGAGGGCGGCGGTGTTACCTGGCTCAGCATGCCCGGACTCAGATCCACCGCGTCGATGCCGGTCACGCGATTCCGAGAGTAGTGCCGTAGGTTCAGCCCCGTGCCCACGCCGACCTCGAGCACCCGTCCGGCGGCGCGACCGAGCAGCTGCGATCGGAGATCCTGCGGAAACGGCGAGGGAAACCGCCGCGCACGGTCGTCAAGGGGGATACCGTTAACGGCTCGTCGGATATGCAGGAACGACAACCATGGCAGGGGTTTGGACAAATGAAAAGGCTACCGCTCTTCCAGCATGAGAGGTTTGATAGGCAACGCAAACGGCGTTCAGGTACACCATAAAATAAATATCTAAATCGTCATTCCAAGTACCTCGCAGTTTGTCTCCAAACGTATGCGCGTAAATTGCCAACGAATTAACAGCAGCTGTTGCCTACTACCTGGAGGACGTACGGTATAACTGCTGTAGTAGCTCGAACACTCAAAGCATGCCCCCCCCCCCCCCCCCCCTGCCCTGGCGGTTCTTAGTAGGATGCACCTCCATCCCTGCGACTCGCCGGACACCTCACGTTTCGCTTCGCGCTTGGTGCAAGCATCGTCTGCCCGGTCGATGAAAACCCGACGTGCTCCGTCCCGGGATTGTAGGGATGCGAGGATCTATGGCAATACGGCTACGGCCATGATTGACATGAATACGACTCTTCCCGCCTCCCTCAAAGCTACAATCTACACGAGTCGCGTACGGACGCGCGCACACGAAACACACACACCTCCATCCCGATGGCGGACGCAGCCCAACCCCCGTCGAGATCGTCGTACCCATCGGCGAACCCATCGTACGATTTCCGCGTGTATGTCTTCGAGCCGAACCCTCCCGCCCCCCCCGCTCCCGTTGCCATTGCCCCGGCTCCATCCCCAGCTGCCGCCGCTGACGCCGCCGCCCCTCCTCCGCCCATCATCGCAAACCCGGCCGACGCCGCGCCCCACCGCCCCACCAAAGACACCACTTCTCCTATCGCCCCGCGCCTGCTCACTGCAGAGGCGGCGCTACTACTACTACTACCAACACCAACACCACCAACACCACCAACACCACCAATACTAGCGCGGGAAACGCCGGCACCGTCGCCGTAGGAGGAAGCCGCGCAACCCGAACGCCGGCAAAGACAGTCCGCATCGAAGCCCCCGTCGCAGAACACCTCCCTCTTCTCTGCCAAGGCGGGACGCCGTCGCAGGAGGGAACGCGCCTCGGAACGGGCACTCTCTGCTCTCGGGGGTCGTCGACGAGGGGGGACGGCGTCGCGGTTGTTCCTCAAGATTCCTTGTCTTCGCTGAGGGAGCGGGACGGGCGGAGACACAAAGGCGAAGGGGAAGAGACGCCGGGTCGCCGCGGCGCGCAGCCAGGGCCATGCGCGCCGCGCGTGGGACGCCAGCGCCGGCGCCTCTACCAGCAAGGGCGCGAAGGGAAGCAAGCCTTGTGTGGCGTTTCCGACCGCTGAGGACAGCGCCGCCGCCGCTGCTTGGACGGGACGAGGCGTGCGAAGGTGTCCGCGTCCGTGTCGAGATCCATGTGCGCCGAATCCATCTCTCCGTTCTCGACGTATCTGCAGGTGGTTTGGCCGTTGTTGTTGTTCTTGTAGCTGCTGTTGTTGTTGTCGGGTCGACATCGAGGAGTCCGGCGAAGATCGCTTCCTGTGGGGGGCAATGTCTGTCGGCCCCCCACCCACGGCAGAATGGTCTCCTCTGGTGCCCGCGAGAGTTTAGCGGCGGCCAGCGCGAAAAGGAACACACGTACCAGGTATGATGCATGTATGCCAGGCGCAGGGTATGGGGCAGGGAAAACGGGTGAATCGAGTGAGTGTGGCGTCCATTACAAAAACGTGCGAGTGCCGGAGGGTGTGCGAGGGGTTTCTTGCAAAGGCAGACAGGTAGTACGTACGTATGTGTTGGTTCTCCCTGTACAGCAGCGTACTCGCAACTTCTGTATACGTACTCGTTCGACACAGCGGTACTGACTTCGTCCGAAGTTGCTGAGAAAGAAAACATGAGCCGTAGTTGCACGTCTTTGGTCGTCGTTTTCGTGTCGGCTGAGTGGCCTCCAACGAGGGTGAACAGCGAATGGCGGGCTGTGGGTATGTATCGTACGAGCAGCAAGTTACCGGCGAGCGCATGGACAGCTGTGTCCACGAAGCGAGAACAGGCGCAAACGCAAACCGGAAGCAAGATACTCGTACAGCTGTATGCGAACGTACTATTAATGTTGTCTGTAGTTGGGACGGAACTACAGCACTTCTGGTACGAACAAGCAATTCACCTGGCAAAGTTGAAAGCCGATGCCAGCCCCAGAAGTAGCACTAACTCCTGAAATTTCATCACTCCCTCGTTCCCTTCTAACAGTCCGGCAATAAACCAACTGAGCAGTAGTACGTTGTTGCGTACTCGTAGCTCGTACTTGCCCTAAATTTTCTGCTGACTGCACAGGAGTTGATGAAAAATGAAAACTTGAAAAATAGGGGTTTCCACTTTCCTCTTGAGCATGTGGTACAAGGGGATATATTTCGTTTTTAGGAGCCTCGGAGAACACGGAACACACTCCTGAACACCAAAGAATCAAGCTCTCCACCCGACAGCACCAGCAAGGTATGGACAAAGCAACAGCTGTTAAACGCTTCTTTCTTGAGAGGCACGTCGTGCGCCGACGTCGAGATCGTCGTTGGAGTGAAATTGACTTTCTTGTTCAAACACAAAGCTCCACCTTATTTCGACGACACAAGCGGACACCCAGTAGGTACAAGCTACAAATAGCTGTGGTACTTCGTATCAGAGGCGGTAGCAGAGATGAGCAAGGATAAAGAGCGATGGAGAAACTACCACACGGTGTGATACGCCTCGCGGGAGAGTCGATGCTCCGGCAACGAGAACCTGGCTCGCAGACGGACAAGCTGCACACACACTCGTGTGTGTTCTCTATCCCGGTCCCATATCGTGGTTTACTGGTACGACAAACGCTTGCTGCGAACTGCTGTATCGGAGATAGCCTACACTCGTTTTCATCGGTCATTCTCTCTCTCTCTCTCTCTCTCTCTCTCTCTCTCTCTCTCTCTCTCTCTTGTTCGTGCTGCTTGTGCTGGGCCTAACCGGGCGCCACAACAACGGATCCTCTCGGTCTCCTGCTTGCCCTTGTCCCGACCTACCTAAATCGAGCAAAGCAAGCGGAAGCAGGGGGGCAAGAGAGAACACGCGCGGGAAACACCACAAACGAAGTAAAAAGGCGAGGTGCCAGGTGTCGAGTGGGCGATAGCGAGCGCGATCTCCCTAGCCTGAAACTTGGTGATCCCAAAATGGCTCGAAGGTACGACAGCAGCACCACGACATTCTCGCCTGAGGGGCGATTGCACCAGGTGAGGAAAGGCATGTATGCGTCTGGGAGGGAGGGGGGGGGGGTCTATGAAGTAGTAGTATCAAACAAGCCAGGATGTGCTACGCACGTAGGTCGTGGGTTGATTGCTCCCTGCTCTGTGCTGCTATCTATGCACGACTCACACCGGGTACTGGTTGTACCGGGTATCATAGTCGGTTGATCTGCTGCGCTGTACCGGGTATGTATCATACGATTAACAAGAGAGATGTACGAAATAAAGCAAGGCGGCCTTATACTTGCAGCAGGCCGTGTGCGACGAAACGAAAAACAAAACAGAAAAAACACGAACCCCGCCGCCCTTGGAACACACCACCAGAATCACGGCAACACGGCAACTCTGCCACCGACTCGAGACGGCTTGCGACGAAACGCGTCCCACACGATAGATAGCCCCAGCTCGCCCGCTTCTGCAGACTCCAGGCGTGTGGAAGTCGGCCGCGTACACTTATCGTAATCTCTGAACAACCACAAATGTTTACACACACGAGTACGCAGCATACAAGACACACCACTTACAGATAATTGGAAGCCTGCACGCGCCTCGGAATGAAGAGGCTTTTTTGCCTGCAGGCTCAATACAACATGCAGTACAGTAGTCAGGAACGGTGGTTGCATACTGGATGCTTCCATCGAGGGGCATCATTGCACGCGGTTGACTCGTGTGTTGTCTGTCCATCGTTCATTCCGGGCACGTACGTGGCAGTTTGCTCTCGAGAATCTGGTGGTGGAGTGGCTGTTTGTAACGGTCGTCGAGCACTGCGACAACGCCATACTATCGTGTGCAAACCTTGCGAGGGAAAGCTCTACCGTCCGACCCTCTTGCACTCTCGAATAGGTACTTACACCTGACATCGGCAATCGGAATCTCGCATCCCCAACATTTAGGTTCGATTGGTATTGACGAGGCTGCTTCCCCTCTGCCTGTTTTCCTGGCACACACGCCTTGATTCCCCCTCCTTGCAAGGCGAGGGTAGCTTGACACCCACCAGGGGGATTCGAGAAAAATGGCCTGACACACTGCGCACGAGACGAGTAGAACTAGCGCTACCCATGAGCCAATCAGAGTGAATCAACCATTGGGTAGTATTATTACGCGGGGCCATAGTAAATAGGACCAAATATTGTTAGTAAAAATAGCGAAATATATAGTTTTCGTGTGTACCGTAGGTCCTACCTGGTACCAGGTATTTAATATGGTCACCCGTATTAGGAACAGTCCCTTCGTCTCGTTCCACCGCAGTGCGTGCCAAACATTTTCTCGGATATGCGGTACGCTCCACTAGCAGGGCAAGCGAATGCCATCTACCAGCACGTACGTTCGTATACACAAGTTTTTTGGGTCTTCCTTCCCACTGCTGTATTCCATCGGGGTGTGGGCGAGAGCCTGTGAAGGGAGAGCGCCAAGTTTTCACACCTCTCACAGAACAGATCATCGGTTCCTATTCATTGATCTAGCTCTTTCAGGGCAGATGATCAGTATGATCTGTAAGATAGGTATGATCTAGGTCATGTTGCCGAGTGGGAGCCGTATAACCTGTATTATCTACTTGAACAGGATATATATCCTGGGTTGGATCTGTACTGCACAGATCTCTCACAGCATATCTTAACGGCACGATAAAATCTAAATGATGTAGATCGTGATCTGTCCGGCGTGTTCAAGTGTTACCGTAGTTTTTACTCAACACTGCTGCAGTCCATCCGCGGTGTATGCGGGCCAGTGAACGGAGAGCCACGGGGGAGTCCGTAAGCGCAGCGGAGCGTGCATGCCGGCACGTCGACACGACGCCATCAGCCGGAGTGTAAGATCTTCTCTCGTAGAAGCCAGCGGGCGTTCTGTCGTTCAGTATCAACGTCGCACCCCCCCCCCCACACCCCGAGATGGGATACCATTGCCCACTCTGTGGGTGTTACGCCGCACGAATCCTAGTATGTGATGTACAAGTACCGAAATATTACTGGTGTTCGTATGAATATGTACACGAGGTAGATCCGTTCTGAGACTGTTACAATGGTGACGTTCCAAGCGTGATCGAGAGATCGGGGAGTCGGACGATTCCGTGCTGTAGTTCTCAGAGAATCTATACGAGGCAATCCCGCCGACGCTGCTGCTGCCCAACCGAAGCAAGGCGATCAGAACCAACCCAAGGCATGGCGGAACGAAGAAATCAACTCCCTCAACTCCGTGCTCGCCGGCGTTGCTGACGTGTTGCAACTCCTTGCTGCGTGTTTTTGCTGTGTTTTTACCGCTTGCTTCTCCTTGAAGGTGGAGTATGCGATAGAGGCGATCAACAACGCGGGGACATGCGTGGGTATCCTGGCGAAGGACGGCATCGTCATGGCCGCCGAGCGGAAGGTGATCAGCAAGCTCCTCGCGCCCTCCAAGACGTCCGAGAAGACCTACCGGTGAGGCTTTAGGAGACGGATAGTGGTGGTGTTGGCGGTAGTGGTAGTTGGTGGTGGTCGTGATGGTCGGTGGTGGTCGGTGGTGGTGGTTGTTGAGTGCTGCTGCTGTTTTAGCGGCAGTGGTAGCGGTTGTTGTGGAGACGGTGGTAAGTATTGGTGCTGTAGGATTGATGGTAGTGGTTGCTGTAGTAGTTGCAATAGTACCTGTTTTTAGATATAGTTGGAATGGTGGGCATGAAAGTGGCAGTGGCAGTAGCAGTAGTGCTGCTGGCAGTACTAATAATGGCAAAAATGTCGACTGCTGTTTCAGAATGAATGGTAGCAACCCTTGATTTGCCGGCGAAGCGAGCCTCAGGCCACCACTAGGCTGTGTTGTGACCACACGAGATGCACCCGCATTCCCTCCCCCCTTCCCATATCGATGCCGTCCAGACTGTACGAAAACGCATCGTGTGTGGTGGCGGGCCTGACAGCAGACGCCAACCTGCTCGTCAACTACGCGCGGGTGTCGGCGCAGCGGTACCTTTACCAGTACGGGGAGCAAGTGCCGCTGGAGCAGTTGGTGAAGGAGGTCTGCAACTACAAACAGGTGCGGCGCAAACACCATGCCCCCGCCCCCCCCCCTGCCTACCTAGCGCCGCCGGATCGGAACTGAACGCCCTCCTTCGTATGTTTTGTGTATTTGTATTGTTTTTTCTCCCCTCCGCGGATCGATCATCACCCGACCCATACAACCCGACCCACACCGTCCGCACAGGCGTACACCCAAAATACTACTCTCCTCACGCTTAACCCGGCCCATGACCCGACTTAATAACCGCGACCCACGCCGACCGTACCTACAGGCGTACGCACACAACATATCTCGACCCGCATACGGACCGTAGCCCCGGCCCACACGGACTGCACACACAGGCGTACACGCAATATAACCCCGAGCCATGCACCGACCGCAACCCGACCCGTAAAATTCCGATCCACACGGTTTCCGCGCAGGCGTACACACAATTCGGAGGGCTGCGGCCTTTCGGCGTGTCGTTCCTTTTCACCGGGTGGGACGAGCACCACGGCTTCCAGCTGTATCAGAGCGACCCTAGCGGGAACTACGGGGGGTGGAAGGCGACGGCCATCGGGGCTAACAACCAGGCGAGAGCTTGCGGGCGATGCCCAGCCTAGCTTGGCTTGGCTTAGCGAAACCTCCTGTGTGACTTGATTGGCTCTTCTAGGACTGCAGTCCCGTTTCTAAGGGGGGGGGGCAAAACCACTCAGCTCAAATTATAAATTGCTTGTCCCGAAAACCGGGCTGCGGTTCTAGAAGGTGTCGAAAGCACACAGCATCGGTCGACACGAAGCAGCCCGGGAGGTTGGGGTAGCGTTGGGGCGTTGTTCAATGTGCGAGACGCGCGCAAATAGGACGATGATACGTTATTTTTTTTTTCACCGGTATGTTTTTCGTGAATCGGTCTCCGGCGGTTTTGTTCAAAGTTAAAAGCTTGACCCTTTTTTTAAGCAAAACTGCAGTCCCGTTGGGGACACACTCGTTAGAATTCTGACTGGTTTGTCCCCAAAACGGGACTGCAGTCCTAACAGTCCTACGGATAAAAGGGTCTGAGTTTACACACTCCCATAGATAACGCACGTGGCTTGTGCCAGTCTGGTTTCCACGCGTCGCTGCCGTCGCAGCAGCAGCAGCGGCAGCAGACCATACGCTGCTGCTGAAAACACGTACGAGCACTTTGGGAATATTTCTACGAGGAAAAGACTCGTGGTGACGTGCGCGTGCGGCCCTTTTGAAAGAGCGCAGCCAGTTTACCTCGTGACACGGCAAGACAAGCACAGGCAAATATATCGCGCATACACGAACCACAAAAAAAAAAAGAAGCAAAAGCTGCCAGAGCCTGACACGTAGGTCACAAGTATATATACAGCGCAGCACTTGTTTACCTGGTAAGATGGTATAGCTCTCTGCTGCTGCTGCTGCTACTACTGCTGGTACTACTGCTGCTGCTGCTGCTGCTGCTGCTGCTACTACTGCTGCTGCTGCTGCCTCCGGCGCGTGAGTATGTTGAGCCGACCCGGCCCCCCGAGGGGATCAAGTGCGGTGTAGATGGATTCGCTGTTTCCTGCTGTAGAAGCTTGAGGATCCCACGCCCACCGTTTTTTCGGCCGGTCGCTATATCTGGGTTCCGAAACAGTTCCATATGTACAGGGTTCTCGACGGGCCATGACCCCCAACCCGTGGGTCGGGTCAGGATTGTTTTTGGAAATGTCACGGGTCGGGTAGGGAAGGGTCAGGTCCGGTCAGGAGGACTTTTTTTTTAATTCTCACGGGCCGGCTCCGGCCACCGTTGTCCGACCCAATCCGACCCGGCCCGACCTGACTCTCAGGTGTCGACCCTACCTGTCAAGCAGCCCTGGTTAGAAACTCCTGGAGAACTGCGCGCATGTTTTCGGAGAAAATCTAGCATAAGCAGCGATGACTTGGCGCAGGGGTGCGATCTGTTGGGTTTTTTCAGCGCTGGATTATTTTCCGAACGGGGCGGGTTCGGAAGGTTCCCAGAACCGAACAACATCACAAGGTGTTTTCGGAAGGATCCGGTCGAGAGCCCTGCGAAAAGTCTGGTGTTGCGACTTTTCGAAACATCCGTTGCTGCCTCTGTTTTGCCGAGAGAAAAACGAGCGCTGAGGATTGAGGCTTGTGATATCGCTACGCTCTTCTCTTCGCGGTACCTGTACTCCTGTGCGGGATGTATTTGTGGGGTGGTGGAGGGGTGGGAGTGTGATGGTGGCTGTTTTCGCTTCGATTTGTGGAGTTGGTAGGCGATGACGTGCCTGGTACGGGTTGTTGCGATGCATAGGTTTAGTGTTGGAGTTGGTGGGGTGCAGAAGTTTTAGCGGGATGCGAATGGTTTGTGGGAGTTGGCGCTCGGTGCACAAGTTTTCGTGCAATGCGTACCGTGGGGTTGGTGTGCAATATGCATCATGGTGTTGGGCAATAGATTTGGCGCGATGTGTAGGTCTAGTGCGACGCGTGAGTTTAAATGGATTGTTCGGGGTTAGTGTCGTGCCTATGAGGGGTAGTGTGCTGCACGGGTTCACACGTATGATAAGACCATCGATTCCCACGGCATGATCTAGATCTTTCAGGACAGAGTACCTGATCTGTATGATCTGTATGATCTAGATAGCTCATGTTGCCGGGTTGGAGCTGTAGTATAACCAGCATGATCTACAGTAGGATATGTTTCTCGGGTTGGATCTGTACGACACAGATAGATCATGCACAGCACCTCATAGCGGCAGGTAAGGATCTGTAGGTGATATATCTGTAGATGACTCAGATCGTGATCTTATTGCGATGCTTCAGAGTTTGCATGCTTGTGGGTGTAACACGGCTACCATTAGTAGCCGATCGTGGAAGCGCAACCAAAAACTACCAGGCAACTTTGTGAGGGAAAAGAAACTGACGTGATAACAACAATTATGCAGGCGGGCAAGGCGTTGTTGAAGAGCGACTACGTGGAGGGTGCGAGCATGGAGGAATCTCTGAAGCTGGCCGTGAAAGTGCTGAACAAGACCATGGACAGCACCACTCCTACCCCGGAGAAAATGGAATTCACCACCATCACCCGCGTCAATGGCAAGGCGAGTTAACCATCAAGAGAGGTGTGGGAGGGGGGGGGTAGGCATTTGCTTGCACCGAGCGCGAAGCGAGCGCCGTGAGGTGGTTGGGCGTGTCGGGTGAAGGATGGGCTGCCTCCTAGTGTCCTCCTAGTGTAAGGCAGATTTGCAATGGAGGGCAGCTTCACATGAATGAAAAGGGGGTGGGGGGGGGATGTGTCGAACGGTGGAGGGGGGGGGGGGCGTGGGGAGGATCGGCGAGTCGAGCGGGGGAAGGGGAGGGGGTGTACTCGATAGGAGAGATGTACTCGATGTCATGTATGGCCGTAGTCGTATGGCCATAGGGGGGGGGGTTCGTTTCTGTTTTTTGCGTTGAAAGCAGATCTCGACCCGCGAACCGGAGGATACGTGTACACCGAAGTAGATTCCAGACGCGTGGAGAAGGTTGGTAGGGGTGGGGAGGGTCGAGGCGGGATGGCGTCGGGAGGGGGGGGGGGGGGGGGGGGCTCGTTTCCGCTTCTTGTGGTCGAACAAAATCACCTGACAGTAAATGGGAGAATACTTGTATTTAACCGATCAATCCATTACGCGTAGCCGGAAAACGGACAGACACGCTCGGGTTTCGTTCCAAACGCCTTCTTCTCAAAGGAACGCCTCCGCCCTCGTTGTGGTCCACCTTTCTCTTTCGGCGGCACGAACTCCTCCCGACAGATGCGCCCAGCCGGAACCGCGAGTTTAACCCAAAAGCAATGAACCCACAGTTTTTTATAGGTTTCCTACACCGTGCAGCATGTCCTTTCGTACCCCGCCCCAACCCCGGCCGGTCGAGTGAGGAGGTCCAGCGGAAACGTACCAGCCAGTTCTTGATGAGTCACTATGATAGTGCGCGCTGAGGAGCGGGCAGTGAATTGAGATGTCGGTCAAAATCGCCGTCGCTCATCCCCCCCTCCCCTCTCTCTCCCCGTTCGCGTGCATTTTTCTCGTGGTTTTTAGGTTGTACACAAAATCCTCACAGATGCGGAGTCCGACAAAATCATCAAGGAAGTTGCAGCAGAAACATCCTCGCAGGGTGACGTTTAAAAACGTTTAGTGGCGCGGGGGGTAGGGGGGAGGGGGGGGTAACTGCAGCGCTGTTTTGCCGGTCGCAGGTGGGTTGGTCTTCCTGACTTTCTTGAATGTCAGTGTGCCTGGGAGTCTAGGCCTTCGGATGTGCGTCGCGCGTGGCACGGCGAAGCAGAAGCGACGGCGCTGCGGTTTTTGTTGTTTTTGTAGGCGTCTTGAGAGATCTGCTCACGACATTCGCTGCTGCAATTAGTCTATGCTCTTGTGCTGATATACGGGTGCAGCAGTCTACATAGCAGTAGAGCGAGGACACTTGCCGATTCTACGTTGTGCTGCTTCTTCTGCCTGTGTGTGGGAGCAGTCTTCATGCGCAGTACGAGTAGGCATTTGCTGCTGGCGGTGGTTTTTTGCCAATGCTGTGTGTGGCCCTGGTCTGCATCAGGAACAGCAGTAGCCGCAGTGACAGTATGATAGCAATCGTGTGCTTGGCCGGCGAGCTACTGTCACGACTACCGTCACCCCCTACTATTACTAACAATGGGGGGCAGCTGCGCGGGTTTGTTTCGCGCCGTTCCGTGGAAAAGAGATCAAATGTCTCCATCGAAACACACCTTTTTTTTTTTCAACATCTTTTGCCCATCGCCTCTTCACTTTCCAGCTCAACTCCGTGGCAATTTTTTACCCTCGACGACCTTCTGGACAAGCCGTGTTGATCACACGTGATTTCCCTGCTCCCTCCCCCCCAGTACCTGCCTTCGTTTTCCATCTTACATATTCACGGGTTCAGCATACCCTCTGCTCGTTGAGTTCATCAGTTTTTGCCAACTCGCGCTTTCTGCGACGGAAGACGACTCTGAAAAAAACGCCTCATTTGATGATACACCAACTGAGATTGGAATTCCAGCGCCACCGCTAGCAGCAGGGGTGGCTGTCTAGCTTTAGATCGCAGCCAACCTACATGTGTGTATACACGTGCTGAAGTACTATGCAATGCGACCACCAGGCACAGAACGGCGGCGCACATCGTTGGCGCTGTACTGCAGTGCGGGTCCACTACAAACTGATCGTGGTAGGAGACACCTGTTACTGCAACTGAACTTGGAATTGACAGTTTTTTTATTCGCCCCCCTCCCCCCGTGATTGACGCTTTCGACGTTCGTATATCGTTTCCCTCCATTGGCATTGCTACATAAATAAATCGGCACCGCGCACAGTACGAGTAGGTCAAAATATTAGACGACAGGGTGTTTCTACTGATGGAAATGGTGTTGGTGTCTGTCTGTCTGTCTGTCTGCCTCCTTGAATCCCTTTCCAGGTGTGATCTCTCCGTATTATGTTTCCCCCCCCTCGGACAGGTACCCGCACCAGACGAGTAACACACACCGCGACGGGTATCAATGCCTACGACACGCACACCGGCGGCCTGTGTCAGCCTGTAGCCTCCTCGCGTTCGTCACATCCTTCGCAGGCACCACCCGTAGTCACCCCCCTTAACACCAACAAACATATAAGGTCGAGTATTCCCCAGCCGGCATATATATATACAATCAATCGCGTGCAACATAACGCTACGATAGATACACCATGAAGCACATGGTAATGTGGAAGCAACCCGCATAACTCGAAACTCATTCCGTTGTCGGGGCTTCACCCACGGGGAGAGAACGCCTCGGGTTTCTGCCCCATCTTCGAGACACCAGGGCTCCGCGGGCAGGGCGCGCGGGCCTCGACTCCCCGCCCTAGGGGGGGGGGGGGGGGGGGACCGGGGGCACCGGCCGACCCTGCGGAGTTTCGATTTCCCGTGACATATTTCTCGCGCATGTCTGACTTCCCGGCCTGATTCCAGAGAACGCAAGTGTTCGGAATACTGTCATGTCAGCCTCCGGTGACAAAGGTTCACCAGGTGTGTGTCCAGATCACCGAGGAAAGCCCGTCTTGAAGTGAGGCCACACTTTTGATGGTAGCCGCTCATGGGTACCCACGGAGGATCCACGACCATCCAGAACGCGAATTTGAGGTTTCGGCAAGCGAGGGCTTGAAAAACAAGGCATGGCATGAGAGCTGTAAGTGATGGTAGCGCGACGCCCCCCTTCCCCCCGTCCTCGCCAGCTTCGCCGTTGCATATACGGCGCAGGGTTCACCGTTTCCTGGGGGGCGGAACACCGACCGTTACGGCCATCGGCGCCAACCCCGTCAAACGTTCCCACTGAGCATGGCAACCGCATTGATTGAGGTTTGTGGCGGACACAGGACGTTTGAAGGCTTATTTTGGGTATTGGGCGATTGGTTGACCTTTTACCAGTACCAGACAGCCTTTACGAAATTCAGGTTCGAGCTTGAGACGAAGATAATAATGTGGCCACTTTTAGAGACTAGAGTAGGACACACCCTGTCTTAGGTGCAAGCAATGTCTGCCTGGTCGGTGAAAACCCGACATGCTCCGTCCCGGTATTGTAGGGATGCGAGGGTCTATATTCATACGACTCCGGCCATGCATGAGATCGAGTACATCTCTCCTATCGAGTGCACCCCCCCCCCCTTCCACCGACACCGTCGTGCACGCGTCCGCCACTCCCCACATTAGGGTCGCGATCTTAACGAGGCCTGTTTTTTAGTTTTTTTCCAGTATTTTCCCGAATATTCGGTATTTCCCGGTGTTTTCCTAGAGCAACACGCCGGGCGATCCACCACGCCGGAAATATTTATCGCCGGACGGGTGTACAACTGTAACACGAAACACTCAAATCGGTACATTTGTCACACACTGAAAAAACGAGCGATTTTCTCCACGCTTGTTACCTTTTTTAGAACGAAAACGCCTCATAATAACTCGAGTAACGAGAACGCTTCGGGGGGGGCGGTTGGCAGCAGAAGACCCCTAGAGGTGCAGTCAAGAAGTCGTTGTTTTTAAATACTTTCATGTTCCATGCTAGCTCGTCGAAAACCGCCTTCATCATCGCGGCCAAGCTCTGTCGCGAACCCACCACGGCCGCCGCCACCAACAACAAGTGCTCTCGCTCCTGCGCCGCCGCCACCGTAGCCGCCGTCACGCGCAAGGATCTCCGGGCGTTGGCCCTCCCCCGGCCGTCCGGGGCTAGGTGCACCACCCGCCCCGGCACTGGCATCGAGCTCGAGCAGCAGTACCAAGTCCGGCGCTAAACGATCCCATACTTCGTCGAAGAGCCTGTCCATAATCTCCTGCCTAAGCTCGCGCTGCGGCGTGCCGAGGCGAGGCCGCGATGCCCCAAAGTCTCCTTTTCGTGTCGTGTTTGTCCATTGCCCTTGCCCCTCCCGCGCGGCAGCGGCGGCGGCGGCGGCGGTGGCCGCGATACAGTCTGCCCCCTTTTCTGGCGTCAAGCGCTGCGAGCCCTCCATCTCGTCGCTTCCCGGCGGGCGGCAATCGTACGCCAGGTACTCCTCGTACACGCCGTGGCTGGCGTACACGACCTCCCCCTCCTCTTCCTCCTCCAACCCTCCCCCTTCCCTATCCTGCCCTTCTTGTTTCCGCTCGTTCTCCTCGTCGTCGTCGTCGCCCTCCTCTCCCCCCTCCGTAGCAGCTGCAGCAGCGACAGGAGACAGCACCGCTGCTTCTCTTCCGGCCGCTACGGGCACCTCCACCGCCGACGCCGATGCCCCTTCTTTCCCCCCAAAATGCGAGCGTAGACCCGCTCCCTCCGCCACCCCCACATCCCTCTCCGTCCCTGCCCTCCTCTCCGTCTCCGTATCCGTCTCCTCTCTCCGAGGAGGCTCCAAGGCTTTCGAAAATACTGTGCCGGAGGGAACCACCGCCAGGTACGTGAAGTGCCTCGCCCAGGCCTCGACGTCGGCCTCTTCTTTGGCGAAGGGATCGCCGGGAACGAAACGCAGAGGAGGCTCCCGCCGCTGCTCCTGCTCCTGCTGCTGGTGGTGGTTCTCCGACGTCGGTATCGGCGGGGGCTCGCAAAGCTGGGCGTCGTTTCTGAGCAAAGCTCTTCGCGTGTGTTCTGCCGATCCTCGCTCGAAGTCCCGTAGCCCGCCCCCCCGTCCGCACCAGCCCTCGTCGCTGCTGTCGGTGTCAAACCCTCCGCCGCCGCCGCCGCCGCCGCCGCCGCCTCCTCCAGCTCCCGCACCTTCCACGCTCATTGCTCGGTCCTGCGTGTCATATCGGTAGTTGCGAGTTGCGATACAGTCCGTTGTTCAACAGAAAACAACAGTCCGCAGGCATCGCGCGGAATGGAAAGGGGTCGATGGGTGGATGGGTAGGCGGGCGGGGACGATCGCGGCGGCACGCGGGGGTGTACCCATGCCGTGCACGGCCGCAGTCTTGTGATCATAGACCCTCGCACCCGTGCAATGCCGGGACGGAGTTCGTAGCACGTCGGGGTTTCACCGACCAGGCGGACAATGCTTGCGCCAAGCGCGAGGCGCCGTGAGATGTCGGGCGAGTATCACGAAGGGTGAGCTGCATCCTACTACAGTACGCAACAAGAACCGCTCGTGGCTTGTGAGGCGCACTTTCTTCCATTGGATGACAAGCGTCGATTGCAGCAGCGCGGGGGGTGGTCATCTCAAACGTTAGGCCAAGGTTCAAGGGAAAGACCAGCAGAGCCAAATATGGTCCGTCGTAATTTTCCCTTCGTAAATCATGACCCTCTCGCCGGCAGCCCCCCCCCAGCAGTCCCATCGAGGAGACTTTGCAGCCAAAATGCTGCAACGGTACATGAGTTTCACAAGGCACTACGACCCTTTCCTTTGCCTTGTTTCGGATAGACAACAGCACCAGTTATACACCAGGACGAATACTTTGGGGGAGTTGTAACATGAGTGCTGTACATCGTACCGGGGGTCCCGATATATCGAAATATCGGACTTTCGATATAATGGTATCGGCCGTGTTTAGCCTGCTGTGAATCGATGTACCAGGTATAGTGTATTACCGGCGGGATAGAATATCGAAATCGTATCGATTCGTTTATCGTTATCGTAGATATCGGACTCGATTCCCGTTCAGTATCCAAAAGAGTACAGCAGTAGTGCCGTTCGACGCGCATACGAAAGGGTTCCACAAAAAAGGTTCGCACTCCACCTACAGCACAGCATAGCAGCGTAGACGCAGTGAAGCGTGAAAGTGTACCAGGTATACTGTACCTGGTGTTTAATACCTGGTACTCATATCGACGACAACACAATCCATACCGTAGCGGGAAGGGGATAGAAGAGCCTGCTATGTGACCCCGGATCTGAGTTACGAGTTGGAAGGAGAGAGAGAAGAAGATGTGCGAAGATAATGAATGGGATGGAAAAATAAATAAATAAAAATACCAGGGTATTTAATTTCGAAACAAGAGGGTGGTATATGCTCGCGTACTCTTCTACTCACCCGTTTTGCATTGAGGTCGTCTCCACTGCTATCCGACCACCCAGTAGGTAGAGGTCGCGTAGACCGTGAAGGCCCCGCGGCGCTAGCCATACCCTCTCTACGCACTTCTGCGCTGAGAATGTACTCTTGCCGCTGGCTGTTTGATCGTTTGGGTGTTCCAGGAGTGTTGAAGCTGATATACACGGGGACACGGGGACGCAACATTTCCACAAGGATCCACAGATAGATGCCGCCGATCCACGATCTAAAAGCGTTCAGTCGAAAGCACGCCAACAAGATTTAGTGGGCCGAAGGTGGTAGAGTCTATCGGGAGGAAATGGCGCACTGTCACACAAGGCAGAAACCTAACCAACACCATCCATGCCCGATCCGCGATACCCAACAAATGCAAGAGAGTCCCAGCCAGGTACCGGGTACCCACGTACTTTCTTTCAGACGAATACATCTTGAGGCCTTTCTTTGCAGAAAATCAAAGTGTGCACCACTCTGGTGGTTCTCGATTTTGTGCCGAGGGTCGAGTTCGAAGTATCCGATCAATTTCATTGCAGCAGAAACAGAAGTAACAGCAGCAGCAGCAGCAGCAGCAGCAGCAGCCGTATAGCCGGCAGTTTTCTATCGCAAATAAAAACATCACGATCTTGCGCGGAATCCTACAGGAAGGAGGGAAAGTTTTCGTATTATTATTTTTGTTATTGTGTGAGATTCGTGACTTTTTTTTTGTAACGACAGGTTGTTTCTGTTTTATATACAAAGGCACGAATGACCCGTACTTCTCTCCAGGCCTCCCGCAGGGTGCCACAGCTGATATGTACCATAATGAGCAAGGAATGCCCAAACGTGGGTTTCAGGGCTGCAAAAGAAGAGTCGTCGGGAAGAACGAGTCTTCTTCCACACATCGGTCAGATCTCGATCTATTTATCTACTGGTATACTGTAGTAGACCACCTAGATTCTACGCCCGCCGTTATAATATTCCCGAGTGTACTGTACAGGAGGATCATATGTACCTGGTACAGCTACTGAGTACTACTTTCTGTAGTATTAATATTACGGAGGACCATAGTTAATAGGACCTGTGGTATAGAGAAAAACCTATATATATGACCGTTTCTACTAACAATATTTGGTCCTATTAACTATGGTCCCCCGTAATAGTACAGACTCAACCCAGGAAAAAAGATGGTACAGTGCGGTATAGATCATGCAGTGGATAGATCATGAGTACGTACGTCTAGCACCTGGCTAACTTGAGCTAGATCATACTGATCAACGATACATCTATCTATCGGGTAGGAAATATCTACAGTCGATCAAGAAGTGCAAAGCGGTGATTGACCTGTCCAATGTGTGAATAGTTATGACCCGCACGAAGTCATCTTGTTGACGTAATACGCTAGTTTAGTGTGGGAATCCCCGTGATGGCTGTTCGTCAAGGAGCAAGAGTGCCATCAACCGACGTATTTGTCCCAGTATCCATCAACGGAATAAGCGTCGTATGAAGGCCTATTTGGCGGTCGAAGATTCACCGGTCAGGGCCTCTTCTGGACAATGTTATGCCCGTTTTAGTTGGGGGCAGTTCCTCGACGGCTGCCCATCAAAAGTGCTGTCAACCGACATATTGCACCCAAAAAGCGTCGTTCGATGGCTTTGACGTTTATAAGTTTGACCCATCAAGGCTCCTTCGGATTTCATATACCTCGGAGTACATACTACTGTAGTTTTCGTGTGGAAATTTCCTTGGCTGTTCGTCAAGGGGCAAGAGTACAACTAACCGACACGTTTGGTCTGCAATTACAGTAGCCTGCACCCCTCGCCAATCCCCACATTTTTCACCACGAGGCAGAGAACGCCGACCAAGCTATGCCGGAAAAGTTACACCAGGTAAAATATGCTACATATCATACCGTACCAGTAGTATAGAGATGCTATATAAAGTGAGACCGGTCTTTTTCGCTCGTGTCAAGGCCTCTATTGGCCATGTTATGCGGGTTTTGGTGTAGGCAGGCGGTCAGTCAAAAAGGGCCAAACCGCGGTATCCCAGGAAAGCAATCTACACAGCATTATCGACCCGATCATTAAAAAGAATCGTGAAGAAATCTAGTCTATGAAAAAAAAACTGAAAAAAGTAGAGAAAGGGGGTGCCTCGCGGGCGATCACCGTCTTGTCTAGTATATATATACTTCGAAGTATACCAGGTCCTGGTACCTGGTAGGAAATTGTAAGAAACCTACCCCTTTCTCGCTCCGCGCTCCGGCTGAACAAGGATGCTAGCCCAACATATTATTTCAGATTTCGTACCTGGTACGAAAACAAGGCCGATCCTGTGTGTCTGTGTGTTTTTTCCATCCCATTTATGATCTTTCAGCCCTCTCTCCTTGTAGTAGTCGTAACCCAGATCCGGAGTCACAACGCAGGCTCTTGCCCCTGCTCCCCACTATGGTTAACGTAATGCATGTGCCTGGCTTTATTGCCTCGGACTTCCCCCGTTGCGCCAACCAACCCGTCGCGCGGTTCACCAACAACAAGCGTCGCCTTCAACGTGGTTTTTAGTCAAGAATGTTTTCGTCATAAACTGTTTTCTCCTAACATCCACTGCGCCCCACTAAACATGGGCGTGTAGCGTCGGCAGATATCACAAGGACGCTGTGCCCCGCAGTTTTCTGATGGGTCAATTCGTTTCGAGCAAGTTCTCCGATTGTTTAGTGTCCTTGAAGAATAAGATTATGATCGTCGTCAATATTCTTCGAAAACAATATTCATGATTGGTCAACGCGTTGTAAATAAAGCTATCTCGTTAACCCGTCCGTTTCAAAGCATTTTCAAGTCGATAAATTGTTTAAAAAAAAAAAAAAAAGAGATCTTCGATTGTTGTAGATGCTGAAAGTCACATGACGTATCCTGCGCCCCACGCCATCAAGGGTTTTCCTGACTAGACGTCGGCCGGCACAGCAGGGGGGACGGGGAGGGAAGGTGCACCCTTCGCTTTGCCCGCCTCCGCCCGTACCGCCCCATTCACCGTGTTACGTAGCAGCATCGCGATCGTCATAGGCCCGACGCCACCAGGTACCTGACTCGACGGGCAGGGCAGTAAGGCGGGTGGGGGGGGAGGGGCGGGGGGGGGGGGGGGGGGCGTACTCGATAGGAGAGATGTACTCGATCTCATGCATGGCCGTAGTCATATGACCATAGAGGGGGGAGGGGGGGGGGGGGGTATTCATTTGTTGCTTGTCTAAGTCGTTTGAGCGGGGGGGGGGGGGGTATAAGGGCGCGCATATGCGTGCAAATCTCTATCGTATTGGGGACATGGGGGAGGGGGGGGGGGGGCTCTTTGGCGCGTATTTGTGGAAACCCCTGTCGTGTTGGGACTCGGGGGAGAGGGAGGGGGCTTTTTTGTTGCGTGGTCAATGGTCATGTGCCATTTGACCATTGACCACGCAACGCTTCCGAGACGGAGCACCGTTCCTACCCCTACTGGAGACACCTCTATCATTTCGGCGCTCATGAGGTTTTTGTTTCGTGTATGAAATCAAACACTATTTGACTACCTCATCCCCTTCCTGTGTTGCCTTTTGTGACCACCACCTACCTCCCAGGATAGCGATCGTTTTCTCGCTATTGCCTACGGTGTCCTGGAATTTCTCCGTATCACATTCGTCTGCTTTCCTCATCTCCTTCAACACATCGCATTCCTCCTTGTACATTTCACTCTCTCCCACAATGCGAGTTCTACTCTCTTGGGGAGGGGGGGGGAAGGGGGGGGGGTGTACTCGATAGGAGAGATGTACTCGATCTCATGCATGGCCGTAGTCGTGTGACCATAGACCCTCGCGTCTCTACAATGCCGGGACGGAACATGTCGGGTTTACACCGACCGGGCAGACATTGCTTGCACCAAGCGCGAAGAGCCGTGAGGTGTCCGGCGAGTCGCATGAAGGGTGAGCTGCGTCCTACTAAGAATCGCTTGTGAGGCGGACTTGCATATTGATGACAGCTTCACTGAGTCAATTTAATTTCCGGTGTAGGCATTTCCAGAGACAGCAATGGGAGTAGTATGTAACTGCCTCTTGGGTGCCTTACCTTGAACACTACGTGATACGATCAATTACCTCGTATGGAGCAAACGTTCTTTACCTCGCACAAATGATCAAACTCAACAACCAGCTGTGGGCGCGCCAAAAAAAAATAAAACGGTACCCTGGTTGTCTAGCTCACGTAGTGAGTAGTGAGCGGCATGTTTTACAGTGACGTTGCCAACATACGCCAACCCAACCTATATAAGATAGGGGGAAGGGGGGAAGGGGTGACGGTGGTAACCAGCGAACCAGCACGCGCGGTTGGCAAGAAGGACTACCCGTCTAAGAAACTAAATGGTCGGTGTGTTGGACGTGGCAGACCCCAAATCTGAGGGGTAAATTGCTCCACGTTACCGCAAGCTGTGCTGCTCGGGATGTACGAGGCGTCCGCAATAATACCGCGAGGGGAAACCACGTAGCCTACCGCAACTACAAATAGCTTCGCAACCCCGCCGTGCGATTTTTGGGCTAGAGATTGGAGCGGGGGGGGGCAGGCACGGGGCTGGACAGGATGGAGCGACGGACCTCTCACTTACATGCAGGCCCTTTTCTCGCGCGCGGGCATGCCGTGCCTTCCGCGCCCTGCGATGGCCATCGCACTAGAACTACAGACTCAATCCACATACCGCAACGAAATGGCCACGCTCTTCGTCAAACTTGACAATTCCGTCGACGGAAACGCGAAGTGAAGGGAAACCCTTGCGTCATGCCGCTCTGCAAGAAGCTGGACGCTACGCCTTACATAAATATTGTCGCAGAATACGGTACGTAGATATAATATATATATACCTGGTACCAGGGTATATGTTTACTATCTGCTTTCTTTTCTTCGTCAAAACAAACATCCAGCAAAAAACATGAACCATCACCCACCGGAGTTACATCTGTTTCACTTTTTTAGTCAAACATTAATAAAAGTTGTCCACAGCAAATACAAACAACAATGTCACCCACCGGAGTTATCTTGGCGGCGATCTCTTTGACCGCCTGGAAATCCACGTCTCCTACCAAGCGGTACCTGACCAACGCAGTAGGCAGCAGGCAGTAGGCAGCAGGCAACAGGCAGCAGGCGGCAGTAGACAGCGGGCAACAGGTGGAAGGCAGTAGGCAGTAGGCAACAGGCAGCAGGCCGCAGCAGACAAACAGGCAACAGGCAACAGGTACCAGGTAGCAGGCAGCGGGCAACAGGTAGCAGCCAGCAGGCAGTAGACAACAGGTATAAGACAGTAGACACCAGGCAGCAAGCGGCGGTAGACAACAGGCAGCAGGCGGCGGTAGACAACACGCAACAGGCAGCAGGTCGGACGGGGGACAAGCGAGGGAGAGGTACGGAATATTTCGGTAAAATGTGCCCAAGTGGCCATGCATGTCGTTTCTCACGTGGGTATGTATCCTATATACTACCTGGTACATACCTATATACTACCAGGTATATATTATATAGCATATATACAAGTCCAGCGATTAGCCTTACTATTCGTGGTGATGCTCAGGAGCCACCGCTGGCCTTGCGGGTCGTGCTGACGGCGCACCAAAACGCCTCTACCAAAAGGATCAGGAGGATGCCGTCTGCAGCAGACTTTCGGTTTCTTCAATACCCCCCCGGCAGAGCTTTCATCGGTGCCTACGTCATCATTCGAAAAACATGCTTCCATCACCGATTCGGCCTTCGTGTATGCTTTTATTTGTGTATTATCCTCCGGCGGATTGGCTTAATTAAAGCTCAATCTCACCACATATGCAGATAGAAATTCAGAATTTCCATTAGGGCCCGGTGGGTGTCATCAAACCCTCTGGGGACCCCCAGACGTCGACCTAAGCAATGGTCGTTGTGGTGCTTGACAATCATGTCGCGTTGCGTCCGTGCCCTCACGACTCCTTGCACTGCATTCTAACCCGGACATCAATGTGTTTTTCATCATCACCCGTCAATCGCGCAGTGGTCGTTGCTGCAGTAGCCGTAACTTCTAAAACCACTCTGACCCGAATTATTGGGACAGGTAGCCTACAAATACTCACTCTCAAAGTATCCTTATGTTTTGAGTCAGAGTGGTACTGCGCAGCATACTTTCAATTTTTCTCTCCTCTGGAATCTCAAGAGGGTTAGAAAAAAAAAACACACACACACACAGAAAATATATCCGGACAAAATAGAGCTCGGTGCCGTACGTACCCACCCCCCAACCGATGGGACCAAAAAACAGGCGCACTTTCACTGCAACAGAAAAGCGCTTTTTATTTATCCCGACTGAAAAGAAACAAAAAAAAAAAACTTGGGGGCTTTTCAGAGGGAAAGGATCGACCATGAAAACGGGCGATCACTCGTACGGCATCGGCCACTGCGTGATTTGGCGAGTGATGCAAAAAATCGATTGATGCCCGAAGTACAATGGTTGAACGCGAGGGATGGTACGGCACGGGCGCAGGATCGAAACTACCAACCATCGTTTCGGTCGCCGTCGAGGGGTCCCACACGGGTTATAACCCTTTTAGAACTGCTGTCTCATTGTGTGGATGAATCACTCAAAAACCAAGTAGTTTGTCCCCCAAAACGGGGCTGCGGCCCTAAAAGGGTCAAGAGCACATCTGATTTTTTTTCCCCGACAGAGAAGAGAGAGAGAGCAGAAACGCCATTCTTAACCCTTTCAAAAAAAAAAAAAATGGAACCATATTTTTTGTTTTTGAGACAATATACAATTAATAGGGATCGGTGTGGGATAATTTTTACGGTATATGCGCCAGGAAAAAGACAGAGAGAGGGAAAATCAGGGGAATTCCGAGTGAGCAAACACGATCGTTCCTCCCTCCACTCGTGCATGACTTGTATCCGAGTTGGAAGTTGTTCGAGGTGGCTTCCGACGCCCGCGAGCGGCGTGCGTGTGTGCGTGCGTGCGTGCGAGCGTGCGTGCATGCGTGCGTGCGTGCATGCATGCATGATGGCAAAAACGGAAACACCAACATTTTCGACGGCACGCTATTTTTCGACGTACGTACGTGCGCACAGAAACGAAGCTTCACCACAGCTAGTGCCTGGTACGTACTTACTTCTCCACGACGTGCTGTTGGCGTCGACGGCCAACGTTTGCACCTCTGTGTCGGCAAGGTTTCTTCGTTGCTGCGCGCTGCAAAGGTCGTCGGGCGAAGAGAAGGAAGAAAAGGGCCGGAGAGAAACCCCCGGGATCCCGATCCTCGGCCACCTGCCGAGGCCGAGGATCGAGGTCCGGGAGCTCACCTCCGGGTCTATTCTTCTATACCATCGACCGACGACCTTTGTAGCACACAGCACCGAAGAAAACCGTCACGGGCGGAAACCTTATCGATGCCAACGCCAAATGAGGGTCGGAGCCCTGATTGGACTTGCGTATGTTCGTATTTAAAGCAACTAATTTTTTTTTCTGGGTACGTAGCGCAGGTAGAGTGCACGCCAGGCTTTCGTAGGGCGGTTCGACCGAACGCCATCATTCGTCCCTGTCTACACGACGACTTGCATCCGAGTTGAAAAAATCGTTTCAGTGGGTTCCGATGGCCCGCGGTTGGCGTGCACGCAGGGTGGAACAGTCCACTACCGACGTTTCGACGGAAGTCGAACACAAAAGTGCGCAGAAATGAGGCCATACACCACAGCGCCTGCGTACTGTTCGCAGCTGTATTCTGCCAGGTACCAATTTAATGTCGAGTATACGAACGGTCCTTGTTGTCCGGTACAGAGTGGCACATATTCTTCCCCGACATACTGTTGGCGTCGACGGCTAACGTTTGCACCTCCCTGTGTCGGCAATTTCACGTGTTGCTGTGTGTTACACAAAGGACGTCAGACGATGGTGTTAAAAGGCCCGGAGGGAAACCCCAGGATCTCGATCCTCGGCCACCTGTTTGAAGCCGAGGATGGGGGTCCGGGAGTTTTTCCCCCGGATCTTTTCTTCTATACCATCGACCGACGTTCTTCGTTGGTACACTGCAACAAAGAAAACCGCCACAGGCGTAAACCGTGTAGTCGCCAACGCCAAATGAGGGTCTGAGCCCTGATTGGAGTCGTTCGAGACGGGTTCCAACCGACGCTCACGATTGGCGTGCATGCAGAGGGTGCCACATGACGCAACATCCACGTTTCGGCGGAAGTCGACCACACTGCGCGGAGACATGAAAAGCCATACGCAACACGCATCGTCTGCGCACAGCTCGCAGCCGTAGTATATGCCACGTTTGATATACCACTCTGCACCAAAACACAAAGACCGTTTGGATTTTAATGTTAATGCCGTAGGGGTCCCTCTATAGTGCCGGTTGAGTAGTGCCGGCTGCCCTATACAGTGCCGGTTGAGTAGTGCCGGCTGCCCTATACAGTGCCGGTTGGGTAGTGCCGGCTGCCCTATATAGTGCCGGTTGAGTAGTGCCGGCTGCCCTATATGGTGCCGGTTGAGTAGTGCCGGCTGCCCTATATAGTGCCGGTTGAATAGTGCCGGCTGCCCTATATAGTGACGGTTAAGTGGTGCCGGCTGCCCTATATAGTGCCGGTTAAGTAGTGCCGGCTGCCCTATATAGGGCCGGTTGACTAGTGCTGGTTGCCCTATATAGTGCCGGTTGACCGATATAGTGCCTGTGAAACCGCTTGGCACAAGAGTCATTAACCGGTGTGGCAGCGTGCGTAGCATATAGTGCCGGTGGCCGCTATAGTGCCGGTAAGGTTTGGCCGGCGTGTACTCAACACTACAGAGGGGCCGGCACTACTTACTGCATACAAACGGTCCTTCTCGTGCGGTACAGAGTGGTAGGTGTTTAGTACACAACGTACTTTTGGCGTCGACGGCTACGGTTTGCACCTCTGCGTCGGCAGTTTTCTTCGTCGCGGTGTGCTACAAACGCCGTCAGCCGATGGAAAAAAAAGAAAAAGCCTCGAAACCGAGGGTCGGGGTCCTGTGGTTTCTCTCCGGGCCTTTCGTTTTCGCCAACCATCGCCCCCACGACTTTCACAGCACGGGGCACAGCACGCAGCGACAAAAGCGAAGCTGTCATCAGGCGTAAACCTTTCGAGTTGTCAACGCCAAATGAGGGTCAAGACAAGCGGTTTGGAACAATGAGTGTGGGATGTATATACCTGGTAAACGTTTTGCAGCAGAAACAAAAAGAGTCAATATAACCCCTCTCAAGGCTTCAAAACTGTCGAAATTGCCGTACCGAGCGTTGAGTGCCGCTCGAGGCCGCGACCGCTCTCCGCTCACTGCTCGTTTTCCCAACAACGGTGAAAAAAAAGGGTGCTTAACCCTTTTTAGGGCCGCAGTCCCGTTTGGGGGACAGATTACTTACAATTTGAGTGGTCTGTCCCCCAAACGGGACTGCGGTTCTAAAGGGGTTAAAAGTCGAACGTTTTTTTTCTCGGAAAGGCATTTGACAACAAAAAAAAAAAAAAAAAAAAAACTTCTGGTTCAGCATTATTGGCAAGCCTTCGAGGCGTTCTACGATAGAGTATCACATTCATTGGTGAAACAAAAACAAAAAACAAAAAAGTTTCTGAGCCAACACGACGTCCTTGCCGGGCGGCAGCTGAATTTTTTTATATGAGTCTGTGACCTGTGCTCTACATTGTTGGGGCACAACCCGTACGCACACGTACGATATGCGTGTGGCATCAGTCGTGTTCATGTGTCTCTCCCCGTTGAATCCCGCAAACCACCTTTGGGAGACAAGGAACCCTCGGAAGAGTTAATTAACCCCTATAGGACCGCAGTCCCGTTTTGGGGACAAACTATTTGAAATTTGACTGGTTTGTCCCCAAAACGGGAATGCGGTTCTAAAAGGGTCAATGTGAACCTCTATCGTAGAACGAACGCCTCTTTCCCCTTTTCTGGCAAGATAAGAGCGATCAATAAACGATGATCGCACCCCTAGGCGACGGTCATCGGCCGCACGAACGAGGTCGAGAGCGCTACCGGAGTAGGCAGGGCGTGTGTCCGACTCGCATTGTAATAAGGAGCTGTACCTACACCACACCCGCGTATGAATATATACCAGGTACATTATATATAAATATATATTATCCTTCTCGGGCTTCTCGGCCGCTGTGAGCGAAGCCCAAAATTTCGATTTCGTCTTGAACTTTGTGTGGGCCTCCGGACGCCTTCGCTTCCCTGCCTTCGTGCTTGCTTTTTCGACCGCTTTCCTCCAGGGCCGTGCTCGCCGGCCTCCGACGGGCGTTCTCCCGTGCGCCCGTCTCGGAGTCTCGCGCCGCCGACGAGCGCGGCGAACCCGAACTCGAGGGATATTTGCTGCGGAGAGGACACACGGAGCTTCTCTTTCCTGTGGTCCTGGATATTTATTTTGCTATTGTTCTAAAAGGTCTCCAAGGGTGGCACGCGTGTCAGTCGTGTACTCAGGATCTGAACGATTAAAGGGTTCATAATTTGTTCGGAGGATTTTTTATTGGTACGCGCTGACAGTCCCGTTTTCGTGTGCGAGATCTACGCACGCGTGAACTGCAGTCAGTCGTGTACTCAGAATCTGAACGATTGAAGGGTTCATTGATTCCTTGTTCGGAGGATTTTTTATTGGTACAACCTGACAGTCCCGTTTTCGTGTGCGAGACCTACGTTTTGACAGTCTCATGTATACTTGGGTGCGAGATCTATAAAAGCTTATTATTTATACTGTATACGTGACAGACTTGATCTTATTTCAGTTTCTCTCCGAGGATCCATCTCTCGGCCTTGCTGATGCTACCGCTTTCTCCCAACTTCCTTGCTTTTGCGGGCCACCATCGGCCAGATTGACCACCTCGGTCTTGCCTTACTCGTTGGCTGCCTTCCCTTGCCCCTCTCTCTTCGCCGGACGACTGCACGCGCCTTCTCGGGGTATAGCACCATTCTTGGTACCAGATCGTTGTATGTTTTCCCGGTGATTGCTGTGTTGGTCTTTTATAACTCGGCACGTCTTCTCTTTTCGCCGGTGGATATTTTGGGATTCACACTGAGAATACTTTAGCACCCATGTCGTCAGCAGTAGTATTAAGGGTACGAGTACTTTGCAGTTGTTCTGTACCTGGTATTGCCGATCGATATCAGGTATCAGGTGTTCAATACTGCTCATCATACTCGCAGTATCTCGATTACTGCCAGTTCTCAGGATTGAATTGAGTTGCGATAATGCGCGTACAGTACGCGTCCTGTTCTCGAAGTAATTTGGGCGTATACTGCAAGTTGCTGTCTGCTGCGATGCCATACGTACTGCTGCTGCTGCTGCTGGTGTTGTGCTGCTGCTGGTGTTGCGGCTGGGTCTGCACAGCAGCAGCTGCAGCAACCGACCGCTGCAGCAGCGATGCCTGCTACTACTCCTCTTGCTGCTGCTGTTGCTGCTATTTTTTATGTTATGCTGCAGCGCTGCTGCTGCTATCGCTTTCGTGTTCGGGAGAGGTCGTCTCCTCTGCAAAAACGCCATTGGAAGTAGGTACAGCTCGCCGTAGAAAGGGGTGATATGGGCGTGTGGGTATTGGGTACTTGGCAACTGGGCAGCAAAAGGGAAGCAATACTACTATCATCGTGAACAAAATTAAAGCAATCTCAGTCCTGTGAGAAATCTCTTTTAACTGAGCTGATGTCTGCCCCCGAAAGAAGCGGCAACTGAGCTCCAATTTGTAGATGATTTCCTGGCCCATAAATAATATACGGGTCTGATTTCTGGGCTTCAGAGTAGATGGCTCAAAAAGACAGAGATAACAACGTCCCAAACAAATGCTATAAAAGTTGGTCTAGAATTCGACTGAGACAGATACGAAAACTGAGAACTGACACTCGGCAGTGCCTTTTCCCTGCACCACTTGGCAGAGCCCTGATCCTGTTCGTAACGAGATCGAATGGTACATTTATGTCAACTTTCTTAAAAGTAATCACACAAATTGGCACTGAGGTACATTTTCCTATCCGGAGCATGGGTGCCGGCAGGCACCCATGCGGAGCCCTTGTATCTATATAATATTGTGGCACGGTGTGATAACTTGTTATATATACGGGGGTAAGCGTCGGTTCTGAATACTTGTAGCCCCTCCCCAACACAATATGACGCTTTTGATCAGAATCGACCTCGTCGTTTTCATGGTCTCTATACACGCGGTCCCCGAAAAAAAGAAATTTATTGACCCCCCCCAGCACCGAACAGGCTTTTTTTTCGCCGGGAAAAACTACTTCGAAATGGAATAGGATAAAAAACACTGGAAATTAGAATGAGATAACAACTACTGTACTTGAAAACAGGGTCGGATAGAAACTACTTGTAAACATAGTGGGAGCAAACCACTTGAAAGCCGAGTGGAATAAAAACTACTTGAAAACAGAGTGAGATAAAACTACTTGAAAACACAGTGGGATCAAAACTACTTGAAAACAGAGTGGGATAAAAACCACTTGAAAACAGAGTGGGATAAAAACTACTTGAAAGCAGAGTGGGATAAAATTGTGCGATACCAAAAAAAGGGGGTTCAACCTGCGTTAAGCCCTGACCCCCGTTGCGGGGAAAAAAACGCTTGAACTCAGAGTCAATTATAGGTTTCTGTTTGTAAGTCAGTGCCTAATATCAAAGCTAAAATAGTCAAACACCCACCCCTTTTGGGACGACTCGTCGACCACGAGGGAGTTGGTCTCGATGCCCACATCGATCTGGCAGCAAACCAGTGCGGTCTTGAGTTGAAATTCGAGTGGACATTCGGCAAAGTGCGATCAGAATTAATCGGGGATATCTTGATTGATCCCTCCCGTGCGTAGATTTCTGGGGGCATGAAAAAGTATTTTCGAAACCGAAGCAAAGTTTTGGTCGAAACTATAAAAAAAAGCGGGGATAGGGAAAAACTGAAGACACACCCCCCGCTCGGAAGCACCCACCCCTTTTTGGAAGTCTCGTCGTCCAAAGAGTTGATGCCCACATCGATCACCACCGCCCCCGGCTTGATCCAGTCCGCCTTGACCATCTCCGCGCGGCCTGCGGCGCAAACGACGATATCCGCCTCCCTCACCTGTTGGGAGGCGTTTGTACGGCACGCGCGAAGAGGGGATGGTGGCGTTACCGAAATCGATTTCCGCAGTTTCGACTATTTTCGAGCATAAATAAATAACGCGAACAAACTACATACTATTTCTTTTTTATAAATCCATCCCATTTACTATCATCGCCCCTATATTGTCTCTCCCTCCTAGTCGTAACTCAGATCCGGGGTCATTTAGCAGGCTCTCCTTCCCCCCCTCTCCGCTACGGCTTGTGCCTTGCCTTGGGAGGCATTTTCTATCGCGGGAAGACTCCATCCCTTTCTTCCCTCGTCGACTCGCGTCGGGTACCCAGAAGTAGACCAACAAACTATTACGGGGGACCATAGTAAATAGGACCTACGGTACACACAAAACCTATATACTTACCTACTTTTACTAAGAATATTTGGTCCTATTTACTATGGTCCCCCATAATATTACGGGGGGCCATAGTAAAGAGGACGTACGGTACACACAAAAAACTGTATGTATCCCTATTTACACTACAGTAGCAATATTTGGTCCTGTTTACGATGGTCCCCCGTAATAAACAACCCATATCTCTGCCATACGCAGACTCATGAACACGCCAAGACAGACAGAAGAAACGAACACAAATACCAGGTACGCGAAGCGGAACATAACAAAAAGAAACCGAAACGAAACGAAACAAATAAAATCGAAACGGACGAAACACTAAACGGACAAGCAAACAAACTCACGGAACAACACCAGCCGACAAATCAACGTGCACGAAAAAGAAAGAAACAAAAAAAAAACTGCAGCAGACGAAACGAACGACCAAACAGAAAGGAACGACCAAACAGGCGACCACGTCAACCAACGAGGCAACAAGGACATGCCAACCATTTAGGAGCAGACCGTGCTTTCGTGCATCGGTTCCTTTCGGCTACTGCCTAACACCCAAAATACGCAGCTTTGCAAAAAAAAAAAAATGGGCGAAATCCTCGATCTCAAAGCTGATGTACCTAAGTGATTTTGAAATAAGCACCACCACCATGAATGAAGCAAATACATTCGTGCAACCTGTTTTCAGTCGATTTCTACTGTAGCTTGCACGTCGGCCCATGTCCAACCCCAGACCTAACCCTTAGAGGGGCTTGAGGTCTACGCGGACGGCCGCAAAAGGCCAGTCTCGACAAACCCAGACAGGGGTGTTGCACGATTATATTTGGGTGGTGTTGTACTTTGGGGCCTCTGTCCGTACTCTGGGGGGCTGAACTCGCTAGGGGGGGATACGCTTGGCTCGCCACGGACGCAATGTCAAGCCGAAGGAACGGCGAACAAAAAAGAGGCAGAAGAAAAACATCCAGGATACATCTCATGCGTAGGCGTGCCGCGCTGTCGTACAGTTTTCAACAGAAGGAACGATGGCAAACAAAACCGGAAGGAAACATCCAGAAATACATAAGACACATCGCGCTGTCCGAATTATATAGAGGTACCTGGTATGTACGTAGTGCTTTCGTGCATCGATGCACTAGTGCTGTCGGGAGTTGCAATCATGGAAGGGGGATGTTTCACTCACCACGGAGGCGATGTCGACGGTTTTGGAGTGGGTCATAGTGACGGTCGCGTCTCGATGCATGAGGAGCATCGACACCGGGATGCCGACGATGTTCGACCGTCCAAGCACCACCGCTCGCTTCCCGGCGATCTGCACGCCGTAGCGGTCCAGGAGCTCGATGCAACCCTGCAGTACCGGCATGGCAGTGGCACAAGGAGGGCCACAGCCCCAGCGGCAGGCGCAGACGTGGGAGAAGCGAAAGAAGAAGCAGGACCAGCAGGAAGGGCCAGCAACAGCAACAGCAGCAACAGCGGCGGAAACAGGAGCGGCACAAACACAAGCAGAAGGGGCAGCAGCAGCGGCAAGGGCAACAGAAGCAGATGCACCCGCACAACAAGCAGCACGAGCGGCAGCAGCACAAGCAAGCAGCAGCAGCAGCAGAATAAGCAGCAGCAGCAACAACGACCGCAGAAACAGGACACGCAGCAGCAGTATCAGCAGTATCAGCACCAGCAACAGAACAACAACACAACAACAACAACAACAACAACAACAACAACAACAACACAAGCAAGCAGAAGCGGCAGGAGCAGCAGAAGCACGGACAGCAACACAAGCAGAAACAGCAGCAGCAACAACAGGGGCCAAAAACGCCATCCAATAAACATAAAGCAGAGAAACGAGCGCTCACACACAAAACAAAACAAAAAACCAAAGCACTCATACATCGACAGGGCAGTGGCTCGGTCGCTTGCCAAACGTCCACCCGCCATTGTCTGTCTAGTGCATGTTCTTGGCTTACGATGTGCTCGGTGGCAACGCCAAATCATACTTCGAGGTGTGCTCCGAACTGCCGCGAAATTTGTCCTCATAGAAACGTCTACCAGGTAGCTCATATTGCAATATTTGTTTTCGCCGAAGCATGGGCGCAAGAACAGGGTAATCCGTGACCAGCCGCCCTGCGGTGCCGGGTTTCAGGTCAACTACTCCGCAATGTGCGGCACATTCCTGCGGGTAGATTCACGCTCCTACCCCGCATCCCGCTGCCTACCGGTGTCTTCTTCCCTCCGCGGATTTCTACGTTACAACGAAGGCGTTCGATAGCCGGGCCTTTTCGAGCTGCAGTCCCGTTCTGGGCACAAACCAGTCAAATTTGACGTAGTTTGTTCCCAAAAACGGGACTGCAGCGGAGAAAGGGTGATAAAGCGGCCACAGCGCCGCAGCAAGAAAAAGCAGGAAACAATTACTGCAAGACAAGACAAAACACTAAATCGTGACAAAAAAAAAACGGATGCGAAACAAGTGAAAGAATCAAGGGAACCGCCAGAAAAAAAAAACAACAGGACAAAGACAAAGCAAAAAAAAACAGAGGTTTGTGAACTAGGACTATAAACAGACGCCATAGAGAAGGAAACCAAGGACACCAAAAACATAAAAAAAATAAAACTGAAAAACAAGAAACAAGAAACAGTACGTAGACATTTACTATATTAATAGGACAACGCGATGTATATACATACGAAGTCTTGAAAAAAAAATGTGCTTGAAGTGCCAAGCTGTCTACTGTATACCCCCAAAACACGGTTCCACTTGAAACCGAACAGGGTTGCTGTTGGTTGAAAATCACTACCCACTGGTCTACCGAGTCGCGTGACTAAAACTTGTAGGCCAGCAGACAGTGCTATATCCTCGTACGCAACCAAACAAAATGTGTACCAGGTGTACGCTTCGTGAGCTATGGTTCGGTATGGGCAAAAAACTCTCAGCGGGCCAACCCCCCTAAAAAAACGCGCTACCGGCAGGAACAGCAGAATCCACCCTCCCCTTTCAGGACTGCAGTCCCGTTTGGGGGACAATTCGGGACTAATCACTTGGGATTTGAGTGTTTTGTCCCCAAAAACGGGATTGCAGTTCCAAAAGGGTTTAACAATAAAGCAGGGCGTTTCCGACACGTACCTGAGGCGTGCAGGGGACGTGGAAGTCCAGGTCCTTCAGCGCCCAGGACACCGCTTCTCCCGCCCGGGTCCTGCCCGTGCACAGCGCGGCAACGTTGTCTGGATGGAGACCGTCCACGTCCTTGGAAGGCGAGATCGCTTGCAACACGTCCTGCTCGTCGATCTACAAGAACAAAGTCGAGGAAAAGCATCCCCGAGTAATACATATGGTGGTGGCGACACGGAGAGAGGAAAGAAGTGAAGCCGGGTGGGCGGGGGGGGGGGGTGAGGAGGGGGAAGAGAGAGGTTGAGATCTCGATGCACATATACCATGACAACACAAGGCTTGGGTTTTCCATCCCAAAATGTCCGGACAGAGGGAGGGGGGGGGGGGGTGATTCTTGCCGGAGTTTTGCAGGCCAAAAGCAGGATTGCCGAGAATGGAGGTGAAGCGACGAGACGCGACGCAACGCAAGGGAGGATGGGGTCTCCGATGTACGTATGGCAGGGCTTGGGTTTTCCCCTTTCAAAAGTTTTCGAACGGGGTGCGGGGCGTGGAAAGCCTGCTGGCCTTTTGCAGACCAAAGTAGCGGTACCGAGCATGGCGACGGCATGGCGCGAGATAAAGAAGCCGGGGGGGGGGGGGGGGCGAGATCTTACTATATATACTTGTATGATAGGAGGGGGGAGGGAACTCATGTCATGCATGGCGGTAGTAGTACGGTCATAGACACTCGCATACCTACAATGCAGGGACGGAGCAGGTCGGGCGTTCACCGACCAGGGCAGCCATTGCTTTCACCGAGCGCGAAGCGCCGTGAGGTGTCCGGCGAATCGCAAGCAGGGCGAGCGAGCTGCATCCTACCAAGAACCGCTAGTGAGGCGGGCTTCGGTACCTTGTGCGCATCTTCTCGCGCATGGATGAGGGAGAGGGAGAGGGGGGGTGCCAGGCCTACCGGCAGAAGGGTGGCAGGAGCGGGAGCTCTACATAGTTGGAGCTGACTCCGCATCGGAGGGGGGGGGGGGGGGGGGGGGGTACCCGATAGGAGAGATGAACTCGATATCATGCACGGTCGTAGTCGTATATCGGGGGGGGGAAGGGGGTACTCAATATCATGCATGGCCGTAGTCGTATGACCATAGGCAGGTATTTTCACTCGCCTACCCTGTGGTTCCGTCACCACCGTCGCCACAAGTCCGCCCGAACGGCCCACATATATCGCACAGGTCACGATATATCTACGAAGAGATCAGATAGTTCCTACCTTCTCCGCTGTGATACGCAGCGCAAGAGCTGTGTCATACAGATCCCCCCCTACCTACTATAGACTCGCGCAGATCATGCCATCTAAATCAGTTATACATACTACACATTCTCCGAATCTCGGAATATCTGCGGTAGATCCATGAAATGTGACTATGGGGATGGTTTTCTGTCCGATCTGTGCAATGGGGATGTGATCTGTCCAAAAAAGCAGATCTGGAGATAAGATATGTCCGGTCTCTGCAATGGGGACGTATGATCTGTTTCCAGATGTGGATACGGGGATAGGAACTGTCCGATCTGCGCAACGGTCGTCTGCCATGCGCGCGCGCCATGAAAAGAGCGGGCGGGCGGCGCCCCTGACGCTCACATGCGCGGGCAGGGGTAGCTGGACCAGAATACCGTGCACGTCCGGCCTGGCGTTAAGCTCTCCGACACAAGCCAGCAGCGCCTGCAACAGAAGGAGTCCCACGAGGACGCGCGGGGGAGGAGGGGGAGGGGGAAAGGGGCGCGGGGACGCGGTCGGTCGGTTGGTTGGGGCACGAAAAGACGCGGGGTGGGGTGGGGAGGAAAAGCAGAGCGTAGGGGGTCAAGCGTTACATGCAAATGGCTTAAATCGGGTGCGCTGTAAGCCGCTCCGCACCGCATACCCCTTGGAGTAGCAAGGCTTCTCGCGCGCACCCGAACTGCCGTCCGAGATCTGCCAAGTACGAGGTCTCGTAATCGTGTTGATTTTCGCATCGGCCCGGCGACGGGGCGGGGTGGGGAAGGGCGGCAACGGGCGTGCCACCCCCCCCCCCCCCCCCCCCCCCTTTAACCCCTCACCCCCCGAAACGCCAACCTACACACCCCAACCCCCAACCTCTAACCTCCCCCGAAGAGAAAAAAAAAATAATCAATTCGAACCTGTCATCCACATGCAAGCCCGCCTTACAAGCGGGTCTTGGTAGGATGCAGCTAGCTCACCCTTCATGCGACTCGCCCAACACCTCACGTTTCGCTTCGCGATTGGTGCAAGCGAGCAACGCCTGCCTAGTGTCGTGAAAACCCGACATGCTACTCCGTCCCGGCATTGTAGGAATGATGCGAGTAGGGTCTACGTTCACACGACTACGGCCATGCATGACACGAGTACCCCCCCCCCCCCCCCCCCCTCCCGCCCATAAAAAACGCCACCACCCACACGCCAACCCTCAACCCCTTCCAACTCACGTCCTGCGTGACATCCTCCGGGAAGTCAAAACCGAAAGAGCTGACCCCTATCTCGTCGCAGGCTTTCTTCTTCATGCGGACGTACGTGGCCGAGTCGCGCCTGTCTCCTACCAAGACGACCGCCAGGCCGGGAGCTACCCCGCCCGTCACTGCAAGGTGCGCCTCCACCTCGACCTTCAGCTCCCCTCGGATAGCCGCTGCCGTTGCTTTGCCTGCCGGAGTTGGTATAGTAGTTGGGGGTTCCAGAGGTTATGGGGGGGGGGGGGGGTGTACTCGATAGGAGAGATGTACTCGATCTCATGCATGGCCGTAGTCGTGATACCGTAGACCCTCGCATCCCTACAATGCCGGGACGGAGAATGTCGGGTTTTCACCGACCAGGCAGACACTGCGTGCACCAAGCGCGAAGCGAAACGTGAGGTGCCCGGCCAGTCGCATGAAGGGTGAGCTGCATCCTACTAAGGACCGCTTGTGAGGCGGATTTGCATGTGGACGGAGGCGGACTTGCAGTGAGGGGTGGGGGGGGGGGTGAGGGGCTGATGGGTGAAGGTTGGCCGGAGAAGGGGGGGGCATACTCATTTGTTGCATACCATAGCCATTTGACCATTGACCACGCATCCCTTTCGAGGCAGAGCACCGTTCCTACTCCTAATTGGAACGTGGAAGTGTGGTGAGCTTGAGCTTAAATTTTACAAATCCGCCGGTGGAAAACAAAAAAAACAAGTCTAGATAGAGACAATTCCAACAGTTGGCCGCTCAATACGCTTTTTTCCATATGTTAGACCTATGCCAATGGTACAGCGAAGTTGCAATAAAAAGTTTGAATTTCAAAGATACCCGCCAAAAAAAAACAGAACACGCTTCCTATGGGCCACCTAAAAAAAAAAAAAAGTTCCTAACTTTTGGAAAAGCCCAAAAAAAGCAAATCTGGGGCCGATGTTGGGCCAACATCGGCTTGAGAAAAACTCAGGCCGATCTTTGGTTCGAAGCGGCGAGATTCCGAGTCCTCGACAGACATCGAACAACAAAACCAACGACTGCGTCATGAATTCTGAACGGAGTGCGCTCGTTAGGGGCTCCGACCCACCCTAGGGTCACCGTCTTCACACCATGGCCGGTGTCATGTGGCGGGAGCTGACCAGGCGTGTGATAAAAAAACAGTTGGCCGCTGGTTTGCACAAAACAGAAGACAAAACTTCTCCATCCGTCTCGAATGGAAAAAAATAGACTTTTTTTCGGGTTTGGGAGGATACCGTAGGACGCCGCCGGCAAGCTCTCGCCCCCTAGACCATGGGTCCACCTGATATCTTCGAGGCCGTCATCTATATTCGTTGGGCTTGCCAGATACCGAGTGGGTTGGCCGTGGGCTGAGTCTATGTCGAGATCGAGCGTCGATCGTCGCACGAGCTGGTTTCGACCACCGTGTTGACAATTTGCGACCAGAAAAACACAAATTGCGCCGCCTGCAGCCGTTGGGGAAAAAAAAACAAAAAAACAAAAAAAAACTCTTTTTTTCCCACAGCGGCGGTACGAGAAAATTTTCGGCTGTTTTTTTGAAGCGATATATTTGAAAAAAAAACTTTTGAACTTCGCGTTTCCATTGGCATAGGTCTTACAGAGAAAAGTTTGCTAAAACGGGGGACCGTAGTAAATAGGACCTACGGTGCACACAAAACCCTACATACTTCCGTATTTTTACTGACAACATTTGATCCTTTTTACTATGACTCCCCGTAATAGTATTTTCATCCCCCTCTTGTTTCGCCGCCTGTGGCCACCATCTATCTCCTACAATAGCGATCGTTTTCTCGCTACTATCTAGGTGTACCAAACCTCCTCCATGTTACATTCGTCTAGTTTCCTCATCTCCTCCCCCCCAACACATCCCGCTCCCCGTTTTACATTTTCGCGTTCTTCCACTATGTGAGTTTTTACTCTCTATTCCTTGGCCACAACGGTCGGCGGGGGGGGGGGTTGAGGGTCAGGGAGTTGGAGGTGAACGGGTTGGAGGTTCGGTATAGGGGGTGGGGGGTGGAGGATAAGGGTTGGGAGGCTGAAGAGTGGGGGGTGGGGGGAAGGTGGGGTGGGAGCTGGGGGGTTGGGGTTGAAAATTGGAGGGAAGGGCGAAGCGTTGGGAGTTTGAGGTACGGAGGGGGGTTTTGAGGGTTGGGGGGACAGCAGATCCACCCCAGAACCGCCCGCCGAACTTCTGCCGCACCCGCAGGAGATGGTAGACGAAATGCCCGGAGACCGGGCCACGGCGCGGCATGAAAAAATCTCTTGTAACAAAACCGTCGCCGCCCGCTCGGGGAAAAAACGAAAACGCCTCTCCCCCACCACAGCCAAGGATGCCATCATAAGCCGATCGGTCTTTTTGGGGCGCGTCGACGCCATTTTCATCCTATATATAAACTAGTTTTAGTATAGGGGGGCGGTCAGGGGCAGTCAGTCTAGGGGTCAAACCACGAGGTCTCCCAGTAATGGTATATTTGATCGCAATTGAACATGAACAGCCGAAGCGAAACGACTCTCACCATCGATGATCTTGGCAGCGTCGTCCGCGGTGTCACCCATGCTGGCCGTCGCCGTCGCCCCCGCCGCGGAGGAAGAAGAGCCCCGCCTGCCACCCGGCACGAACTCCTTTCTCGCCCGGAGGGGTGCCCTGATTCCAACTCCGCTGCCACCGCCAACTCTACCGCCGGCAGAAACTCGGCCGACTTTGGGACGCCCGCGTGACACGAGGGCTTGAGCCTTTCCCGCAACCGCTACCGTTCCTGTTGCTGCTGCTGCTGCTGCCCTTCGCGAGGGCGGTGAAACGGTGCCTGGGGCGACAAAAAACGCGCCGGCTCCTGTGGTGTGGGATAGCCAGAAGACAAACCCTTTTCCGCGGTGATGGTGGTGGGAGCGAGGGGAAGGGGGGGGGGGAGGAGGGGGGGGGGGGGGGGGGGGCGGGTTGGCGGAGGAAGGAGGCGGAATGGGGAGGGGGCGAGGGGGGTGGGCTCGCGTCTCGCGCGTTTATTATACGTGCAACATGCACTGCTGTTGTCGCTGTTGTATGCATGAGGTCGCTATTATTTCTTCGAAAGTGAGCGCAATCGTACCCACATGACGGCCTTCGAGCCCTATCAACAGTCCTGTGGCCG
Source organism: Nereocystis luetkeana (assembly GCA_031213475.1). Lineage (NCBI taxonomy): Eukaryota > Phaeophyceae > Laminariales > Laminariaceae > Nereocystis > Nereocystis luetkeana. The sequence continues at coordinate 9,233,035 of JARUPZ010000006.1, forward strand.
ACGTTCCCCCCAGGTGCCGACAATCCCCCAGGCCACGCCGCCACTATTAATAGAGCAGCAGTTTAACTATTTTGAATACAAATGCCCCATGGGCATTACCATTGACGAACTACTGCTGTACCACTCAGGGTACAGAGCGGAGTTGTATCATGCACGTGGTATACGAGCGCATCACCAGAGGCCGGAAGGAAAAAAGATGGCACGGAGCAGCAGCACGCAGCAGCAGAAGCAGCACGCAAAACGACGACACACAGGCATGCTGGATCCCGTAGATTTTGCCCTACGTATCACTACGGGGGACAGTAGTAAATAGGACCCAATATTGTTAGTAAAAATAGGTTAACACATAGGTTTTTGTGTGTACCATAGGTCCTATTTAATACGGTCCTCCGTAATAATAGCACACTTGTAAAGGCTTGGTTTCTTGAGAAGGGTGGAGACAAGTTCACAGACGCACGAATCAGCTACCAGGCACAGGTACTAATGTACCAGGTGCACCACTACTTACGGCAGGGCGTGAAGTGGGTGGTGCAACGTTGCGCTGGCGCACACGTTCTCTTCGTAAAAATCTCGGATTTTGTTTCACCACGAGCCGTACCCGTACGAGGCGCTGTGCGGCTTTCCGCACCCCAAGTTTTACGTGCGCTATTATTACGGGGGAGCATGTTAATGAGGACCTACGGCACACCCAAAAACCCATATATTTACCTATAGGTAATACCAACATGTGGTCCTCTTTACTACGGCCCCCCGTAATAATAGCAGTGTACGAAAGCCTCAAGAGTCGTTGACGCGCCCCAATAGACCGGTCGCCTAAAGTAGCAATACCCCTGTGACCCGAAACATAGGGGTCGTTAGCATCTAGATGATCAATCTAAACGTGTCTCATATATTGGGTCAGAGTGGTACGTGGGTGATTACACTGCTGGACGAATATTTCTGCTGTTCGTAGGTATAAATATTAATAATGTTATTAGGGTCGATCTTAATGAGGGCTGTTTTGTTGGGGTTTTTCAGTTTTTTTCAGTATTTTCCTATAGGAAAAAAAAAGAAATAACGAAAATTCGGGAAAATACCGCAAAACCCCTACAAAACAGCCCTCGTTAAGATCGACCTTAAGATCGACCCTCAGTAAGTATTTTCACGCGTATATCGCCTCCCTCTATTGCCAGAACCGAATAAACCATGCTAACTCACGTCAATAACTCAATTTATGTCATCCACCCCTTCCATGTTTTACATGAGCAGTACCAGATACTGCACTGCTCAAGTAGTTGTTGATTCATGCGTCTTATCAGCTGTTAACCAGGTACCTGTCTACCGCTTTCCACGAAACTACGAGGCTCTTACAAGTGCGTCACTACAGTCAGTAGTACGCAGGGCAACATATGCTGGATCCGGCATGCCTGCGTTCTTCGTTTCGCGTACGGCTGCGGTGCGCCGTTTCGTGCCCTGTACCCTTTCGTTTCTCCAAGCCTCTCGTGCTGTCTGCGTGCTCGTATGAATATTACCACGTATTCCAGTATGCTCATACAACTCCGCTCTGTACCCAACGAGGTACAGAAGTATAGTTCATGAACGGTGATGCCCATGAGGCAGAGTTGAACTACTGCTGTAGTGGCGGCGTGGCCAGGTCACACCACAGGTCTACTCGTACCTAGCTCATAGGACAATGTGCTCACATACCGGGGTACAGCAGTACACCAGATATATTGTAACAACCCTGGGCACACACATGCGAACATGACCGCACTCTGTGGGTTTCCTATTCATTACCGCAGAAACGTCTACCAGGCACAGATCATTCAGATCCTGCGGGTCAGCCCCGTGGAAACGAGCACAGATGGTGCAAATCTGCATGATCCAGAGCGGTGATCTGTGTGATCTGTACCTGCTATGATACAGAGATAGTGATCAGATCCGTCCCACGTGTGAAAGACTGCGTAAAGATATCCGCAGGTCACCAATGCATAAACGACTGCTGGCTGTAGATCATTTGTGCCAGCATCCGACGCGTGTGACCGCGGGCGGCTGTCCCGTTTTCCGCGTTCGCAGGTTGGTGCTGGTCCATCGCGCAGGACATTCGCAGAGACGAACGTGGTTTGATCGATCGTCAAATTGTCGAGCACAACGCCTAATGCACCTCGCGCTTGGCACTCGGGACAGAGAACGAGCTGAAACCGCCTGACGCACCCCCACGTTTTTAGGTTCGCGTAAACCTGATACCTGGTACCTATTATACGTCCGGAAAATATAAAGACGGTTTGAACATTAACATATATATCCAAACGGTCCTTACATTTCCGAACAACGTGGTACCTGGTACATGATGATGGTATCACGTGGTACCATCTCGAGATACCTCTGACCTGGTACCCAGGTATTATTGGGTGAAAAGGTGGCAAGCAGGAGCGGCCTTTCAGCAGCAATGATGTCCGCAATTATCGGGTCACAAGGACGACGGGACACGGAATCTCATCCGCGATGGCATTCCCCAAGCTGCGCAACCAGGAATAGGGGCTTTCTGCTGGCAGTCAATATACAGCAGCTTGCTTGGACATCAGTCCACTCTACACGTAGCCATAAGCCACGCCGTCACTGCACAAGGCAGAGGAAAAAGGCCTTGTTGTGTCTCTCCCATTTCCAAGCAAAACATGAAAAGGTACATACGTGTAGTCGTAGAACTTGTGTTTGGATAAGGATAAGGGAGGCCGTGCTGTCTCACCTACTGAGAAACTGCAGTGTTGCCGCAGCCCGACTCGACTCCTGCTTCTCCTTCCGGACGACGATCCCTCGGAAGAGTCCCGCTGAACCTCTCTGGCCATGAAACAAGCTAGCTCTTTATGCTACAGCCAGAGCAAGGCAAGCAACCAGGATTCTGCGGGCTCGAAAAATAGATGTGATCCCTATCCAGTAACGCTTCGAGAACCAATTGAAACCCACATGTGAAGTCGAGCCCACAACCACAACGCACCGCCGAACACGACAAACAGCACAGCACGGCAGCACGAGGCCGTGATAACACTCGCTCGCATCCACCAGCGCAAGTGTGCGGCTGAGAGGGGAGAGGATCCACGAGAGTGTTCACCTCTGACCATCTGGGCTTTCCTGGCCTCATCGAGAGAGAGAGAGAGAGAGAGCGATACACCTCCTTTCCCGTGGACAACGTGCTAAAAAGCACATACTTTGGCCGTGTTTTGTCTCGTCTGGTGGTCATTTAGGCATGGTGAGGTTCAAGCATAGATACCTTGTGGCGACCGTTGCTGCAGGTCCTGGGCAGGGGGCAGAGGCCGTCGAGGCGAAGGAAATCCTGGCGATACTGAAGGTACAAGTATTCCTACCCCCCCCCCCCCCCGCCGCCGCCCGGCAATAACTATTGATAGTCATATTTATGCGCGGCAAGCACTTCTCTGTGTACCAGGTACCTGGTACTCTACTTTTTACTGCAAGTGCGACAGCAGCATGTCTTTTTCCGCAGTTTTTTTTTGTTCCGACGACACGTCGGTCTTTGTTGTTGCATATGGCGTCCCGAGAGAGGGCTGGCCTGTGACTGGTGGTGGTGGTGTTGGCGGTAGCGGTGGCGATGTTTTTGCTCGTGGTGGTGACGGGGGATAGTGTTCTTCTTGCGTTGGTTGGTGGTGGTGCTGGTCTTGGTCTTGTTCTTATTTTTGTTAGTGTTCTTGTTCTTGTGGCATGTTGCTGCTGCTGCTGCTGCTATTGACGTACCAAAGGTAAGGTGGTTGTTGTTGTTTGCGTTGGTGATATTGCCACATTTTGTTGGTGGGTGGCGGTCTGGTTTCAGTAGTGTTGTTACGTACTCATCCAACATAGTGGTGGTGGTGGTGGTGGTGGTGGTGGTGGTAGTGCTGGCGTTTTGGGGGGGACAACGAATGTAACCCCTGATCGACTCGTCTATTTCTTCTCCCAGCGACGGGAGCCTTCATGTTTATATGTGATACACACTCCGGGTTTTACGATTTCGACAGCATTTGCCACCGAGCGCGGCAGCTATTAATAGTTGATGCACGTCCCAATTTGCGGGTTTTCCTTCAAAAGCAGTGAAAGAGAATCGGGCAGCGTCTTCGTATGTTCGTTGGTAGATATATTTTCCCGGCGGCGTTTAGGTCAGTGCACTCTCCGGTTCGAGCAATGTAGCTGTTGTGCCACGCTGATACGGCCAGCTCTCGGCGCTCAGAGCTTCGTCGCGCGCTGCAGAAAATCGACCTTGCCCACGGCACTCAGAGCTGCGTAGCGCGCTGCAGGCGCCTCCGCTTGCTCGCGATAGTACGTGCTCTGCATAAGGTTTTTGCAGAGTTGGCACCCTCTCATTTTTTTTCCGCTCCTCGTGTGTTGTTTCCTCATCGTGCACGCACGCGCGGCGTGCTCTTGTGCCTTCTTTTTTCGCTCCCAGGAGTCAATCGCAACAAGCTTCGGAGACTTTGGGACGGGGAGCACCGCTTCCGCGCTCCAAGGTGCCGACCTTTCTGTCTCAGCGTGGGGTCTTCGAGCTCGTCGAGGTCGCGCTATGAATACGTTCATCTTTGCAACGAGAGCCCCAGCGCCCCAACACATATTGCTGGTGCTTCTTGTTGCTGACATTGGCAACCTGTTCGTACGACCGTCCAACCCACGTAGAATTGCCACTGTCCCAAGATTTAAGGGACCCTTTTATGTTCGTACATCATCCGAGCAGTCTCTATATTTGCGGGACAGAGTAGTACAGCAGTACGCTGGGGAACTGCACGGCAACTCATAATCATCGTTGGCGCTGCATTATAGTGCTCAGATTCCAACGAGAGAGCCCCAGCGCCTACGTCTCCATGTGCCACTATCAATACTACTCTTGTGGTATCACTCCAACATATCGTGCAAATGTATGCCAGTACCGTACATTCGAGAAAAATGTATTAAAGATACAGTAACACACGGCATCCCCTCGCCAGCATCACCCCCCTCGACTGCCATATAGTCAAACTTGATTTTTTACTGTGCTTCGCCTGTGATGGATGCCGCCTCCTTGCTCGATGCAACACAGTGCGATCTTTCGACGCCGACTCCGGAGTGTGCGTCATACGGGCCGGGAGGGACTCCCATCGGATGGTTCGTGCCTCGCTCAGCCTGCTCGCCGGCAGCAATAGACCGCGGTTTTCCATTTCGGTTGAAGGCGTAGCTGGTGAGTATGTGCGAGACCCCCGACGTCACTGCTGTAGTGAGGATCACGATGCGGGCAGGGACACACCGTGTGCGCCCGTTTTTTAGTTGATAGCGCCTTTGTTTCCGGGCTTGTCAGCAAATCCGTCCATATGACGTCGTGTTTGGGCCGTGTGTGCTTCTGTACTGACGGCTGTTCGAGAAACAATCACTGTGTCCTGTCGTCCTGCCCCCGTGGGAAGTGGGTTTAATCGCACATAAGGGTGACCACCAACAATCTCCGAGGGTCGAGGAAGACGAAACCCCAGTCACTAATACCAGTACGCAACTTCTGAAGCAGTTTGCTTCCTTTGTTTTGGTAGATCCTCCCATCAGGTTGTTTATTTTTCTCCTGGGTGTGTGATCTTACTCCAGTCAAGAACACGGTTGGAGCCTGTACTGTGACCTTGACCTTGGACTAAATGGTGACGATGAGTTGATGCAAGAACGAGGCAACAACTGTTGCGAGCCCTCGACGCACTGACCCTCCTTCGCATGCAGAGTAAATCTCTTCTCGGCGGCGTTGCCTCGCGCGTGTTCCTCCCCGCCGTTTGCCTGGCAGGGTGCGACCGCACGCTCAAGGCCGCCGTCATGGAAGCTTGCGCCAGAGGATACCGTCGGGCGGGTTTCAACGAAGAAACGGCGTCGATTTTGTTGCAGCGACAACGGGAGCTACTGGACATGCCGTTGCGGTGACCCAAAGCCAGCCGGGAGCACACACCGGAAACTGGCTTGCTATGATTGCGCGTCCGAATCGCGGCGGAACTTGGCATTGCTTCTCTCGTCTCTCCCAACTACCGGCTCGGTGATTCTGGTTGGGGATGTATTCGTTGCGACTGCCCCGTTGTGGATTTTTTGTGTGCGGGTTTTTTTTTTGTCCTCCCTGGCGTTCGCGCTCCTCCACATCGCCAGAGGAATGCGAAAGGTTAGCATAGTTTTCCGAGGCGGGTTGATCATTCGGACACGCTCTTTGGTATTAATAGGATTATTAGGGGACGACGGTAACGCGAGGGAAAAAGCGAGACACGGGGTGTAGTTTTATTTTTTGGCTATCCGCTGAAGCCGACGGAATACCCAAGAGCCTTCAGTTATTTTCATGTGGGCGCAAAGAATGCCGCCGTACGATGAAAAAGAGGAAAAGGGGGGAGGGAGAGGAGGAGGACCGGGAGGAGGAGGATGAGCGGGGGGGGGGGGGGGGGGGTAGAAGAAAATAGGGAAACGATAACAAGAGGAGGACAAGAGAAGGAAAATATGCAGCAGCGGCAGCTGCCGCTCTTTTTCGTTTTCGTTCTCCTCCTCCTGCTATTGTTTCCCTTTACGTATCTCCTTATTTTTCCCTGATACTGGTGCTTCTTGCGCCAGCATCGTACGTAGCACAGACAACCAGGCAGTACAAACACTGACCCAAGGCGAAGTGTTCGGGATAATCAAGAGGGGGGAGAAGAGCCTGCTATGTGACCCCGGATCTGAGTTACGAGTTGGAAGGAGAGAGAGAAGAAGATGTGCGAAGATAATGAATGGGATGAGAAAAAAAAAAAGAAAAAAAAGAGGAGAGTTCGAAAACAAGAAAAAAAATGATTCTGCCTACGTAAACGCTCTCAAGCGTCCGTGGTCTCCACTTTCCCCCCGGCTCCTGCCGGCCAAACTCCCTCTCTCTTGTTCTTATTTCTATTTCTACGTCGCCAGCTCGACTCGGACTCACAGATGCCTGGCTTTACTTGAGTGTTGCAGCAGCGACGGTGACGGCGGCGGCCGAGACGACGGCGGCAGCAGCAGCGGTGGCGAAGATGGCGGCTGCGGCGGCAGTGGCAACGGCGGCAGCAGTGACGATGGTTGCTGCAATAATTGTGGGCTTGTTGCGACGATAAAGCGCAATTATTGCAGCAACCACCGTCACTGCCGCCGCCGTCACCACTGCCGCCGCAGCCGCCGCCTCCGCCGCCGCCGCTGCCGTCGCTTCGGGCGCCGCCGTCACCGTCGCTGCTGCAACACCTCAGAAAAGCCAGGCATGTGCCTGAAGCTGTGGGTGCGCTTCGCCGGGGCGACGTAGGAATAGAACCAAGAACAAGAGAGGGGGGGTTTGGCCGGCTGAAGCCGGGGGGAAGGTGGGGCTCGCGGGAGCGACGCTGAACGTGTTTTCGCAGAATCATGTGCCTAGACTGCTGAAGCACCACGCCCGCAGGTGGTTGATGGAGGGGACGTTGCCCCCGAGGAAGGAGACGAGGGAGAGAGTGAGGATGTGCGCTAGGGGAGGAGTCTGTATCGTCGTTTCGGGGTCGGCGCAGGGGCGCAACAGGATGCGCTGCCCCAAGAAAGAGAGGGCGATTTAGAAGGGATCGAGGCACCACCAGCAAGAACGTTGTGTCCGCACCAGGCTCGTTTGACTCTGTTGATGGCTTGCTGTGAGTGATTTCCGTTTTATAATTAGATTTTGTATTGATTTGAGAATGGTGAATGATATCCGCACATGCGAGATTGAGATTGGAAAAATTTGGAGATTGGAGAGAATGGAGAAGTGGTGCACAGACTCATTCGTTTAGAGTTTCTCTCACTCAAGTTATCCTGCAGACGCATTGCAGGACAATGCCGTCTGTCTGTTTCATGGTTGCCTGGTCGAGCGCTCTGGCTGGGCGTCGATCCGAGTACAAGTAGGACGTGGAAATTTGGAAATTGAACGAAAAAAAGTGTGAAATGTCGAGTATTTTTTTAGCATGTTTCAGCATGTAGTCTACTGCTGCATCATCACTGACTGCTGCATCATACATGTACAGCAGTATTACACGAACAAACAATAGGAATGCGAAGGGTACAGGTACTCGCAGAATCTAATTGAGGTACTCGGGAATAAGGTGAGCTCAATGACTGCACAAAGGCACTTCGCCCATGTGCACTCTGTTGAAGCCAATACCTATCGTATGCCGTTTATTGAGGACTACCGGCAAAAAATAAGCCCACCCTATTCCTGAGTTTGGCATTACGTTGGCATGGCGCTGACTTGATGACAGCACCGAGCAAGTGCGGCAGAAAGAGATGTATGCGCTGAAGCCCTGAGCCCAACTGCAGTAATTGGTTTGTCCTCGGCGATTCACATGTGGACGTCTTTGTTCGCGGCCAATCAGTTTTTTTATTTGTTGGGTTGATGTATAGGACCACCTATGCTCTTGCTACGTGCCAAAAGGCGAGATGTCTGTGAATGGAGTGATATTTGATACGAGTACAGCAGCAGCAGTAGTAGTACAGTACTGAGAGCACACCAGAGTATTTATTGCACATATTTGAGTACAATACTGACTGGACTGCACAGTAGAACACCTCCTTGTCCAGTGTCCGTTGCGCCGGTACTACTGTTGTTGATGGCTGGGCTTTGGGTATAAGCTGAGGCGAAAACGCTTATACACAGTGTGCATGGTGCTGCTGTATAGGTTCATCAAGCACGTACAGCAATATATAATTGTGGTGGAGCAATACATGGACTCGATGTGGTATCATCTATTGCCGTTCACGAGGTAACTGCTTAATTGCAGTGGCATTTGAGAAGTTGAAGTATAGTGATGAAGAAGAGTTTGCAAGCTGTGAACGCATGAAAAGAGAACAAACACCCAACGCGGACCTAATCGCTCACCCCCCGCCCCTTGGTGTCGGGTCATTGCTGCCGAGGCGACATTTGATTTGACCCTGGAGGATAAACTGGATAACCCGAGCCGTGGCGACTCCATGAGACCGGAAGGAGAGGCAGCCGCGGCGGAGGCAACAGCAAGCAGTAGTGTTTGGGGCATAGGGGCGGTTTTTAGCGAATTGTGGTTGCGTGTAATTCTGGGTGAATGATTCAATTGTTTGTTTTTTGGAGTTAGTTGTGCTTCTGGCCGATTTGTGTCGCGTCGAGAGTTTTTGGTGTTTCCAACGTGAGCGGATCATTATTTCGAGTAGTCTTAACGTCAAATAATATTTTGAGTGAAGAGGAATATATGCTATCTCGCGCTATCGTCGCGATCTGTGAAATTATGGCGGGAGTAGGGGATAAGAGGAGACTTTTGTCCGGAGGAACGGGGTTCCTTGCGATCTCTAGCGTTGTGTTTTCTAGCCTGAAATTTTAGTTTTTGATTGAGATGACTACTTGTGATATTTTCCATGATTTGCAATAATTTCGTATCGATTTGAGGGAGAGTTTTTTGCTAGGAATGAAGAGACTACAAGTATGAAATGCCAGGGGGCACGCACGGTCCGGATTGAATGTTTTTTATTTATTTATTTTGATAAGTACCCCGTTCATTGCGTTTATTACGCGTTTGTCGAAATGGACTTGACATGTACTAGAGGTAATTTCGAATGCACGTGAATGGAATTTCTGCGGTTACGTTCGTGTAGTGTGGAGTTTTTTATTTCTGATTCAGCTAGGCCCCTTACTGGGTACTGGTAACTCCGGTATCCCGGTAATCGAGGATATTAAGGGAGGATTTGTGTTTTTTTCTTCAGAGTGAACGAATATACATGGACCAATTCCGCGGATAATGCCGTTTACCTACAGTAGTTAAATCCGAGACGAATGTCGTTTTTACCTGGCATTGGATTACGAGAGTTTTATGAGTTTCCAGCAGGGAGGCTGTGGATTCGAGGATTTGAGTACTGATTTGAGGATTTGAGTGTTGATTCGAGGATGTGATTTTTTTAGTTGCAGCATGGGTTTTTGAGTTTCTGAGTCTGACTTGAGTTTGTAATAATGTTGCGATGTGTCAACCGTGCGACGTCGTGCCTTGTCATACACAGAGCAGGGGGGGTATTGCGGTAGTATGGCCGTGTATGTTGAGAAGGGGGGACGTTGGTTGTACTGAGGAGCACGAAACATAAGATCCATCGTAAAACGAGCAGTTCCATGCTGGAAAGGGATTCTGGTAATGGGGTACTGGGATATCCGGATTGTGTGTGAGCCCAACGATGTCACTCGTTGTGTAGCTCCGTATTGTGGGGCGAGTCAGCTCGACAGCTCGGGAATAATACAAGAAGAGAGAGCTCCGTGTCACTGTCTCGAGTCAACCACTCGTTTCCGTTCCAGCTACGTCTATGCCTCTAAAAAAAATCAACATGTTCATATTCGAAGGCTTCCTGCTGTTTGTGGAGAAACCTGGGTGTTACGGGTAACTCAAGCTACGTATGTACGTCCGGCAGCACGAACAAGGTAGGGAGTTCCTGAGGTTGGCCGGGGTGCCACTGCGTTGCCAGCGTAGTCGTGGGCAAGGTCTCAGGGTGCGGCGGGCAGTGTCGCCGAGGCCATGCCCTTCAGCTGCTGGCAGACGTATCTACAGTAGTAAATCGCGCGTTGATGACAAACATGCAAGTGGTTTACGCAACAGGTTACACTGGTTTGCCGCCCACTATTATAGCACCAGGCATAAATGGATGCGGCGAAGCAGGTGCGTGCCTTCCTGAGAGGTCTGCTGACAGATGGTCGCATGCGAAAAGACGCTACAAAGTGGTGCACGTGGCAGGGAGGCGTTAACCGGTCAGTATTGAACGCGAAATTTGTGTGTGATGGTTTACGTACCCTTTTCCCGGTGTCCGCGAGCGGTCATACACTCTCCTTTTGGCATGCCATGCGGTGAACCCCGCCAAGGTGTGTCACTCGCCGCCGACCCCGCACTCCCACAAACTCCCACACCCAACCACTATGAACTCCCGCCAAACCTTCTGCCGCAGGCCTCGCCAAGCGGCCGAACGAGGATTATACATATTTACGCTGACCCGAAAATAACCAGAAGCTTGGCCGATCTCCGCGACCCGCGACACACGGACTGCCCGTTTCACTTCAGGGAGTGGCACGGCGATCTCGCATCGGTGAATCTATCTCGGGTCCAAACCCCGACCCCCGGTCTAAAACAGCCTCCCTTTGCACTCCCCGGGGCCGAAAGGACTGCAGGGGCGGCGTAAATACTAAAATGTGTGTATACATTTTCGCTACTCGTACCCGAAACCCGCGGGCGCCAGTGTCCCCTTCTTCCTTGGTAGGCGCCCCCACGGCTGGCGTCGATGGCACCCTTCGGCTAACGCCTACGTTAACTCCGGCGACTGGTATCTGGGCGATGTTGGTGCCTTAGGCGTGGTCGCACGTTCAGCGCTCAAGGAGAAGGGCTGATGGCGGAGCGCAGGTGTTATCCTTATCCTCTCTATGACGGGTGCTTCGGTACCACTACTGTCGATGTCCCTGCACCTCCGTCTGCTCCCACCATCTATAAAAAATCGGTATTGGTTGTAGCGACGGTGCGGTTCACATACCCTCTGTGCCTGCCGTATTGCTGGTATCTGCCGTCCGAACCGCTCGTGCAGCAGGTGCCCCCGATGGCGCTGCATCTTAGCTAGAGTCGCTAGACAGACTGCCCATCTCGGAATCGCCCGCTGATGACTGCCGCGTCAACGGGGGCATGCGAGGCGGGGGCGGCGTTGGTACCGCGGTCGGCGCCGGGTTTTGAGACCCCAGCGTCTGCAGCGGCGATACTGGCACGCCTTCCTGTGCGAACGAAAGCACCGATGTACTCTGCCCTCGCGGGGTGGGAGCAGCGCTGTCCTTCCTTTCTTCATCGTAGACAGCAGGGTCGGTCACGTGATGCTGGGGATACGCAGCGTCAGCTGTCGCCGCGGCCGATACCCCCGTCGATGGTGCTCCCGTCGGTGTTGCTCCTCCTTGCACCCCTCCCCTCCCATCTCCACCTCGTCCTCGTCCTCCTCCTCCTGCCAATACTGATCCTCCCTCGCCCCCTCCTCCAACTCCCACTTCTCCTCCGGAAATCAGCGGAGTCTCGGCGGACGACGGGGACAGGAACGAAGGCGGGCCACGCCCTCGCACCGACATAATCGGCGTCTGCGCTAGGAAGCGCGGGCGCGTCCCGTCGCTTCGGCCGCCTCCGCCCTCCTGCTGCTGCTCAATACCAGGTGGCAGGCCTCCCAGGGCGGCTGGCGGACACAGCATGCTTGCCTGCGACGATGGCGGCAATCCTGCAGCCCCGTGCATCGACGATATAGGTGTTTGCGCTGAAAACGATGAGCGTCCTGCGGGGGCACTGGAAGCGGAGGTTTCGCCCTGCAGGGGCGAAACGCCAGTGAAATGTTCAACCTCGAGCGGCTCACCAGCGAAATGTCCACCCTCTAGCTGTCCACTAGCCTCCGGCACCGGCGACTCCTGCGACTGACGTTGCTGCTGATCAATGGCCGTAGGGTGCCAAGCTGAACCCGAGATGGGCGTTAGCGTCGGTGTCTGCATCTGGTAGTGCGCCCGCCCTGCGGCGGCGGCGGCGCCGGCGAGCGGGCTGATGTGCGGCGCGGACTCTCGGGTGCCGCGCGATGGTCGTGGTAAGGGGTGGTCACTCTCAGGGATAGCAGTTCCTTGTGGGGTAGGCGGCCCCACCACCTCTGCTGCACTCACCGGTGACAGCAAGCCTGGCATCTCGTCCTCCATGGTGTCCTCCATAGCGTCCACTTTAGCGTCCTCTACGGCGTCTTCTGTGGGGGACCCTGTGGTGGGGCCTGTGGGGTCCCCAGTGGGGCCCTCCGTGGCACCCTCTGGGGGTTCGTCTGCGGGCTCCAGGGACGACGACGCCGATGACGAGTCCACGAGGCCTTCATACTCGGCGACGGGAGACTGCTCGGCCATCGTGACGCGTGACACTTCGTTCCACCTGTGCGGAGGTGGTGGCGCGACGGCTTCCATAGCGTCTGATACCTCGTCCACGCTGTGCGGAGGTGAAGCGATGACTCCCGGCGCCTTTCCGCCCTCCTTCTTCTTATGTTTGTTCCTCTCGCGCCCGCCGCTTTCAGCGGTCGCTACTCCGTGCTCTGTTGCTTCACGCCCTGTCGAGGCGAATTCCCGACCCGCGGTACTACCCTTCTCTGTCTGTGGCGCTACTACTACTACTTCTTCTGCTGTGGACGCTCCGGCGGCCGCCGCCTCTTGCTTCGGCGCCGCTCGACGCGGTCCCGCCGCGGCCGACCTTCCGGGACAAATCGCGGCGGCTTTGCCTTTCTGCCGCAAAGCCGAGAAGCCCGTGTTGTTGAACTCGTACGACTCGTCTCCAGGGGTTGCCGGCGCAGAGTCTGGGGTGTAAAATATGTTGTTCCCTTCGTGCTTCGCCGTCATGAACTGCCGGAGGGGCTCGGATGGGATGCCGCCGTCTACCGCTATCGGGGAGATTCCGGGGGTAGAGAGGAAGACAGAGTTTTCGCTCCCTCCTGCTTCGCGTACCGCCGACGTCGACGCCACAGTCGCCGCCTTTGGCTGTATTAGCTGGATTTCGAACTCGTCGCCGGACCTCACCTTGGTGGCGTTACCGCCCGCTCGTCCTGTCGACGACATCGACATCGGGCAGGAGGGCAAAAGTGGGAGTGAAGGCATGCTCGTCGTGCGTTGAGGCGGCACTCAGCCGGCCTGTTGACCACTGGTCTTCAGGTGGGCAGATGACTTCTATCATCCCCGCTCGTAACGGGAGTGATCCTTGTTGTCACAAGACAAAAAGAGAGTGTTGATCAGGGGCGGGGGGGGGGGGGGGGGGGTAAATATTATGGCGTGGTTGTTTTAGGTGGGATGGTCGTTCCGAAAACATTCCTTTTGCAAGAGAAGGGGCTCCAGCAGCAATGCGCACTGTTTTTTTGGGCTACCTGTGCCACGGGAAGGCTTTGCGAAGCAAGTTTAGTGTCGGGTCTGCTTGTTTGGAAAACCTCGGTGTCTTCTCTTTCGCTTCGAGGCAACGATGAGGTTTGGGGTGCCGACAGTTGTGGGTGCCGCCTCACGCGGTATGATCCCACGACGCCTTTGCATAAAGGACGCTAGGCGAAAAAAAAAATAGCCTACGGCACAACGCACGGAAAGAACAACGCAAGGAAGAAAATCAAGAGGAGGGGGAGGAGGAAGAAGGATAAAAATGGAACGAGACGAAAACGAAGTAAAATAAATGTATATGGCAAGAAGAAAAACAACAAAACGACAACAACAACAAAAACATGAAAAAAAGAAAAACAAGAAAAACAAGAAAAATAAGAAAATAGCACGAACACAAGCAAGAACAACACGATCATGACGTACATAGGACCATTCCCGAAAGAATGGCCTACTGAGGTATAGGAGTGAAAGATCGATCGATTCCCCAGCCGAGGGTAATCCTTTTACCACTCTCCTTGAAGAGTAAAAGCGAACCAATGCGACCAAACGCACAAGACGCAAGCACTACTACAGTACATTCGCTTATTTATGCCAAAAGGGCCACCCAAGCGAGAATCCTGAAGGAACCAAACAACCGGCGGCTACGTAGACGGCACCCACACTGGCACGATGAAGATTTTCGATACAGCTTGTCTCGTCGAACAGCCTAGCAATAGGTTACGGTTGCTCACGTCATATCAAGGGCTTCAGTTTTAAGGACCGTCTCGTGGTATCAATCGCCTATCCATGAGCAGCCTCGCGGGCAATGTATGCACGAGGAAGAAGTGTGCGGTGCTCGACTACGAGCGGCTGTTTTCTGGGCAGTGAAGCTCACCTGCAGCAGACGTCAGAGTGGTGTTTTTGCCCGAGGCCGCCCCTCCTTCCGAGGGCCTTACGAGGGCGCCCGTCTTGATCAGGATGTCTTCGATGCTGTCCTTCGGGTTGTAGCAGATCAGCAGGCAGGTCAAGGTAAGCACGAGGCCCTCCAGGAAAAACACGAAAGTGCTGTATTTTCGCGCCGGGCTGAGGAGACCTCGGCAGGCGTCGGGCGAAAAAAAAAGGGCAGGGGGAGTGGTGAAAGGAAGATCACAGGGGGGGGGGGGGGAGGGGGGGTACTCGATAGGAGACATGTAATCGATCTCATGCATGTCCGTAGTCGTACATGCATGGACCCTCGCATCCCTACAATGCCGGGACGGAGCATGTCGGATTTTCACCGACCAGGCAGACATTGCTTGCACCAAGCGCGGAGCGCTGTGAGGTGTCTGGCGAGTCGCATGAAGGGTGAGTTGCATCCTACTAAGAATCGCTTGTGAGGCGGACTTGCATGTGGATGACAGCTTCAAATGGGTAGATTTAATTTCCGGTGTAGGCATTTCCAGAGACAGCAATGAATGGGAGTAGTATGTAACTGCCTCTTGGGTGCCTCGCCATAAACAGTACGGTACGTGATACGATAATTCCCACTTGTGCGGAGTAAAGGTTGTTCACCTCACACAAGCGATCCAACTCGACAACCAGCTGTGACCGACCGCCAACACAAAACAAACAAAAAAAAGAGCGGTACCATGGTTGTCTATCTCACGTAGTGAGCGGCATGTTTTCCAGTGTCGTTGCCAACCGAAGCTAACCCAACCTATATATTAGAGGAGGGGGGGGTGTACTCAGGCATCGTCGTTGCCTTACCGGTAGCCGCCGTGAATTGGCTGACCAAATAAACGTCGCTGACTACAGTAGTCAATAATTTGCCACTTGTATCGCATGCCGTAACTTCCGGAGTTCTGGTGTGTTCGTATCTGAATTGGGCGCGTTTTTTTTGTTCGAAAAGGGTGTGATTTTTTGTTGACAAGGTGAATAAGTCGGTTAGTTGGCTCACTCCGCCATCCTACTCTTGACTAGCTGTCAAGTCCAGCCAACTCGCAGCCCTACGAAAAAAATCTAACGGACACGTCGGGGGGGGGGAGGTGGAGGTACTCATGTCATGCATGGCCGTAGTCGTGTGACCGTAGACCTTCGCATCCCTACAATGTCGGGACGGACCACGTCGGGTTTTCACCGAACAGGCCGACATTGCTTGCACCAAGCGCGAAGCGCCGCGAGGTGTAGAGCGAATTTCACGAAGGATGGGCTACATCGTACAAGAGGGGGTGGCGGGACAATACATCACCAAAATGCCGTTTGAGTTGGTAGGTATCGAACCGACACATGTGGCGATTTGTGTTCTAACGACGTGCGACCGCTATAGTTCGCGAACCATGTTCTCGCTCGACAGATTAATATATTTATAAGAACACATTTATTTCAGCAGTTTCAGTGATGCGTCGCTCGAAGCCTGGACCGATGCCGTGAAACAGAAGTGTGACGCCCGAATCTATAATGTCAAGAGATCCGGCCGGTAGTTTTCACACGCCACTCACGTGATATAGGCCAGCAAAGCCTCGAGTATCCCGGTTCTGCAGGCGGTGTAAGGGCATGCTGCCTCCGTCCCCGCCGTGCAGAGATCCTCGTTCGGACAGCAGTCTGAGAAGAAAAAAACAGTACACCTACAGTATATTATTATTATTATTATTATTATTATTATTATTATTGTTATTATTATTATTGTTATTGTTATTATTGTTATTGTTATTGTTATTATTATTATTATTATTATTATTGTTATTATTGTTGTTATTATTATTATTTCCCTTGCCATCCGACAATGTGCAGCATGATCTTCAACATTGATCACTCATAACTTTCCCGAAAGAAGAAAAACCTCGGAAACAAAAAAAAGGAAAACCCATGCATGCACCAAGTCTACCTCCCTTTCTGCGCCAACTTTCGGCTTGTCTATTGTTTTTCTTCACAAGGGAAATTGGTTTGTACGCATGAAACGTATTAATTTGTTTTTTTTTGTTTCGAGAGGCGAAACAGGAAACCAAAATTGAAGTCAGACACAGGTTAAGCAGGAAGCAGGTACAGAATGGGAGTGTGACGTTCGTGAAATAGGTTTCCTTTTGATTTTGGCCTCCCTTGGTCTCTGTCCGCACCGTGCGTTATCAAGAGTTGAAGGCTCATGCTGCAAATTGTCGGGACGGCGGGGCAAACGCAATAATAACAGTAGAATAAAAATAGAAGAGGGCAGCGGATGGGTGGGGGTGTACTCGATAGCAGAGGTGTACTCGATCCCATGCACGGGCGTAGTCGTATGACCGTAGACCCTCGTATCCCTACAATGCTGGGACGGATCACGTCGGGTTTTCACCGACCAGGCAGACATTGCTTGCACCAAGCGCGAAGCGCCGTGAGGTGTCCGGCGAGTCGCATGAAGGGTGAGCTGCATCCTGCTGGGAACCGCCTTTGAGGCGGATTTTCTTGCATATGCATGACAGCGTCAATGGATTGATTGGTTTCTTGGTGTGGCCATTTGCCAGAGACAGCAATGGGTTTACAATGTAACTGGGGAGGGGGGGGGGAGGGTTGCGACATGATTAAACGAGCGAAGAACGAACACCGCCCGTACGCCGATGCGTGCTGCCCTACCCAGGGCTGCCCTACCCAGGGCTGCCCTACCCAGGGATACACAACACTTCTACGTACGGCAAACCAACAATTTCTGAGGGACTGGGTCCCTCAGGCGAAAACAGCTACCTGCACCCGACATCGTTGGGATATCGTTTTGTGTCTTCCCTATTTACGGGGGAGCACAGTAATCAGGGCCTACTATGCTCAGTAAAAATACTATTAATAGAACATATATATGTTTTGTGTACATGATGGGTCCTGATTATTTCAGTCCCCCGTGACACGAACAGTACAGTCTTCGTTGTTCACCGAGTAGGCCATGCGATTGTTCACACGTGTAGGGTTTTTTCGTTTTCGATCGGTCATCAAAGTCAGTTTTTCGGGGGGGGGGGGTGGAGTATGTGTACTGATACAGAGTCCCCGCAGGCGAAGAGGTTTACAACTATCAGGTGTCACCCCGACAATAGAACACCTACGCTGGCAACTCCCTAAGCCCCAAGAGGGTTACAATGAGGGCACGTTGAGAGAACAGTACAGTTAAGCGCGGGCCAAATCGGTCGAACCCGCCCACGCCAAAGCTACATGCTTCCCACCGACCCGAACCGTAGAAACGCCTCCGCTGGTAACTAGTATCGGTATGTACGGTGGGGTACCCCCGACCTTAAGAGAGGGCACGGTAAAGAGGATAGCGCAGTCAAAAGAGGGTAAATCAGCTGAACCCCACCTGCACTAAAGCTACATATCATCAATACTCACCGTGGAGGAGAGAGAAAGCCACTGCTACAGCAGTCAAGGGAGGCGTTATCGGCCTGTGCCTCACCTCCCTCAACCCCTTCGGCACCCCTTTCAGCGACCAAAACGACGATAACGTCCGTGCTACCAACCGTCTACGTACGAGAGAATCTTTTGAGACGCCTTGCAGCAGGCGGTACCAGTGGTGAGGGTCATGTTGCGCCCGTATCGCCCGACTGCTTGTTATTGCAACTCGGGCATCAACCATTGTATCTCCCCCCTCAACCATCCCATTGAAGCTGTCGTCCATGTGCAAGCCCACCTCACAAGCGGGTCTTCGTAGGATGTGCAGCTCACCCTTCATGCGACTCGCCGGACACCTCACGGCGCTTCGCGCTTGGTGCAAGCAAAGCAATGTCTGCCTGGTCGGTGAGAACCCGACACGCTCCGTGTGCCGACATTGTAGGGATGCGAGGGTCTATGGTTATACGACTACGGCCATGCAGGAGATCGAGTACATCTCTTCTATCGAGCACCCCCCTCCCTCCCCCTTAATCACGCAGTTGCCGTGGCTGAAAACGTCATATTAGTATCGTCAATTTCCCCCTCTGATATCTCCAGAGGGTGAAGGCGGGGTACCCGGGGTACCCACCGCTGTAGTCGTGCGAATATCGTCCCTTTCTCCTACGTACCGACTCGATCCGTTTATATCGCACAAATAATCTCGGTACACTGCTTCAGTCGTAAGAGTGGTACTGTTCGAGTTCAGGCAGCACATCCGTCGAACGATATCAAGAGCCTGGTACGCAGGTCGTTTTCGAAGAAACAAAGGAAAAAGAAGAAGAAACCGAGGGTCCGTTTACGCGTTTCCACTAGAAGAGGCCCTTAGCGCGGCCACGATCTGTGTCTGGTTCAAAAAGTTTTTTTTTTGTTATTTTTTCACCCGCTTGCTGCTTTATAGCTTCACAAAATCTGTTCACGACGCAAAGGGTTCGTTCGTAGTTCTTAGCCATAAGGAACGGGGATCGGTCGTCCGTCATGCCATTTTTTTTTCGGTTTCATTTTTTTAAGTTTTGGGTTACGGTCAGGGTAGCATTTTTTTTGACAAAAAAAAAATGCTTCTAAACCCAATACTGCTTCTTAACCCAATACCATGCCATTATTTTTTATTTCCAATGTTTTTCGTGATGTACATACCTATAGGTTGCTCTGAGATTGTTCGTCGGATTGTTTGCACTTTTTAGCGTTTCTCAAATTCAATTTTAGGGTGAGGCCGTATAGAGCTCCTATGCTATAATCAAGTGAGACGAGCATCAGAAACTCTAGGGGGCACCCCTACAAGGCAATCATGCGTCATCCCCTCGTTGTCCGGGAACAAAAATACTGCTGTCCCCTCTCGCCCCCCGGGTTGCTTTGTTCACAGCTGGCTACCACAAGCTTTCCGCATGCACGCCGTGCGATCGAGAATACCCGACCGTTTCTTCACTAGATAGAAGAGAGTTATTGGGCGAAAAAAGATGCGTGTGAGCTCGTTGGACCTAAGGATTTTAAACTTTCATTTTTACCCCACTTAATCGGAGGACGAGAATCGAAAAAAAGCAGAGAAAACAACAACAAAACGTGGGTTGGTTCAGAGCCCTCGAGCGAGGACTAGATTGAGTAAATGATAACTGGAGGGGAGGGGGGGGGGGCAGAGTAATGCATGGTATAAATAGTAATCAGACCCCATGATGGGAAAAAAAAAACTCCAGGAAACCCCGATGTCTGCACACTATGTTCGGTTCTGATTACAGCGAATATGTTCCCGATTTTACTGTACTACAGGGGAACATAGTAAATAGGGCCTACGGTACACACAAAAACCTGCATATTTCCCTATTTTTACTAGCAACATTTGGTCCTATTTGCTTCAGGTTCCCCGCAATATTTTATTATAGTAGCTCGTTGGCGCTGCTCGCACAACGGGTGGGTGGGGGCTCGCCGTGGAGGTTTTGCTGACGAGCGATCGGGGTTAAGGTCGGGAAGTTTCGCTAACGAGCCCCGAAAAACAACTACAAGTGATAGTGGGGGCGATTTTCTTCTCCTTCATCATCATCATCATCATCTTATTGTTCTTGTTGTGCGCGTGATGATCGAGGCTCGAGCACATGCCTTGCTGAGGGCAAAAGTGAAAAATAAATGTTGACTGTACCAGTGTATATTATGTGTTTTTTGTTTTCGGAGGGGAAAAGCACGAAAACAAAATGTCGTGAGGGTCTTTATTTATGTTGGTGAGTATCATTTATCTATCGCTTGACGAGTATCCTACAAGTATCTTTCACACCTCACCAAACAAGCCGTCTTTTTGCTCGCACGTGAGAAAGAGAAAAAATGGAAACCTAAATCCGACAAAATTACGGCACAATCCCATTTCACGTACGAGTGCCACCACTCTGGACGAAAATTTAAGCAACCGCTGGAATATAAATATGCAGACCACACGGTACTTATATTCGAACATATCGGTACCATTCTGAGCCGAAACATGAGGGCCGCTTAGACCTTAGTATTCATTTTTGTAAAAACCAGGCCTCGAGCAGGTGCCAAAAGCGTCCTGCCGACGACCCCAGTGTTAAGTGGAGGGCAATTTATATACACCTACTGCTGTAGGGGCCGGCTGCTGCCAACAGGTGAGCCTCTGGCTCTGCTCCGGTTACTCGCACAAGGTGCTTTGCCGGATGTTAGAAGCTACGTGTCGGCTCTTGTGTTACTACTGTAGTTGCTGCTTGCCCCGCCAGATGTGTTCTGAACGGAGGGGCAAGGGGTTCATCGGTAAGGCAGGTGATAACGCCTGCCAGGTGTGACGGGGGGGGGACGTTTGCCACGAATCATAATTCCGCCACAGGGGGAGAGGGGACACCGTAGCACCAAGTGGTCCTTAAATTTTCGGCCAGAGCGGTATCTAACAGGCAACAAGACTTGAAAAATACAACAACAACAACAAAAAGGGCGGAAAAATACTGGGTATCGTAGATATACTCAGTCCAGGAGCCCCGCCAAGTGAGAGAGGTTTTGGGCCGAAAACAATGGGGGCAAACGGAACAGCCAACCCCCGATACCTGCAGGCAGCCCGGCTCAACCCTAATACCTGCCGTAGTCCGACTCAACCCAATACCATGCCGCACGTACCGTATGTAGGTCGGCTCACCCCCCTACATCTATCTGCCGTAGTCCGGCTCACCCTGGGTTGTGTATCGATCCGGGTCCGAGCAAGACGCGGGGGGGGGGGTTCCCGGCTCCCGCTCCGTTGCACAAGGGCAGTCGTCCCGAGAAATTTCGCCCGGACAGTGCTCCTCCGCAAGAGACCACACCCAGCTTTCTCCTCCGCCTTCCAGTGTAACGAAGGAAGAAATTGCACGGAGAAGGGGGAAACGGATGGGCGCAGCGGGGGGGAGGGGGGGGAGGGGGGGGGGGGGGGCGTACTCATGTCATGCGTGGCTGTATCAGCCGTACGACCATAGACCCTCGCGTCATGAAATGCGGGGACGGAGCACGTCGGGTTTTCAGCGACGACCAGGCAGGAATTGCTGGTTGTACCAAGCGCGAAGCGAAGCGTGAGGTGATGGCCGAGTCGGTCGCATGAAGGGTGAGCTGCATCTTACCAGGGGGGGGGGAGAAGGGAAGGAGAACCTGAAGCCGTGCTCAACCATCGGGGGAGGGAGGCGGGGGGGGTGGGGGTGGTGAGAGAGAGGGGGGGGTGATAGAGGGCCGGAAGTGCGGGAGGAGGCGTGCGCTCTATGTGTGGTGTATGTAGCGAACAACGATTCTTCGATTTAGTAACTGCTTATTGCGATACCTGCAGGGGTTTCCGACGAAACATCTATGTACTCCGCCTATGCTGTTGTTTAATAGTATGTCTGTTGTTGCTGTTGTTGTTTAGTATTGATATTGTTGTTGTTGGGGTTGCTGTCTGATAGTAGTGTGTGCAGCGGCATGATATATATTATATATATGTATATTATATATATTATATTATATATATGATATTATATATATTATATATATTATATACATATATTATATATATAAATACCTGGTATATATATTCACGAAGTCTAAACCCCACCTTCTTCTGTACCTACTTCCTGCTCATCGATGGCGATGCACGCAACGCACGCAATGCGCGCGCCTCGTAACTCAAATTCACTACAGAGTATGCCCACCTAGAACGCGTGATACACACGCGAGAAAGATAGCAAAACCCTCTTGGGATAAATTTCAGAGCCGATGTTCTCCAACAACATGCGGGGGGGGGAACACGGCGAACGCAAAACAAAAAAAAGCGGGTCTACGTAGAAATATATTACCGAGGGATTCCCCGTAACACTCGTCGCTCGGTGTTTTGTTGTACTCCCCCCCTCCCCCCCCCCCCGTGTGTCTCTATGGTCATACGACTACGGCCATGCATGAGATTGAGTACATATCTCCTATCGAGCACCCCCCCCCCCCCCGTTGGTTGTCGAGTTAGATCATTTGTGCGAGGTGAACAACCTTTACTCTGCACCAGTGGGAAGTGATCGTATCACGTAGTGTTCATGGTAAGGCACCTAAGAGGCAGTTACATAGTACTCCCATCGCTGTCTCTGGAAATGTCTACACCGGAACTTAAATTAACTCATTGAGGTTATCACACTCATGCAAGTCCGCCTCACGAGCGGTTCTTAGTCGGATGCAGCTCACCCTTCATGCGACTTGCCCGACACCTCTTCGCGCTTGGTGCAAGCAATGTCTGCCTGGTCGGTGAAAACCCGACATGCTCCGTCCCGGCATTGTTTGTAGGGATGCGGGGGTCTATGGTCATACGACTACGGCCGCCATGCATGATAAATGAGTACACCCCCCCCCCCCGTTGTCTACGGTAGAGGTAGCACATTTCCGCTAAAACCTTTTCTGAATGACGAGGTTCCTGAACATAAAACCGTCGGAATAATGACAATTATGTTTCGAAAAATGACGATTTTTGTATACTTGGGCCACGGGATTGTTCTTCGGAATGCAATTTGATTCTCGCTAAAGTCAGCTTTCGGATGAGATATAGAGCTCCTTGTGCGAGGATCCTCGGAAAAACTAGGGTGAACCTCTATCGTGAAACGACTCAATTGGGCTGGAAAATCATCCGAGGGTGTGTATGACCTTGCGTGTTATAAATATGTGCGGTATATGTATATCCTCGTACGTAGGTTTACGTCGTTTCTGGCGGTCTTAGCACGCACTTTCGGCAGCGCACAGCTGATCGAAGTAAGCCTCGTTGAAGCCGCTTCGAAGCCGGCCTTCAAGCACTCCGAACTCGTCCGGCAGTCCTTCGGCCGCCTCCTCGAGGCTTACCTGGGAGGGGGGGGGGGGGTAAACGGGTGAAACCAAATGAAGGCAATAATAAAAAAGCGGAGAAACAAACGAGGGGAAAATTAAATCCGTAATATGAGTTATGTCAGTCACGTCAGTCAGCATTTATATCTGTGCTCCACGCTCCGGGCAGGGGACAAGGCAGCAAGGTCGAGCCTCTGTGACGATAATATAGTAGGACAAAGCAGCAAGGTCGAGCATCTGTAGCGATGATGTAGTGGAAGTGAGAGGAACACGTAATGAGAAGGATTCAGCAAGGACATCAATTGAATGTGGACAGAGGTTACGCAGGAAGTAGAAGGCATAGAAGGTACTAAGACATCGTGCATAGGTTTGCTCCATTCTCTTCGTTTCCCTTCTCGATTTTCTTCTTCTTTCGGGGAGCGTTGATGAGCGAGCAACGTTGAAGCTACTGTGGTCCAATAGGCTACTGTTGTAGTCCGATAGTCTACTGTAGCCTGGTCCAACAGGGTTCCTTGTTTGGTTTCCCTTCTCGGCATTTCTTATTGTTTCGGGGAATGCTACGAGCATTGTTTCTGAGTGATCAACGTTGAACCTACTGTAGTTCAATAGGCTACTGAAGCCTGGTCCAATACGTTTGTCCCTTCTTGTTTGGGTTTCCCTTTTTGGTATTTCTTCTTCTTTCCGTGAATGCTATCGTTTAAGAGTGATCAATGTTGAGGCTCATACTTGCACAAACGTCGGATGGCAAGCGCACTACAAACAACAACAATATGTGCACGTACCAACATCAACGAAGCGCACACCACTCTGCATCCCAAGCACAAGGACCGCTTCGATTCAACTTTTCCTCTAGCATGCAAACCTTCCTTATATTTCCGCACGGAATAGCGTATTTTATATATATACATGCTCCCTTGCGGCGGGAACGGGACACGCAGAGTTCAGGAACAACAGGTGCGAAAAGTCAGGGCCGAGGCATATACGAATAAAAAAAACAATCAGGGACGATCCCCTCAAGGAACCATTGGGCGCCCTGTCGTCTTCGCCTAGGGGTAAATACGGAGGTACCACGTAACCTACTACACCATCCAGGCGCGCACAAGGCCGTGTAGTTGCTCTCGTGTTTCGGATGTCGACATACAGCCCCGCCCCGGTCCGGTCAACAGCCGAGCCCAAGCACCATGACATGCTTACGGAGCAACCCATCCCAATACAACCAGTTTCTACTCCGACAACTACCACTGCTGCTGCTGCTGCGTGTGCCTGCCAGACAGAAACCCGACGAGATTCAACCATTTGTTTTATATATTTTTTGCGTGCAGCAAGCATCCCACCATGTACCAGGCAACACTACTATGTGAGACGACACCCCGCTCCTTTTTTTTTCGTTTAACTATCACTTTTTGCTTTCCAGCTCTCCGGACAAGCCGTCGTCACAGGTGTCTTTCTTTCCTTCTCGTCGCCTGATTCTTGCCTCGTTTTTTTATCGCGCAGAGGGGATCGCTCAGCTTTCCCACTGCTCGCCGATCTGTACCGATGTTTTTGCTACCTCACGCTATCGCGCTTTCCGCGACGAGAATAAAAGGCTCGAACGAAAAAACAATCACCTGGTATTAGTTTTTTTGGGACCCGACTTGTGTGTGCACCCTATCATAACAACCCCGACACCATCTTGCCTCGATGCTGTAGAGACTTGTCTGGGCGATCCCTTGGCACACCACAACCGCCACGAGGATAAGCTGGTACAGGCTTAGAATCCGGCGCCCGCTCCAGGTGCCTAACGTGGTGCAGCGTCAGTGCGAAGCATATTGGGGCGCGTGAGGCGAGAATGCATCGACCAATCAATCGATCAATCAATCAATTAATCGATCAATCAATCGATCAGTCAATCAATCAACCTAGCAACCGATCAAGCAAACAATCAATCAATCAATCAATCAATCCGTCAAGCAGTCAACCAACCAATCCATCGATCGATCAATCAATCGATCAACCAACCAATGGATCAATAACTCAATAGGTTAATCAATCAACTAATCAACCAATCAATCAACCTACCTATCAACCATCCTATCAACCATTCAACCAATCGATCACTCAAGCAAGCCACCAATCAATCAGCCAATCAGTCAGTCAGCCAACCAATCAATCAAACAAAAAAACAATCAACCAATCAATCAATACAAGCAGATCAATCAGTTGATCAATCAGTCAATCAATCAAGCGATCAGCCAAAGAATCAGTCAACCAATCAACCAATCAATCAACCAACCAATCAATACAAGTAGATCAATCGATCAATCAATCAATCTATCAATCAATCAATCAATATATCACTCAATCAACAAGGGGTTGCACGAAAACAAACGGGAAGAACGCAAACCCACTTTTTACCGCTGCAAAAGTTATACTCGGACCACACAACTTTCCAAGTAATTTGTCTCCAGAAACGCCCAGAATCGCCCAGAAACGAGTGCACAGTACGTAGTAGTGCTAAATGGCGTGAAGTACTACTCGTACATACCACAATACAGCAGTACCGATGGGGGGCATCATTTTGTTGCAGAAGATGCTACAAACGCGCCAGCAGCTGTGCGTTTTGACAGGGGGGGGGGGGGGGGGGTCGATGCTCCGGTTCGCTCCGGTTTGTAAGTGGTGCATCGGTGACGGGTGTGTTCTGAAATTGTTGTGAATTACACGAACACGGCAATGCAGCCTACAATGTAAGACCAACAAACCGACCGAAGGTATTCTTAGCCGCTCGCTCGCGTGTGCACGCGCTATTGGGGCGGATCCGTTCAAAGGCTGTCGGCTGTTACGTAAAGAGGCTGTATATATAAGGGCGGCACGTGATGTGTGTGTACGCCGCCCGCCGAAAAGGAGACAACAACCATTTTCGAACTTCCGGAGGGAAACCGACGGAAAGCGGCAAGGCCTACATGGTCTGTACCGACGGCATACTGTATACCTGGTGCCAGGTATAGATTAACGACTATGTCGCCGATCAGCGTCCCGATAGGGACTACAGGATTCTGCCAATAGGCTACGGACGTACCTGGTGCAGGATACTGCTGATACAGACACAGCAAAAGCGCCTATGGACTGCACCAGCATCATGCGAGAACGGTTGTGACTGTTGAAATGGTGTTTGTCGAGGCTCCGTTTCTGTGAGAAGAAAAATGTATGCAGAACCTCGACTCGCGTCATCCCACTAGGTTATGAGCCTCGACCCCTTTGATCTATACGTCGAGCGGCGGCGCGCAAACGGCGTCCTACTCACGATCCCGCTGTATCTGTCGGTTGGTGCCCATGCAGCCTATGATGGACATGGCGGTCACCAGCACGCCAACGACCAGCATCACCACTCCGCGAACTCTTATGTAATCCTGGGGGGACAGGGAGTTCGCAGGGTGTGCAGCAGAGCAGGGTCAGCATAAAAACTACCTGGTGGTACTTTGTTACGAAATAGTTTCCATTATGTTCGAGGATGTAAGGATCGTTTGTGTATTTCATGGCGCAGAGGTGTACAGTACAGTCAGCAGATAAAACACGCACGTGCGGGTACAACAGTAGTACATGATACGAAATAGTTACCGCACTGTTCGGAAATGTAAGGACCTTTAGTGAGTCACACAACAAGTACAGTAGTGGCATCCAAATTTTCCTCACATTCTACGTACAATGCCCGTGTAACTAGGCATCAGGTACCAAGGTATAAACCATAGGGAGGCGCATGCAGAGTATGGCAACGTCCTCTGAGCAAATTAAACTACGAATACAAGGATACATATTATACATACTATAGTACGAGTCCCTGGCCAGGTCTCGAAAGGCCCGGCGAAGCTATCGTGTCCCTGTTGCGTGAAATAGGAGTATACTCCGGCAGGAGCAGGAGTAAAAGTAGCCACCATGTGGCAAACATTTCCACAAAAACGAAAAAAAAACATACCAAAAAGTTAATTCCCAAGTGCGGCACGTCATTGGTTCTCTGTAAGTACGGGGGAAGTTTCAATGGGCTCGCGTGGAGCTATTACAGACGCTGTTGCTCCGACGTACTGCGTAACGAGATCGCTTGTTTCCTACAAAAAGACAAACGTGTTACGCAGCTTGCAAAGCTGAGCATCAACTTTTTAACCAGTCGAACTCATAGCTGACGTATTTCATGATTTCATAAAAAAAAGACAAGAAAGCCCCTTCATACCGGGCTGCGTACCCTGGTACGTATTAAATTATGTCTAATCTATACGTACTGCTTGTGCATATGCAATGCTGTGTGTAACCTTCTTTGGTTTTCACTGATATCGAGAGCTGGGCGAGGCCGATTTCGACAAAGTCGGTGTTTACAGAAGCGGGTAGGCTGGGGTTAATAACGCGAGTGGGACTTGCTTCGTGACACGCCGTCTACAGGTTGTCGCGGTTGACGCACTGGTGTGGTTTTGGTGGCGTCTTGTGAGTACAGTGGAATTTCGTGGGGGTTAAGATTTCTTCTTTTTTTTCGGACGCACACGGCCTGCTGCAATTAGTTACTGTAGTAGCTACCCTCCGTGGGCAAGAATAAAGCACGTGAACGACAACCATATCAGTAAGTCTGGTGCTTTAAGTGTGTACGTACTTGTACTAGGTAGGTTACACTGTATTTTTCCCGGCCAGAGTGGTACGCAACTCGTTTGGTTCGTGCGAGGTACGAGATGCCAGGTATCGGACCGCATTAGATTGGCACCGGGTTGGACCTGCACGTATGATATGTATACTCGATGCACCCTGGTACAACAGGCACTTTACAATCGCTGCGTCGTTGGTTGCGATAACCACCCCATCGAGTGAGAACGGTCATACTCAAACCACGAGTGACCGCAAGTGATCAAGCAGGCGCCACGGACGGTCGTGCCGGCAATGTGTACACTCGTACATTGCTGTACGTAGACAATTGGTTACTTGTCATCGCTTTCAGTGCGAGTACCTCGTACGTATTTTTTGTGTGTTCATACATGTGTACGTACTGCTGTACCAGGTACAACCCGTACAGCAGTACAGCAGATACCTGGTATACGTGAAACTTAAACTAGGACTCGTACAGCAGTACGAGGACCACTGTTGTTTGGTTTCTATGAAACAAGGATGAAACAGCAGTCGTCGACGTAGAGTAAACTTGCGGTTTATTCCAGGATCTTTTATTTGTCTCGAGACTAGCCCAACCGTGACTTACGGTATTTGGCTTGATCATCTGCACTACCTGGTATATGCTACGATACACGTTGCTTGCATGTTGGTTTCACGTCGACGGCTGATGTTTTGCATGTATTTCTCATGATAAATACCTGGTACGAAGCAACATACCGCACTACCGATACACCGTATCTGCGACGCGTGAACCCTTCGCTTTCCTATCAACTGCTGCTGCTGCTGCTGTACTCGTAGGGCCGGCCGCCTGGTACCTAATGTACGTAGGTGTATACCTCGGCAAGCTTGGCGAAGTCCGCCGTAAGGACGAGAGAGACCACGACAATAATCCCCAATCCTCCGAGGAAGAGCAAGACATTGGCATTCACGACGACGAACTTGATCAAGCTGTTGAGCCTCCCCATCGTGAACCTAGCCCGGCCTGGACGTCACCTATGCCTCCGACCAATCCGAGCAAAGCCCGAGGCGTCCACCCGCGCGCGAGCACGCGACGCCGACACCGTCTGGGCCGCCGTCTCGTTAGTTTCTGAGCAGGCAGCTCGCCCTACGGCCTGTGGCCTGTGCACCCTGCGTTCTGCGGTCTCCGTTGGTGTGTGCCCTGTTGCTTGTCGTGAACACACAGCGTGTTGTTGTGCTCGAATCCGAAGTAGTGTAGCTGACGGTTTCAGAAAAAGCGTGAACCGTCACTATTAATTTTAACTCGGCTTTAATACAAGACGCGGCGTGATATAATGCGGCGTATTTGTGCAGACAAGGAGGAGGACCCGCGAAAATCCATCATACATCACATAGACACATACCTGGTAGACACGTCGTTCGTTGACAGTTGACAGTTTACAGACAGCGGCAGCACATACCACCTCTTATTCACGGCAGCAACACCAGTCGTAGAGCTTGCGAACAATGTCAACATCAGCTTGGCAGAGAGCCATGATGTCAGCCATATCCTCGCTGTTACGGGTGGAATGAGCAGAGACGATGACGAGGAACTCAGATGGCATCGCGCAGCGCAAACCCAACGTGGAGGGCGGGGTAGCGTCTCTCTCCAGTGCTCGGGTGGCTGCTTCCTCGCAGAGCGCCGCCTTCCTCGTGGAGCTAGACCTCCCCTCCACCTCCCTCCCGACTGCCACAGATGGAGCAGCAACAGAATCACTACTCGCAGTACGACCGCAGAGCGAGAGGAGGTGTCACAATGGCTTCAAGCCGTACCGGGACATCGTGACGACCCAAGTTTACACCGTACCGTCTCGAGAGGGCGTCCCCGTGTGCCTGTCGATCCCTTTTCACCCGTCAACCGGACACCAGCAGTTTCGCCGTCGAGCCCGCGTCGTTGGTGTTCTTAGCGCGCAATGCGCCCACCCCTCTCGAGCAGCGCAACAGAAAATACCTATTAATAGATCGAAGCGTTCAGCACCAGGAGGACACCTGGGCGTTCGAGTAGTGGTTGCGTCAGCCCCACCAATGGCCCCACCTGTAACACAGCAGCTCCTCGTGCAAGACCCATCGAGTCGTAAGGGCAGCAGTAAAGCTAGACATGGTTTAGCATCATCGTCTTACCCCGACAGGATCAAACGTGTCGGGGGAGTGCGTTCACAGGTCGACAATGACCGATGCCACAATCACCCACAAGCCCTGCGCTACGTGCAAAGGTCGGTGAGCCCGCGAAGAGATCTCACGACCTTCATACCCGTGTGTGCTATGAGTAGAGACACCACTAAAAATTGGAAACCCGAAGTCCCGCGACCACCGCTTAAACCCCGACCGCTGAGCGCGCCCGCACGCGGGCGGGCCATACGTCGCGCAGTGGACACATGCTGTCGGCACTTGCCGGCAACATCGGAGCTTAGCTACGGAGCTGCATGGTTTCTCCGGCAGTGGGATGGAGCGTCGAGGCGCCAGCGGGAGCTAATACTCAAAGCTCTGGCCGACCAGCTGCTCGTGGGTGATCAGCGGGGTGAGCATGACCAGCAGCAACAGCAGCAGCCCCGGTCCAGTCTACACGTAGAAGGCATTCATCGCGCAGAAGGCACCAGAGAGCTTATTTTCGGACAGCAGGCACAAAACCTGGAGACGCTAGATACGTCTGTTGAAATATACTCCCACCCGGCGTGCGTGCTTGGTGCCAGCGATTCACCCTCCAATATGTTCGACGCCATCTCCGCGAAAACGTTCTGGAGGTCTCGCCACTGCTACCGTGAGGATCAAGCAGGAGAGACCGCACAACCCAGCGGCGCGACCGGCGCAGACGACTACTCGTACGCCGCCAAAGGCACGGGATTCCTGGAGCTCCTGGGTGCTCACGCTGGTCTACTCGCCGCGCGTATATCGTCGTATTTGCGCACGCTGCACTCGTGTGGTCACGCTATTGGCATTTGCTTGCGTGTGACGACTCTCCTCGCAGAATCGACGTTTGAGACTGGACAAGGTGGAAGCAAAGGTAGCGGCAGCGGCAGCGGCAACGATTCCATCGCCGCGAGTCTAGCCCAGCAGCTCTCGACGCCAGGAATAATCCGTGTGGCTCTGGAGACCGTGTCGGCTAAACCAGCCTCTAAACTGGCAGCTAAACCGGCCGCTAGACCGGCGGCGGCTAAACCGGCGGCTAACCTAGTCAGGAGACGCACCAGCGCAAGAACGTCGTCATCGCCGCCACGCGAGGACGAAACAAACCGCGCACAGGCGCTACACCTCCTGCTCATACTAGTCCGCGCCGGAGGGAGACAGATCAAGGAGAGCCTGACATGCCGCTCATCCATTCCGGGAGTCGACAAGAGTGATGACGCTCTCGATCCTATCGTAGTGGCGTTGCGCCGGTCCGACTGCGCACTCGGCACGCGGGCGGCTGCGGGAAGACTGCTGGTGGAACTCGGGGTGGGGAATCCCGCCGGAAGCGGTCGGGTGTGGAGCGCAGTCCTCTGCGTCCTGGGACTAGATGAATGTCGTGAAGTGCAAATTCTGGGGTGCGATGTCGCCCACGAGCTTTTGTCAACGTTGAGTGCTGGTTGTGGCAGCAGCGAGAATGGTGACGACTTTCCGACGAGTTTTATGTGGAGTCATGAACACCGGCTGCAGCCAGACGTCCTGCTGGTGCCCTCGGTATTAAACTTAGCGCTGAGCGATTGCTCTTCAACGAGGGAGGCCGGTGGGAAGCTAGCGACAAGTTTGGCGAGAGTTTCTGGTCGTTGCTGTTGCCTCCTAGTGGCGGGCTTGGCCGGACTGCTCGGGACCATCTCTGGAGTGAAGCAAAGACCACCTATTGCTTGGCGTCGACATTGTCCTTTAAGATGCGAAGAAACGCCGAGATCTCGCTACGAAGACGAAGTGGAGGTGCGTTGGAGCGAGTTGCACCAGCGAAACCATCGACGCGTAGCAGAGCTTACAGGCCGGGGAAGCAACTCCTACGCACTCAGCAAGAGAGGTATTTTCTGCGGGGTTGACTTTGGAAACCCGGGCGGCAGTGAAGGCCGTCAGCAAGGCGACATCGACAACGTCCTCGGCTTTGGTTCCGCTGGGGGAAGGAGTAACGATAGCAGTCAGTCAGAAGACAATGAGGCGGGTAACTTCTTCGACGGAGAACCCGTACGATCGGCAGCTGAAAGCACCGATAACGACGACCATGCCATTCGAGCGATGGCAACTCTTCGACGGATTTGTTCAGAGCAAAAGGGGGCAGAAGTGTGTCTGGCGCTATTTTCTACCCTCGCCCCGCTCGCCGTCCTCGAACTCGTCGTTGGCCCATGCCTAATAGAAAAAGTGCCGTCGGCCACAGGAAACATCGAAAATACTGCAGCGGATGTGGCGGGCGAAAGCACGTTCATAACGCAGACAAGAGCGGCATCCGACGGTTGCGCTAGCTCTGCAACGAAGGACGGAATTAGAACACAAGACGCAGTGCTAAGCATAGAGACGATAGCTTGCGATCAGCGACATCCTGCTCGTGGGATCGAGGACGAACTGATTGATGCTAACGGCGGTCGTTCGTTCCCCATCCAGGGCAGCAAGAGAGTAGGACCGCGGCAGGCGTATTTCCTCGCCGTGGCAGAGGCTTTGCTGGCAATGTACCGTTGCGGTGGGGAACGTTTTTATCCGACTAAAGCTGCCGACCAGACCTCCTCCACAACAGGCAACACCCACCACGACAACGGTTTGCCAACACCGCCGCCCTTTCCTGGCGACGCTGGCGATTTCTTTGCCTCGGGAAGCGAGGGTCAAAGGGGGGCCACTTTATCAGGTGAGGCCCTCAAACTCAAGCGCCTGATCGACACGGCGCTGGATGGGTGTCGAACACTCTCGTCCGGCCTTCGCAACAGCGATGTTGCGGCCTTGGCCCGAACCTTCGCCAGGGGGGGCGATTATCACCATGCTGACTGCTGCAAAGAAATCGCGATACTCCGGGGGAACGTTCTCGCCCTGACGAAACGGCTGGGTGCAGCGAGGCCGCCTGCTGATGACAAGTGCATAATCCTGCAGTAGAGCGGCCTGCCGGACAAATGCAAGAGGATGATAGTGACGGTCATTCATCTACAGCAGGCGGCTAGGCAGTACGAGTGGTGAACCTTTTTTTTTGTTTTTCGTCCCAAGAAAAGAAAAAAATTCCTGGTCGACGTCGGCGAAGACGCGGCCGGACTGTTGAAGTTCGGGGCAGAGCTACTGCTGCGGCGGCCGGCTTTCGCGATCGGCACCCTTACCTACCGTTGGGGCTCGCTAGGTTGGACACTTCTACATGGCTGGCGCGCTGCAAGGTATGCCTCTGGCCTTGGTCCGGTTTGAAATAAAATGCACGCCTGTCGGTGCAAAGGTACGCCACCTTGGTATTGGCCAGGGCGAACCGAACATGTTCCTTCCATCTTAATGCGTTCTGCGAGAAAGACCACCAAAACAGGCTGTACCCAACGAAACGGAAACGAGCCGCCCATCATAAGGGCTGAAAGTTGGCTGACTATAACTCGCCGGCTATGTCGTTAGTTGGCTAGGTTAGTACATGTAGTTACGGTGGTGAAAACTTCCCGACTAGTTTGAGCTCCTGTGTTTTTTTTTAAGGAAGGCTAACTCGCCAGCTTGAGTAACTAGTTGGCCAGGTACTACTGTCAGCTGCAGTGCTGTCAAGCCAACTATCCGGCGATATTTGAGCTTCGTTGTTTGTAGAAAGGCTTGTTTTGGTTATATCTAGAGTTATTCTCGGTTTGTGACTGAAGGCTACGGCGGCGCCCACCCGAAGAAATAACCACAGTCACCGTGCAGTCCGTACTCAATCCCAGCGCTGCCCGTCGTCACTGGAAGTAGATATCATCGCACCACCCGCCTCTCTCCGTCCCCGAGGCCCGCTTTCATCGAAAAAGAATGCCCTCCCGAACCAGTGTTTTCTTACTTCCCATATGCAGCCTCCGCCAAAAGGGAGAGGCACGCAACGCTGCCAGGCCAAGGGGGCACCGGGACACACCATCCGTCGCTGCCCTTCAACTGCCGCGTCGACGCCAAGCCAGCGTACTACCGTATGACACGTGTGATAAGGTAACACACCCCGTATGCCACGTGTAATAAGATAATACCCCCTCCCGTACAACGCGTGTGATAAGATGACACCCCCCGTATCACACCGTGTGATAAGATAACACCCCCCGTATGACACTGTGTGATACGGTAACACACCCCGTAGCGCACTGTGTGATATTATAACACACCCCGTATCACACGTGTGATAATATAACACCCCCCGTATGACACGGGTGATAAGGTAACACACCCCGTATGACACGTGTGATAAGATAACACACCCCACACAACACGTAAGATAAGATAACACACCCCCTAGCACACTGTGTGATAAGACAACTCTCCCCGTAATACACGTGTGATAATATACCACCCCTCCTACAACACCGTGTGACAAGATAACACCCCCCATATTACACGGGTAATAAGATAACACACCCCGCACAACACGTGTGACGAGACAACACCGCCCGTATCACACCGTGTGACACGATAACACACGGGTGATAGTATAACACACGCCCTCGGGGACGAATTTACCCGCCGGTTTTCTCGACGACGCGGAGGAGGGGTACAAACGCCGAGCGAGTGAGCGATGTGTCTATGTACGGGAATATCTCGACGAGATGTTCACAAAAAAACGCCGCCATCTACGTTGTGTGTGTGCGTGCCCCCCCCCCCCCACCTACTTTCGGAAAAACTGGAATCTGAAAGTGGTCCCAGGGGTGGTGTTATATTATCACCCGGTGTGATAAGAACGTGCTATCTTGGGTGTTACACGGTACTCCACCACAATCATGGCCTCAAAAGAAGTCTTGGACCCGGAAGTTTCGGAGTAGGAGGGGGGGGGGCGGGGGGGGGGGGGGGCACTCGATATCATGCATGGCCGTAGTCGTATAGCCATTGACCCTCGCATGTCTACAATGCTGGGCCGGAGCACGTCGGGCTTTCACCGACCAGGCAGACATTGCTCGCTTGCACCAAAAGGGGGGGGGGGGTGATGATTATGCTGGAGGGCACTTTATGCTCGGGAACTAATCGTTGCCTCAAGCGAGAGAAAGAGGAAAGACCGGAACCCTTTTTTGGTTAGCCGGAACCTCCAGGTGCGCACGCGTTTGTCGTGTGATTATTTTCAGAGCCATAAGGAAGGGAGGGGCCTATTGATGGGCGTGAGGCATACAGCAGTGTTTACGAAAGCTATATACCTGGTATATCTGTACGAGATTGCCTAGTGCCCCTATTTTCCAGGGCTGTTCACGGGTAGAGTGAAAATCTCGCGGGTCAGGTCAGGTCAGGTCGGGTCGGGTCGGGTCGGGTCGGGTAAGGGTGACCGGACCTGATCCGTGAAAAGTGTTGAAAACTTCCTGACCCAACCTCACCTGACCTGACCCGACCCGACCCGACCCATGAGAAAGTTATAAACACTTCCAGACCCGATCCGCGGGCTGGGCCATGATCCGCGAAGAGTTTTTTTTTTTTTGTCGATTTGAGTGATCTCTGGTATCCATTTTATCTATGTCTACGTAGCACTACAAAGAAGGGAGGTTCATCGTACCCCCCTTGAGGTGCTTCGTCACCCAGGTCCGCGCTTTTGATCACCCCAAAAAGTACTGTTTTGTCGTGAAGGGGCGTGGTGTTTCGTCGGTATACCCCCCTTGCTCTCAAACAAACCCTCGCGAGGAAGGTGCGGTAGACGAGTGATTTCACAAAGCCTGGGGAGTTCCCCGTATCCCACGAGCTTTTTTTGGCACAGGGTTACCCTTGGCTCGAGGCCTTGTCGTCATTACCGAAGTGTCTCCTCAGACTCGATTTTCTTCTAGAACCCCCCTCCACCGCCTCTCACAAGCGGCTCTTAGTTGGATGCGGCTCGCCCTTCATGCGACTCGCCGAACACGGAACAACGCTTCGCGCTTGGTGTAACAAGCAATGCCCGCCTGGTCGGTAAAAACCCGATGGCGCTGCTCCATCCCGTCATTGTAGAGATGCGAGGGTCTTTGGCCATACGACGATGGTCATGCAGGACATGACTACCCCCCCCCCCCCCCCCCCGACATGCTCCCCCCCGGCTTTGCAAGGTGTGTGAGGGTCTATGGTCACACAACTACGGTCATGCCGGACATCAGCACACTCACCCCTTACTCCCCCCTCCTACCCCTTGTTGCTTCGGACGACTGACTCCCAGCGAGATAGCCCCAGCTTCCAACCTCGGCCGCGGAAAATGCTGCACTGCTGTGCACTGAAGGCGGGCAGCACCAGCGGAGGCAGCCACATAGCAACGCTGTTCGTGCCGGCCAGCGAATCCGATGGAACTTCCGTGACCCACACAATTTGGCGCTGTTTCGCATCACGGGCGAACGCAGCCCGCCCCGAATTTAGACAGCAGGTGACTAAACCTGTGTTCCGCTATTTGCGCGACAACGTGAGCTAAAATTGTTCACGAATATGTGTCAGCTGTCAGATCGACCGGTTTGAAAAATGTGGTCGACCTTGTCGTGTGCTCAGGACCCAACTTTGCGCCCCCCCCCCCAAGCAATGTCTGCCTGGTCGGTCAAAACTCGACATGCTCCGTTCCGACATTGTAGGGGTGCGAGGGTCTATGGTCATACGACTACGGCCATGCATGGGATCGAGTACACCTCTGCTATCGAGTACACCCCCCCCCCCCCCCCCCCAAGCCGCTTGGCGCTTGGTGCAAGCAAACAATGCCTGCCTGGTCGGTGAACTCCCGACATGCTCCGTCCCGGCATTGTAGGGATGCGAGGGTCTATGGCCTTACGACTACGGCCATGCATGATATCGGGTACATATCTCCTATCGAGTACACCCCCCCCCCCGTCCAGCCCAAAGAAGCGCTAGCTCACAACTGACACTGCGTGCCCTCTGTTCCTGGCAGGGACACGTTGCGGAAGGAAAGCATTTTTTCGGGAAGGCATGGTTTCCCCTGCTCACCAGCTCCTCACGGGAATCGTGAGGTTTCAGGAAAGCCTTTTGCCTGCTTGCAAGCGCAGCGCGGGAGAGCCTTCGCGTTGTCGATGACGCCAGAGAGTACAGCGTTTCAAAGCGTGAGCTGTTTTCACCAAGGCCGTACATGCGTAGCGGGAAGTGCTCGGGAACACCGTGGAAAACTGCAGATACAGAATAACGGGAGAAGTATGGACGACGACGCTGCATCCAGGGGGTGGTGTGGGCGGTAAAGGCATCTGCATAAAGTAAAATGAAGTGAAGTAAAAATAGCATCAGCTGTGAGATGGAGGGTCTCGTCGAAACTCACCGTTGCAAGCTGTGCGTGATACTACAGTAGTGATGCTTCGAAGAGTATACACCTATTTGTAGCACAAGTCAGCTCGAGTGCCGATGCGAACGTTTCCATAGGCGCGACCGAGTACCGCCTCGACCTCACCGCAGACATGCTCGAGTGCCGAGTGTCGATCCGAGTTTTACCATACCGGCAAAGAAATGAAACTATCTAGGAAAGAGTGCGCGGTTTCTGTCACCCCGCGCACAGCAGTGCTAGGGTCATGGATATGGTTCGCGTTAAGGTTGGATCAGAAACAGGGTTGGCATTCCGACGATTTTGGGTTAAGGTGCCCCGTCACTTCAAAAAAACGTTTTATCAGAAAGGTGCTACCTCTATCGTAGAACGCATCGTGAGCTGTGTCGTACTTGTAGGCCAAGCTTCCTGGGTTGGATCCGTAACTTGACAGATCCTGCGCAACATACCATAACGGCAGGGTATAGGGCGTATCTAGATGATCTGTAGATGAACTATAAATAGGATCGTGATCTGTCCCGAAGTGTGTAAAACACAGTTTCACCTCCGAAATCCCAAACGAATGTGCTCAGCGAAGAAACGTGGGGGGGGGGGGGGGGGGGCAGGTGTGTGTGCCCGACGTCTTTATCCACCCTCGGGGCTCCGCTCGCCGTTTCCTCGAGCATCGTCGTCGGCCCGTGTCCATCTCAAAGAATTGCCTTCGGGGGCACCATTAGATAAAAACGGGGGGGGGGGTGTACTCGATAGGAGATATGTCCTCGATCTCATGCGTGACCGTAGTCGCGTGACCATAGACCCTCGCATCCCTACAATGCCGGGACGGAGCATGTCGGGCTTTCACCGACCAGGCAGACATTGCTTGCACCTAGCGCGAAGCGAAACATGAGGTAGGTGTCTGGCGAGTCGCATGAAGGGTGAGCTCCTGTATCCTACTAAGAACCGCTTGTGAGGCGGGCTTGCACATGGATGACAGCTTAAACGGGGCGGGGGGGGCGGACTGCAGCGGCTGTGGCGGGCGAAAGCACGTTCACAACTCAGGCAAGAGCGTGGCATCCGACGACGGTTACGCAAGCTTTGCGAGGGAGAGAGCGGAATCAAATCACAAGACGTAGTGCCATAAGCTAAAGCGTCGACGACATTTGTTGGGATCGGCGACATCCTCCTTGAAGGATCGAGGGCGAACTGGTTGACGCTGGCGGCGGCGGCGGCGGCCACCGGTTCCCCATCGGGAGGCAAAAGGACAGCAAACGACCGCTGCAGGCGTATTTCCTCGCCGTGACCTCTAGCAATCCACCGCAATCGAGCAATGCCCCTTTTAGGGGTGGTGGCTCTTTTTCTGAGCCTCACGTGAGGAGCTCAGGGCTTTTACACCCGAAACATGCCTTCCCAGGAAAAGGTTGTTCGCGCTACGAACACAATTTGTGAGAAAAAAAAAAACGAACACAGCCTTAACACCAATGATGCATGCTACCATAGCGGTGCACCTGATGATATTATTATTATTTCTCTTGCCATCCGACAATGTGCAGCATGATCTTCAACATGGATCACTCATAACTTTCCCGAAAGAAGAAAACCTCGGAAACAAAAGGAAACCCATGCACCAAGTGTACCTCCCTTCCGTGCCAACTGATAATATTGTTTCTTGCGAGGCTCCTCCCTTAACCCTCTTAGAACCGTGGTCCCGTTTTGGGGACAAACTACCTGGAATTAGACTGATTTGTCCCCAAAACGGGACTGCGGCCCTAAAGGGTTTAAGGAGCGCACTTCCGCCGAGAAGAGAACGAAATTGCACCCCGATGGTCAATATCGCGGGCTCATCTTTGTACTGTTACGGGGGGCCATAGTTAATAGGACCTATGGTCTACATAAATCCTATATACTTGACCATTTTTACTCACAATATTTGGTCCTATTAACTATGGTCCCCCGTAATATCAACAGCAGGTACAATGAAACACAAACACTTGGGGGTATTCCAGCGATAGCAGGGGCACTCCAGCATATGATGAACGGCGATCAGAAATTGGCCAATCAAATGACTCGCGTGCTACGAGTCCCGACCGAGGTTTATGCGCGTGCTACCATTACGGAGGACCACGGTTAATAGGACATATGGTATACATAAAACCTACCGGTATATAACCACTTTTACTAACAATATTTGGTCCTATTGACTATGGCCCCCCGTAATAATGTAGTCCTGAAGACAAATGTTGTGGTAAGCGTACCATATCAACCGGGAGTTGTGCCACCACCTACGGTCAGAAAACACTGAGCCAAGAATAGAAAACACAGAGTAGACAAGCCGAAAGTTGGCACGGAAGGGAGGTAGACTTGGTGCATGGGTTTCCTTTCGTTTCCGAGGTTTTCTCCTTTCGGGAAAGTTATGAGTGATCCAATGTTGAAGATCATGCTGCACATTGTCGGATGGCAAGAGAAATAATAATAGAAAATATACTGAGCAAAAAACCAACCGCCCCCTCCCGTACGGTGAATGAATTCAAGAAAAACGGGTCGGCAACATGATGGGCTTGCCTGTTGTCGATCAGTTGACTGTGAACGGTGTGATTTAGAGACCGTCCACTACTGTTTTCACGAAAACACGTTTTTTTTGTCAAGAAGCTTCAGGGCCGTTGTTTTCGAAGAACTTTTTTTTTGGTCCTATGTTCTCCAGATTTTTCCTGTTTTGTTCGTTGGCGAAACAAATAGTTCTCCCAGATTTCCTCCGTGTCTTGATGCGTGTTTGTTTTTCTAATCGATATAATCTGGAAAATCTGGGGAAAAAAAGTCCTCCGACAATAACACATTCCTAAGTCGATAAATTTATGTACCGCTATTGATCAAAAGAAAGGAACAAAACTCTGGAGAGACGAGGGAAGGTAAACAGACGCACTCACCACGCTTTTGTTTCCCGTTGTGTGCTGACTGATTCTTAAAAATACCCTTGCACCATACGTATACTTACATTAATGTGTCAAAAAAAAAAGACGACGTACCGCACTTTTTAGCTGAGCAGTGTACTATTCAATTGCAAGCATGGACCTAGGGAGCAACCGCTGACCTCCATACTGGTGGGGGGCCTCTGACTCTGCCCAGGTCACTAACACAAGGTGCTCGACGGATGCCTTCTGATCGAAGGGGCGAGACTATACAGATCGTAACGCCGTAACAGGGGAGATGGGGGTGCGATGCTAACAGGAGGAGCAGGCCGCAATGTGCACCAAGCCGACACCTATACCTGCAGAACCGTCGGGCCGCGCTGACGAGTAGCCTAGATAGATACATTGCGTAGACAATATTCACAAAAACAAAAATACAACCTGTCGTTCTTTGTGTAACACTCCGACTAGCCTATGGTGTAGGCGCATACAAAAAGTAGTTGTAAAACGATACTTGATGTGTGGGTTTCCATTTGTTTCCGAGGTTTTTCTTCTTTCGGGAAAGTTATGAGTGATCAATGTTGAAGATCATGCTGCACCATGTCGGGTGGCAAGAGAAACAATAATCATACTAGTCGTCATTATGTCACCGCTATTATTAATAGCAACCACCGTAACATTTAGCCATAATAAACGAAGGATGCAGCCAAACGTAAAAGGACAAGCTTTCTCTTGTCCACTAGGCCGTAGCAACACACAACACCAACAACAACAACGACAACAACAACAACGACAACCACAACAACGACGACAACAATAACAACGACGACAACAATAACAACACCAGCAACAACAACAACACCAGCAACAGCTACAACAACACCTAACCCAATGCGTATTGTACGCGCTGCGTACCATAAAATAAAAAGAAAAAGAAAAAAAAAACGTACTGCTCTAGGTCGGTTTTTCCAGCTGAAAAAAAAATCAGCTTGCCCACTGAAAAACAACAGTCCATGACGGTATGTCAGGTAAAACAAAACAGACTGGCGAGTAGAACCGACGGGTATCGCACCGCTGTACCACAGGCCGCGTGGAGCAACGCCTCATTAGAGTCGAAACCCGCCGCCGAGGACAAGTAGACAGAACGCCCTTGCAAAAAAATGTATTTCCTACAGCAAAGACCAGCCGGCTTTCGTCAACTCACAGACGCGCGCACGATAGGAACAAAAAAAAAACACCGTTCGTCAACGATCAACTGTCTTTCAAGCCACAAAACGCGCAGTCGGAAGGAACCAAGGACCGAAAATAATGCCTTGCACTTTGCCTGGTCAATCTCCAAGAAATCATCAGGCCCAGACCATTTCCTGAGTCAAAGGCTACTATTACGGGGGACCATAGTTAATACCAGGTAGGACCGATGGTATACATAAAAACCTACCAGGTATATATCTATCCATTTTTACTGACAATATTTGGCCCTATTAACTATGGTCCCCCGTAATACTGCTGCTGTAACCAAAGTTCACCATAATCCTTTAACAAAGTCTAGCGTCACGAGCAGAGAAGGAAGGGCATTTTTCGAGCCCGCGGATTGAAGACTTCTAACTGACACGCGAGGTCTTCACTGTCAAGCACCAGGTCCGATGATGAGGAGGCTATCGTTCGGGGCGCCTAGCACACCCTGCCATTCCTTTACACCGCGACAGTTGCTTGGACCCCCGCAGAGACCGAGACCACCTGAAGACTCGTCATTCGTGTCTCTTTCGTTTGGACAGCTCTTGGCTCTAACCCCCCCCCAGCGGCTCCTACTCACCGTGCGCGCGAGTTGTGTCCGTGAGATTTACCCAGAACTATTACGGGGGACCATAGCAAACAGGACCAAATGTTGTTAGTAAATAGATAAAAATATACCATAGGTTTTTGTGTGTACCGTAGGTCCTATTTTCTACGGTCCCCCGTAGGAATAGTCCCGCGAAGCCGGGCTACTGCCGGTAGGCGCTGCAGTCAAACACCTACCTACACGGTGTTAAAGCAGCTGCCACTATCGGCTTGACCGTCAACGGAAAAACGATGTACACCGCGGGGCGACATTGTCGCCTTTAAAAGGTACACACGTTACAACACTCTACTGGTGCAGTAGGCAGTAGTCAACTACCTACTACCGCTAGTAGAAGGTGCACCCACGTACTGATGCACTACTGCTGTAGTTGAACAGCTACCATGGCCAGTATAGACGGTAACACCAACTTGTGCAATAGTTGAACTTCAACTACCGACTGAAGAAGGCACTCCTACTGATCATCAGAAGCAGTAGCTGAGCATCTGATATTGCCAGTAGAAGATACACCTACTGCTTCAACTAAACATCTAAATTCACAGCAGCGGCGTAGGCGCGATATGATCGGCTCAGCTATAAAAAAAAAATCCTATCGAGAGAAAAATTCTCTCGCAAAGTCTCAGTACCGCCCTTAGATTATACCCCTATTGGTGCAGCTAAACGTCCGCCATACAGCAGTGCGCCTACTGTTCAGCAGTACACCTGCTGTTGCAGCCAGAAATATACAGTACAGTAGCGGCGTAGGCCTGGAAGATCGGCGGTACACATATATCCAACTGCGCTCTCACCGCATCCGAACGGGGCGCAGGTTACGTCGACCTCTGTTCGTCCTCCAAATCTCAACCACCTCGCTACAGTCGGACTCGTCCCCCCCCTCCGCCTCATCCACCGCCTCCTCGCCTCCTCTGACTCCTCCGCTATTTACTCTGCTACCTCGGTCTTGATGGTTAGCGTCACCGCGTTCCATACCGTCGGCAACACCGTCGGTAATGCCGTCGGTATTGACACCGCCATTTCCACTGCCATCTGAATAACCGCCATATTTGATGTTGACGAGGGGGAAGGCGCCGCTTGAGCCTAGAGTTCCGCTACCACCACCACCGCCACCAACACCACTACCACCGCTACCATGGCTGGTCATTGACCCGTCACTACCGCCGCCTGTACTCGTCCCACCACGAGAGATTTTGCGGATCCTATCATCTTGTTCCTCTAGTCTAACTTCAGGACCGCCGCCGCCGCCTCCTCCGTCGCCCGTGTGGGGATGGTTGCTCAACATGTTTGATGCCCTGATTGCAGGTTGTCCGGCTATACCGCCTTCGTTCGTCCCCGGATTTCCTACAATAGTTTTGATGGCGGTGGCGGGGGGGGGGGGGGGGGGGGGGGAGAGAAGGGCAGAATACACCGGGCGCGCGGGGGGGGCGGACAGGTTTTTGAGATCGGAGTGTCTCGGACTTCGACCTGGGGGAAGCAAGTCTATTTCGTGTTGGGATGTATCTGGCGCGTGATCCAGGGCGGGGGGGTTACTCATTGCCATGCATGGCAATAGTGGCATATGGCCGTAGACCCTCGCATCCCCACAATGACGGGACGGAGCACGTCGAGTTTTCGACCAGGCAGGCATTGCTTGTTGCACCAAGCGCGCAGCGCCGTGAGGTGTCCGGCGAGTCGCATGAAGGGTGAGCTACATCCTCCCAAGAACCGCTTGTGAGGCGAG
Organism: Nereocystis luetkeana; assembly: GCA_031213475.1. NCBI lineage: Eukaryota > Phaeophyceae > Laminariales > Laminariaceae > Nereocystis > Nereocystis luetkeana. The sequence goes on from JARUPZ010000006.1 coordinate 9,276,868, forward strand.
GCGGACTTTCTTGCACATGGATGACAGCGTCGATCAAAAAATAGTTTTTTTTTCTGGTGTGGCCACTTCCAGAGACAGCAATGGGCAAGGTATACTTTGAAACTGCCTCGTGAATGTATTTCCATATGCTGCATACCTGGTACACAACATGAGACACAATATTTTCCCGTGTGCGCAGTCAAGGTTCCCCACCCCACGCGATTGGTCTAACCCGGCCGCCAGTCGTGCTGACCGCGAGTCGGTACTGCTGTAGCCCTTACGCGCGTAATAGTGTACCGGGTAGTTTTCATCATCAGAGGCTCCTTCCTCACTTTAGTGTTTGCTCTTTGTATACCCGAAAACTGCTTGTTTTTTTAAGAGGGACAACATACTTCGATGACACGGTTCTCCTTGGCCTAACGTATATATATACTCGCGTATGATATACTGTACCAGGTAGATATATATATATATATATATATATATATATATACCAGGGTATATATATACCGAAAATTCCTGTACAATGTGTCGATCTCCCTTCTTTTACTCGGGATAAAAAAAAGAAGCGGGCACACGACAAACGACTCAGGGTAGGAATCGAGGAAGAATCGAACCCGGGACTTCTTCCGTTTGTCAAAAATTGGTTAAACCACTGAGCTACTTGGTAGCTCAGTGGTTTGCTAAACGAAACAGTTGTTTGACCTTTATAAAACAAACATTGGGTATGGCGTGTGCTGTTTTTTTTGTTTTTTCACCCCGGCGGGTAAAAAAAGGCGGAAAAAAAACCAGAAACCAGGGCCTTCCTCGTGAAAAAATCCCACGGGAAAAAATCCCGCAGGAATTTACGTTTTTTTTTTTTTTGCCCGTTCCCGTGCAAACATCGTTCCCGTGATCCTCTCTAGACAGTTCTCGAAGAAATCTTGATATCCCATTTCCATCCAGACAGTTCCCGTGGAAGTGCCTGATTAAATGCCTGATTTTCTGTGGTTTGACATTCCCGTGCAAACTCCCAAATCCCGTGCAAACAAAAAACTGCCGAAAAAAAACTCCCGCCAGAAGTATTCCCGCGTTTTCAGCGTCCACGGGATCGCCAAACGGGATCAGCACGTACACCGAACGACGCTATAATACGAGCACTCGTAAATACCTACCAGGTAGCAAATACGTGTGATATAGTCTTATTTATTCAAGATGTTAGACTCGTTTTCCGGTATTCGTAAGATATACGCACGGTGCACACCAACCCACACACACCGCACACACATACATACATACAACAGAAAAAACTCAAAACAAGGCACCCTACCCTCGTATCCGAGCCGCTATGAAGAGGCTTTTTTTCCTTGTTCAAAACCAAGGAAAAAAAGGCTCGCTTCGCTCGCGCGCCTCATTATTGTGTGTGTGTGTGTGTGTGTGTGTGTGTGTGTGTGTGTGTTTTTCCACGTACCAGGTACACGGTATCGTATACATCGATCTCTCATTTCGTTTGATATCCGATGCCCGATATATCCAACACACACGGTATCGTATATATATGTCGAACTCGACTATCGCTTGATGTCCGATATCCGACATATATATACAATACTACCAGGGATCTGATACTGCTGCGTGCTCGCACCAGACAGACGATTTAGACCGCACTCCCTATGAATCTGATGAATCCTGTATATACCCGGGTCCCACAGAAGAGCTGTCGCGGGCTACGTTAGGGGTGTACATATACCTATACAAAATATTATTTCTCTTGCCATCCGACAATGTGCAGCATGATCTTCAACATGGATCACTCATAACTTTCCCGAAAGAAGAAACCAAAAGGAAACAAAAGGAAACCCATTGCACCCAGTCTACTACCTCCCTTCTGTGCCAACTTTCGGCTTGTCTGCTCTACATATTATTGGTATATATATGTACTTCGCATATATATAACTGGTATAGGTATTCGTACATATATTTGGTATATATATATGCGTAGCACAGCAACCCTTTTAGGACCGCAGTCTCGTTTTTTTGGGGACAAACTGCTTATTATTTGACTGGTTTGTCCCCAAAACGGGATTATTGCGGTTCTCAAAGGGTTAAGCATGCTGCGCGAGCTCCGAGCTCGAGGAGACCCACAACCTCACCGAACAACAATTAATTCGTTTTGGAAGCAAAACTTGGATGAAAGAATATAGAGTAGACAAGCTGAAAGTTGGCACGGAAGGGGAGGTAGACTTGGTGCATGGGTTTCCTTTCGTTTCCGAGGTTTTCTTCTTTCGGGAAAGTTATGAGTGATCCAATGTTGTTGAAGATCATGCTGCACATTGTCGGATGGCAGGAGAAATAATAATAATAACGGAAGGGAGGTAGACTTGGTGCATGGGTTTCTTTTTGTTTCTGAGGTTTTCTTCTTTCGGGAAAGTTATGAGTGATCCATGTTGAAGATCATGCTGCACATTGTCAGATGGCAAGAGGAATAATAATATATAATAAAAAAGCGATTTAAAAAAAAAGCTAAAAGGGCTATCACTAGCTAGCTGCTGTTCTGAGGATTACCGTGGGCTGGGCTCGGGAATCGATCGGTCTATTACCCCTATTATAGCTCAGTAGGAAACATCCTTACACTTGACGTGCCCGACAAAACGGGTTCGAATCTCACTTCGAATGTTTCTTTTACAAAAACGCTTGCGCGTGAAGTCCCTAAAGACATATTATATATATACCTGGTATTGTGATAGAGTACCTTGGTTTATAGTACACCAGGTAGAGACCAACCATCAGTATTTATATAGACCAACCGTCGGCAAATAAGATAGTTGTAGTCGCAGAATGGATACGTACGTCTAGCATCGAAATAGTCGAGGAGACAGAAATTTACGTACGTATTATGTTCATACAGAGCTTACGGGGCGTTGCGCTGAATAGTATCTTCACACAGGGTACTATGCTCATACGGAAGTCATGGGGTATCTCGCTACAAAGTAGCTTCTGAAAAGGATACTATGTTCATACATAATTCACGGGGTATAACTACATAGCATCCATAGTGAGCCCATACAGGATTTTCCGGGTGCTGCTCTATATAGCATCCTCATACAGGACTCACCGAGTGTTGCACTACATAGTAGTACCTCAATACTTGAGGTTTTACGGGATGGCACGCTTGAAGTTAAGGGTGGCGCGTGCCCCCAGTTGAGGGTGACGCGTGCCACCTTGCCAGTAGAATTTAGCCGGTTGGAGACAAATCATATTTCTGTCTTCAAAAACCCGCAGCGTCCCACCCCCCCTCCTTGCTCACTCGTCTCTTGCCCCCTTCGAGCAAGCCGCACACTCCTAATAAAAGAGAAGTCTCACGAACTGCGTCTGAGTTTGGCCAAGCACAGACACCTGTGTCACACTTCTTCTGTGGATCATCATCACTGGTACCCTTGCCCTTCTGACCCACATCACAGTATATATATATATATATATATATAGGGGGGGGATTGGTACGAAGCGGGTAGGTCAGCGTACGGCCGTACATAGTACCGACGCCGCAGCGATCCCGCCGTTCAGAGGGGGGGAGAGTGTTATAAGGATTTACCCTGGGCTGGTTAATCGATCGATATTGTACACCTATAGCTCAGTAGGTAATACCTTCACATGCCTATATATACCACACGGGCTAGACTACTATACCATTACGGGGGACCATAGTAAATTGGACCAAATATTGCTAGTAAAAATAGGTAAATACATAGGTGTTTGTGTGTACCATAGGTCTCACCAGGTATTTACTATGGTTCCCCGTGATAGTTGTAGGTATATTAGTCAGAAAATACAGTAAATAGAGTAGACAAGCCGAAAGTTGGCACGGAAGGGAGGTAGACTTGGTGCATGGGTTTCCTTTTGTTTCCGAGGTTTTCTTCTTTCGGGAAAGTTACGAGTGATCCATGTTGAAGATCATGCTGCACATTGTCGGATGGCAAGAGAAATAATAATAATATTAATATTAGGGGAAGAAAACACGACATAAATGTATTTGAGGAGTTTGAGAGTCGCAACGGTTGCTATGGTTGATGAAACTGTCAAGGAACCCAGTCAGTGGTACGTATATGTTTTGGGTCAAAAGTGCAATCAACCGCTACTCCTATGGTGTGTGATGGACCGGGCCGCGATGGATTCATAGATAGGTGCTCGTGGTGGCAGGACACAAAGGGTAAACACAAACGTGTATATATATATACCTGGTACTCTAAAACCTACACACACCGCAGCACGTTTTGATCGAAGCATCACACCGAGCTTTAGCTCTGCAAATATCACATTTTGAGGAAAAAATCAGCATCACAGCTGAGGTGTGGTTTTGGCTTGTTCTCTTCGAATACATACCTGGTACCCGGTACGATATTATCGTGTAAACATAGGGTGATTGATCGGGCACCTCCCGGGCACCAAGTGAACCAGGGGGAGACACGTCTTGCCGTTCGCCCCGGTGGTCTAGTGCTTAGCCTCAAAACTACTAGCGTATGAGGACTGGGGTTCGAATCCCGGTGGATTCCCGAAAACAACAAAACAAAACCATTTGTTGGGCCTCTTTTTCACCGCGGAAAGCGCGAGAGCGTAACTCAGCAAAAATCGATGAACATCGACAAGCAGTGGGAACGATGAAGTCTATGCCCGAAAAAAGTGGAGGCATGCACCGGGGGGCGGGGGAGACAAGGGACGACACCTGTCACCACGGCCCCATCTATAGAGCCGGAAAGTAAAAGTGATGGATAAAAAAAACAACAACAATGCCTGTTGTCTCTACGTATTCCCCCGCACCGTTCCATGGATGTCTCGACACCGAGTACACGAGGTGCAATCAACAGCCCCCCTGCTCGGCATGGCCCACTCTCTTTCCAAGATATTGTATTGTCCTCACCTGAGAGTGCGGCGGCGTGGACGAAACTTCGGCGGGAGCGTAAAGCCTGGGTCCTCGCAAGCACCCTTCCACCCGACGAACTAGCAGCCATGTCTCTGCCCCCCGAAATAGCGATGTTGCTGAACGACCTCAGCTGAGACAGTTTGGCGAGCAGATAGAGAATCATTCATTGAAAAAGCGCGGACAAGAACGCAGGGCTTAGTCGATGCTGGTACGCAGCAGTAAGCACGAAAGCGCTTGCTCGTGTTCGAGTTGAAGGGTATTTTGGGGCAATGCCAGATTGGGCACAAAACGCAGGGCTTAGTCGCTACCGGTATTCGATGTCCGCACAAAGCGCATCGTTTTTTGCGATGCGTAGGAGTGTTCGGGGAAAGCCAGAAAGCGCAAACGCAGGGCTTAGTCGACACCGGGGTGTCACAGGGTTCGCACAAGATTGCCTCGCTTTCGTGTCCAATAAGTGTTTGGGGAAGTGTCAGAACAGGCAAGGACGCAGGGTTTGCTATAGTCGATGCCCCCCCCCCAGGAAAAAAGCTCCTCATTTTCATTTCGTGGGAATGCTTTTGGGGTTACTGGTGACGCGCCCGTGCGCTCCGCATGCACCAGTGTGGTCATCCCGATTGTTTACCTGCCTCCTGTGGTTCCGATTCCGTCAGAAAAGGAGGGAGGTCGTATCGTCTCATACTTCATTTGCGCGGTGGGACAGATTACACTACCATGTCACTTTCTTGACGTTCAGGGCATGAATATATATATATATATATATATTCAGAAAATAGTTCCTGGCTTCTTTTTTGTTTTGGTCTTCCCCTTCTGGTTTTCTTCTTTCAGGGGAAGGCTTTTATGAGTGATCAACGTTGAAGCTCGTGCCGCCACATTGTCGGAGGGCGATCGCAATATTAAAAAAAGTAGATCGCTGATCTGACAAAAATTCTGCATGTTTTCTTTAGTTTTTTTTTCATGTTTTCATGTTTTTACCCTGTGTTGTTTATATGACTGCGACCCGGGCACAAAGATTCGCCGAGCGGGACCTAGGGCTATTTTGATATTGCAACCTATCACCAAGGCAAAATTTAGAAGCTAGACGATCTACACAGTAGATCGCGAGCTTCTCCGTTGTGTGGCAACGTTCACGTCTTGAAACATGAGAAGCCAACGTCGTCGTCTCTGACTTTTACTGGTGTCTAGCCTCCAAAGAACGGCACAGGGACTGCCCCTCTTCTCCGGTGGTGGGCGACGGCTACGAGGTTCAACCATAGTTGATTTCGCACCAACTGTGTAGCTACATAGACCCCGACCCAGACACAAGGGCCTCAAAAGTCGCCCTCTGGCGTGTGAGACACACACCAGAAAGATGTTAGGTTTACACCAGGACCCCAGAGTCAACAGCGAGCGCTTCCATCTAGCAAAAAATTATACAATCTGCTGAATTTGCTGTGTAGTTGAGCGGGTATACGGTGAATATCACTCTCGATGAAAATACCAGGAACGCTCAGGCAGTAGTACAAAGACGAAACCGTCCTAATATTATTTTTTCCGCCCGGAGCGATAAGTAACGAAGAGGGCCCAAAACACGCGGAACAGGGTCTACGCGTCAGCAGCATGCGACCATGAAAAACTACCATCAGAAGCAAAAAAACAAGAAACAAAGAAACGAAACGTTTTCGTGACGCGCGCGCACCATGTCGCTCGGACCTCCTCCGGTGGACCGATCTCCCTGCAGACAGGGACCAGACGGCGTGAACAACTCGAGAACCGGGCAAGAATCGTCCATGTCACAGTCGCTCCCAGCCTCCGACGAGGAGTCGCTGCTGCTAACTCCTCGGCCACTGCTCCCACCAAACTCGAGCCACCTTTCGTTGATGATTTCTTGCGAGCGATTGCATCTGAGGACACAGTAAATGAGGACAACGAATGAGGGCAGGCGCATTCGGAGAGGGCGACGTTTTTGAAGCGAATCTTAAAATTAAGGATTTTTTTCGTTATGGTGGGGGGCGGCGAGGAGGGGTAGGAGAGGAGACCAATTCATCCACGTTTTCGGGGTACAAAGTACTTGAAAATTATAAAAGTATCGTTTTTTGGGGGAAGAGTAAAATGGTTGTAACGCCACAATTTGTTTTTAGTTCTAGTTTTGTTGTCACCTGACGCGCTTCGCCGCGGAGAGATCCGTGCTCCCCGCCAACCTTCCCGAGCCTCCACGGGGGGTTACGGGGGCCGACCCCCCCTCCCCTCCCCACCGCCCGAAACATGCCTCTTCCGTTGACGATGGGCTTGCGCGGTTGGTGGTGGTGGTGGTGGTAGTGGTTTTGTCGCCGTCCACCGTAAGCGCTGCGGGGGGGGTCATGTCCATCGACCAAACGTTGCCGGTAGAGGCGAAAGAACGCCCGATCATACCAGCAGCAGGCGCAGCAGCATCATTAGGGCGGTCGAATAGCGGAGAAGATGCAAAAAGCGCGTCCGGTTTGTTGCTGTTGTTGTTGTTGTTGTTGTCGATGTTCATACTGCTGCGTGGGGGGGCGTGAAAAAACGATGCCGCCACCGCCCGCTGTGACGGCATCACCGCCGCGCCCCCACCGCGACCAGACCCCAAGCTGCCCGCGGACACCTTGCCGGCCGCGGCGGGGGCGGGGGCAACGACGGTAGTGGTGGTGGTGTTGATGTCGTTTTTTGTGTTGTGACCGCCGCCCTCTCCCTCTGTCCACAAGCCGCGCAACACGGCAGACTTCGGTGCTGCCGGCCGAGTTGCTGAGGCGGTACACTCGTCGTCGCTGTTCCTTTTCGCGGTACTGTTGAAACCGCCATAGTTAGGGACGGGGGGGGGGGAGGGCAGAATATGGGTGGGATAAGAAAGGTGGGATGGGAGGGGTAGGGTGGGAGGAAACCGAGTAGACACTATAAACAAGAAAAGCGCACGTTTTTGCTGGCCCGACGGGATTTCCTCAGACTAGCGTTGGGTTTGGGGGGCGGGGGAGTGGGGGGGGGGCGAAACCATAGGGATGGGAGGAAACCGAGTAGGGAAAAGAAAGATAGAGAACCCCAAGAACGTTTCCGTTAGCCGCGGCGTGTCATCGGGCTAACGATGGGGTGGGGGCGGGGGCGGGGGGGTGCAATGCAGGACAGGGAAATGCGCAGCGAGGAAGAATGAAAACGTCGCTCGGTACGAGGTAGCTCGATATCAGGTGCATGCTGATTTGGAGAGCCGACATATCTTTGATTAATTCACGACGCTCGTCATTTGTTTATGTATTGCTGTAAAGGGGTTTATGTAGCTGTACATATCGCCATGATGAGCTGGGAACCGTTCATAAAGGTTTTATACATATTACGAGGCTTTTCTTTCTATACCTCGTCATTTACATATGGCTGTAAAGAGGTCCACTTCCTACCTCTCGCTGTGATAAGCTATACCCCGTTGTGGTTGGTTATATATTGATTCTGAGGCTTTTCTTTGGAGGCGTATATACCTGGGGCAGCGAAGCCGCGTCAGCCCCCCCCCGAAGCTGGCAACGCTGCCCAGGGTGAAACCACTTTTCTGCCCTCCCGCACGGGCCCCACCGGGTGGCCTCCGGGCGGAAGATGGACGGGGAGTTCCAATCGAAAAATCAAAAACGCTAGAGATTTTCGGGGACAGGGGATGGGAGGTATCGTCGCTGCCGAAGATGGATGACTTGAACGGTTGAGAATCGGTATTGTTGCTGCCGAGGGTCGAGGACTTGAACGGTCTGGTATCGGCGTTGTCGCATCCTTCATGGCCGATGATATATGACGATTCGAGCCCCTGTGCGTACGCCGTCGCAGTCAGCGCGGAATGGATGAAAACAAAATGAAAGGAATCGTCGAAAGACGAGGGTTAGGAGAGGGCGGAAGGAAGGAAAGAAAGGAGAAGAGACGACAGCAGAGTTGAGTGTTTGGGGGTGGTCGATGTTTTTGTAGACCCGCCGGCAGGAGCTAACTATGCGTGAGCAATAACTATAGTACTGCTGCTGCCGTACGGTGTTGGCTTGAGGCCCCATACTTCGATTTACGATATCCATGTTTCTTGGGTTATCGGTAGAGGAGAAAGCGGAGTGACGCACCAAAGAAATGCTCGTCCGGAATACCCTTCAAGTCGGAAATCTAGTGGGGCAAAGCTCTGTTCGCCACCACTATATAGAGCAGTTCCAGGCAGTACTGCACTTGAACGAAAACTATACCGTCGTCTTTCGACAGTGGGTGTGGGTGCGCCATCAACAGCAAAGTACAACTGCTGTATATCTGCCGTACAAACAATGTTGGTGATGTCTGATTGATGATGGCGCTATTATTACTAAACTGCAGTGCCATTGAACACGCTATAGGGGCTAGAACGTGCGAAGCGGGTGTCCTTTCTCCCCCCCTCCCGCCGCCCCCGCTCGCTCGTGGATCGCACATACCTGTTCTCATACATACTTTTTTCAACTCTCTCGTACGATTTGCGAATTGGACGCAAACGACGTGTACTGTAGACCCGGTACGGCTGGCTATGAAATTGCTCGGTGCTGTACATAGACGACGGAGTGTTTCACAACCATGTCACAACCAAATACAATGGGCGCCCGGCCGGTGTTACTCGGAAACGTCAATTTGGTGTCCAGGTTCAATGCCTTATTTTTTCCGACGTCGATCTAGCTCTATTGTACCGGACTTAGAGTTGGTCCCACTGTTAAGCTGTGTTTCTAAACCCATTTTTCTTTTTGTTGGTGCCGATCTGAGCCTACTATTTTCCTATTAACTCACTGTACGGCGTGTAAACACCGTGGGTTCTGATTACTATTACGGGGGACCATAATAAACAGGACCAACAGTACAAACAAAAACATATATATATTTACCTTTAATACTAACAATAGTTGGTCCTATTTGCTATTTAGTCCCCCGCAATACCACGGTATGACCCCCCCGCGGAAAGGCCAATAGAACTTCTCCATGTGCGTACTCATGATACGAATATGTACTCGTAGCCCACGATGGTAAATACGTCGCCGGCGTGCAGTGCCGTTGTTTGTTTGGTGCGGGGTGTTTGCTGCGCGCGTCACCATTAGAGTCTCGGTGCGTTCGTAAGTGATTACAGTCAGTAGCATGTACAGCTGCAGAAGCAGTGCGAGTACCGCAGTAGGGTCCCGCCTTCGAACGGTGTGGGATCCGTGCTCACTAGAAGCATCCGCTCTCCGTGGAGGCCTTTTGCCCATGTCTGTCTCTCGCACTCCTACACTCTTTTCGCCTATGTATCTATTAATAGATACGCACATACAGGTTCCAATGTTAATTGTACGGAAATATAAGGACCATTTTCGATAGGTATGTGGATATCCAAACGGTCGTTACATGTACGGACAGCGCGGTACATTATGAAAACATGAACACTCACCAAGCACGCACACGACAAGAAGATACATCAGTAGTATTACGGGGGGCCATAGTTAATAGGATCTATGGTATCCATAAAAACCTACATATTTGACCATTTTTACTAACAATATTTGGTCCTATTAACTATGGTCCCCCGTAGTAGACATATATATATATACCAGGTACAAAAAGGCTACGTACCTGGAATATAGGCACGTACAGAAGCTATTTTCCCTGATAATCACTGCTGTAGGGAAAGTCTACGTACCTACGACGCGCAGGGTATTTATACTCTGTACCTCGATCTCGATATCTTGGCCAGCACCGACAACCACCACGACCACTGCTGCCGACGGGTCGCACTGCGCGGGCTGCTGCTGCTGCTCCAAGCGCTGCGTCTGCTGTACACCGGTGCTGCTGCTGCTGCTGCTGCCTCTGCGTGCTCTGCGGGATCTGCGAGCTCTGCCCCTAGCGCTGTTGGTAGCAGGCGGATCATCGTCACCATCATCTTGTACAACACACAAACCTGGGGTATTATTAATAGTAGACTTTTGAGCAGCTCGAAACTCGCCACCACTATCATGATGATGATCATCATGATGTTTCGTTTTTTCGTTCCTCTCTCCTCCTCCTCCTCCTCCTCCTCCTCCTCCTCCTCCTCCTCCTCCTCCTCCTCCTCCTCCTCCTCCTCCTCCTCTTCTGGATAGGGCCCGCATTTTCCAGGCAGCGATGGAACGCTCGATGGAAGCACCTCGTCCTGCAACAGCAGTAGTAGCAGCAGTAGCGGCCACCGCCATCGATGCCTGCACAACAAGAGGTTGGGCGGATCAAGCCCTCCCTGCACAGACAGGTCGAGGTGGTTTGGTTTGTCAAAGCAGCGCGAGCTAGTCGACTGTCTCTGCAGCCAGACTCTACGAGCAGCCTCCTTTCATGTAAAAGAAGGTGAGAAAATATCGCGGCTTCGTACGAACTCGCACAGATTTAGTGAATGAAGTGCGGCGCCGCGCTGTGCGGCCGAACAGGAACCCCCGCAAAAATCAGAACGGAACAAAATCCCCGCGAAAAAAAAAGAAAGAAAAACGGACACATCAAAGTGGCCGTACATGCCAGCACGTGCCTGCCTACAGCACGACGACGACTGACTGCAGAGAGCGGGTTGCTCGTACAGCAGTGCTACTACAGCTAGCTGTGTCCGTTATGCCATGCACGGTTACGCGCTCGTTCATAACGTGTGTGCTTGTTGTCTAGGGTACGACTCCTCCTCCTCCTCCTCCTCCTCCTCCTCCTCCAGATTCTGCAGTAGTTTTGCGCACGAATGATACGGCTCATAAGGCACATACAAATCATGCGTACGCGTACACAAAATGTAAAGGTTAAGGCTTCACATGCGCACACAATTTCGACTCGTATCTTGCCGATGATGCGTACATGCAACTAGCGAGCGGTACTGACGTGCACACGACAGAGCAGAGTGCAGACGTGAGTATAGACATGTAGTTTTTGCTAATACAACGAACTTCGTATAGGCATGTACGGCAAACCGCGGCCGGGGCAAAGGTTGAGCATGCTGAATCCACGACATGGCAAATGCCGACCGGTGTACCTGGTACGTGTACGTACGTACGTCGTACGGTGCTCACAGGACGAGGAGTTAGTATCAAATAGCAGTACGACGAGTGGTTCGTTCGCATACGGAGTGCGGCGCAGTGCTGCAGGCGGCTGATTGCTTACTGTACTTGTTTGTTCTGTGCTACAATTAATTGGGTACGAGCGCTTAGCAGTCGCAGAGGGGGATACGTTTGTCCCGCACAAGGCGACAGCTGTTCGTGCTGAAGAAAGGCCCGTAGACCGTTTATCTCGAGACAACGCTGATGTTGTTGTTGTCCTCAAATATTGGAGCTCTCTGTAGAATGTTCATGTATGTACTTGTTTGTTTTGTGCTACAATTGGGTACGACCGCTTAGCAGTCGCAGAGGGGTATACGTTCGTCCCGCACAACAAGGCGACAGCTGTTCGTGCTGAAGAAAGGCCCGTAGACCGTATATCTAGAGACAACGCTGATGTTGTTGTTGTCCTCAAATATTGGAGCTCTCTGTAAAATGTTCATGTTCAGTACGAGCGTGCGCAGCGTATAGGACGATATATACAAACACTTTTCATCAAGGTTTAATAATGTTGGGGGGTTTTTCGATTTTCTGCTTTATTTAGCTCCGAACGTTCCGATCGAGCCAAATTTGGGAGGGTAGATATGAGCTCCTTGGTGCACTCCCGCGAGTGTGCCAAAGTGACAGCACTTTCCGTGTCCTCCTTCGGGCGGACCTCGTCGCTGAAGTTTGAAAATGTGGTTCCAGGCGCTTGATTTTTGTCGGTTTCTTGTACTGTACTGTAGCCAAGTATTGTTTTTTCTGCTGCAGAACGAACAGGAGGAACCCAGATGCCCAGAAGCTGTCGTACGAGTACGTACCTTGTTCATGGCAGACGGGATCGCGCATTAATCCGTTTGTGATGAACGTCGACAAACCCATCCCTGACTGTCTCGACCCGTGGCTTGACACGTCTTCCAACTGCTGCCCCACTAGGCTGAAGTTCACGTTGTCTGCATGTCCATCCAGACCGATGACCCTCCCCTTTGGAGCGGCCTACTCTTGTCGTCCACTCGCACCACCGCACTCAGCGAAAACCGAGACCACTGCTTAAACTGCCACGAAGTCACACACTCCCTTATACAGGGTAGACACCCGTTCCAAACCCTAGCGGTATTTTGAACCCCGACCTCGGAACGCTCGGCGATGACGGCGAGGCGTTCCGACGTTGGCAAGAATGCATGACCCGACACCGCCGCGAGAACATATCCTCACGACCGAACAGACGGCACAACCAGAAGAAAAAAATGCCGCTTCGGCCACTCGCGTGGGAACACCACGGCCAGGGCCAGCAGAACAAAGCGACGACTACAACACACGCGCGAAACAAGAATACCAGCAGTCTAACTCTGACCATCACGGTGGTGGCCCGACCACCACCGCCTCTTCCCCCCCTGCCCCCGCCTCGGGGATCCGCTACGGGGCTTTGCATAACCCTGGCGAAAACCCGAACGGACGCTAGTCAGGAGCCTTCTGCGCCGGTAACTGACAGGTCGACGGCGGTACGGCCCCTCCCGCCCGTCCGCCACCAGCAAAGCCGGGAGAAAAAAAAATGAACTCACAAAATGCTCGTGTTCCAGGCTCACCCAGCGCCCAGCGCCGACCTGCCCCTGCCTACCCCGACCGGGCCCCACACGTTGCCCTTACTTCGGACCGACGTAGCTTCCCAGCCCCACTTCTTTCACCGGAGAGACCCCGGGCGTCTCCTCCGGCGTCGGGAGCCCGCGCCTCAAACGCCGCTCTCCTCAGCCTGGGCACGAGTGCAGGCGCGCCAAACGCCGCTCTCCCAAGCCACGCACCGCGCAGCAACACGATTGTCGCGCCGGCGCGTCGTTTTTTTCAGCGAGGGTGTTCACCTCCTTCACGTCCCGTTCATGCGGTGGCGGTCGGTTTGAGGTGTGGGAAAGCCGACACCGGAGCCACGAGATCTCGGGTGAAGCTCGACTCGGCGTTTCCCCGCAATAACGGTGGCCACTCCGCCCTTTTTCCTATCAAGGAGGTGAGGTGACAAGAATAGCTACCTCGTTTCCCTTCCTCACCAGGTCTACAGGAAGGAAGCCCTCTCCGGTGGACACTTTGTTGCCACCCACCCGAGCCCCGTCCCAGAAGTCGTCTACAGGGTTTGCAGGCCCTCTTTCGTCCTCGCGCACGTCGCTCCACGTGCGCAGTGCTCCTTCGGCTTCAGTGAAAGAGGACAAACCTGACATTGTCCGTCGAGCCAGTGGTAACTCCACGGCCTCCGGATAGATCAACCGGACAGCATACCCGTTAAAATCGGAAGAATCGATTATCTCGTCAAGCGGAGCGGTCTCAGAGCCCCCTGCCTCCTTTGGCCTCGGAAAGAGACCATCGGGCGCAGTAAGAGAACCTTCTGGCGATTTTCTACCTACGGGCAATATGGCGACACCGAGCCAGTATACGTGGAACCGGACTCGCCTCGCGCACCAGGGGCTCAGTGTTCTCAGAGAAGCGCACTCCCCCCCAAACACACCGCAACTGCGGCCACCGACGACTGGGCACCGTCGGTCCTTGACCCTACTCTCGAGTAATCAACGGAGCGGGTTGTACTGTTCTGGCATCCCGCCTCCTATTTTTCGCCGTGGCCCCCCTCGGCATTATATTTGAGGATGACGATGTGTCATATTCCTAGACTAACTCGGCCGGCTCGGATACTGTGGTTGGAAATACTCTCAAGACCGGCTCGGGATGCTGTGGCTGGGAAAGACTCTAGGTCCGGTTAAAAGTCGCATGTAAAAGTACACCCTAAGCCACTCAGAGGGTCTGAATAGATACACCTTCGGAAGATTCATCTCCAATCCTTGACTTCTACCGTACATCTTCATTCAGAGGAAATTGCCAGTCGATGAAGGTCAAGAGTTCAGGCTTGGGAGTCAAGCACATTTCGATCATTCCATTTTTTTGGGGCAGGCGCAATCCGACGCGCGTCGACGGCGAGAGGGAAGGAAGGGCTGACCTGATCTCGCGATAAAACGGAAAGGCACGAACCCTCCGTAATTATTTTAGTTTTGCGTCGATAAGCTGGCAGCAAGCTGCTCATATGTATTTAGATAATATATCGAAATTATTTCCAGCATCCTATTAATAGTGGAACCCAAAGTCGCTCACCCAACGACCTCCAGGCCATCATGTCTCAAAACTCACAAAAGAAGGCAATTTCGTCGATTATCTCCAGTGCTGCCCAAGCTCAATGCCTCGGATCGAGCCAATACACACACCACAACAGCCGCGGAAGCTGCCTCACGCACCGAGAACACGTGCGCGTGTAAATAACTAATCGTACACGAAATTAAACTGGTACGTACCAAAACGTAAAACTCAACGGCGAGCCGACAAATTTGGCGTCTGTTTTTTTTTTCTTCTTCTCACGCACAAGTCGGTTAAGAAGACATATTTTATTAATCCACTGAGAAAAACATGTCTTTTTTTGGCCTTTCGGCGGCTTGAATGAAAGAAAGCGTCAGGGGCGCTGCAACGACAGTTGCAACGCCCAAAAACAACAAAACAAAACTGGTCGGCGGATACCCTGCTGCTATACTTTTGCACAACTCTCTCTCCAGAAATGTTACTAATAGTGCCGTTCTGG
Organism: Nereocystis luetkeana; assembly: GCA_031213475.1. Taxonomy (NCBI): domain Eukaryota; class Phaeophyceae; order Laminariales; family Laminariaceae; genus Nereocystis; species Nereocystis luetkeana. Next base: position 9,292,352 of record JARUPZ010000006.1, read on the forward strand.
GTTTTCGTGCGATTATCACCCAAAAGGTTTTCAAAATGTCCGAAACAGAATGGTTGGTGCATCATTAGCACACACAAAGAATAGCGAGCAAGAAACAAACCACCGCGGGAAAAAACGAGGGGAACACGGCCTACATAAATAGTAAAAAGCACGAAGCAAAACGAATTGTACCCGCGGTAAAGCCTCGTGAGGAGAAAGGGCGGCTCCAAGCGTGCAACTCGGAACGAACCCGCCCAATACAACACACAAACAAAACAAAAAAGTTATCGTGGCGACGACTATAATACGCTCTACGCCATGATTCATCTCCGCCCGCCGAAGGGACTACTAATACCACCACACGACCAGACGGCTAGAAAGTTATTTTTTGCTCACCGTCACGGCCCATATATCTACTACACTAACACCCTACCATCCACCCCCAACCGGCACACCACCGAACCTTTTATCACAACCTACTAGAGTACTAGCGAGGCAGACAGCCGATTTTCTTTCATGCGTCTTTGTTGCAGGTTTTGACGCACTGCTGCTGCTGCTGCTGCTGCTCTAGATCCGCGCTCTCGCTTGATACGACACGAAACGACGCACGCATATTTTTTATACAACGGGCGGCTGGTACGCCCACACAGAAGAAAATTGGCATCAGCAGCAGCAGCAGCAGCAGCAGCAGCAGCGGGAGGAGGAGGAGGAGGAGGAGCAGCAAGCACTATTTAGCAAGCGGCAACAACGCAGAACCAAAGATGCTCAACACAAGAGACCGCCCTCTACACTAAAAACTAGCATCTAGAGGAAAACGTGCCCCCGACAAAGAACGGTCTCCTGAACACCATCTTCGACTAAAAACACAACCGCTGGAAACATCCCCAACCCCAGCAGCAGCAGCAGCAGCAGCAGCAGCAGCAGCAGCGGCAACAGCAGCAGCGACAACAACGAAGAGGCCGCTACAACAGCATGTCCTCCGGCCACGCGCACCGCTCGTACACATAAACCTCCCCATCCGCCGTCCGGCCAATCCTCAACTTCTCCCCCACGTACGAGACCTCCTGAGTCGCCACCTTCTCCAGGCCCTTTCCCCCTTGAGCCACCTGTCCCAAGGCGCTGAACAGGGACTGCGGCGGGGTCGCGGAGGGGACGCGGGTGTGACCAGCCCCGGGCTCCCCCGAAGAATCCCGGCGGACAACCACAGCCGACCGGGGGGCCACCTGCTGCCGGAGAAGCATCGTCCTCTCCCCCGAGTCGCGCTTGTGGGCCGGGGCGTGCGCCCACCCCCTCAGGAAGTAAGCCACGCAAGCCTTCTTGCCGCTCTTTGGGGTGGACCCCGGGGTCGGGGTGGGACTGTTACATCCCTCCTCCCCCCCCCCCCCCCCCCCTCCTCCGCGCTTTTTTTGGACCAGCAGAACGGGCGCAGGAGGACTTCGCATTGAAAGGGGCCGGAGGAATCGCCGGGCCGTCGCGCGATCTCCGTGATGGGAGGGGTTAGTCGCTGGTAGAAGTCGCTGCCTGCAAGTTGTGGACGGGGCAACAACACGTCGGTCAGAGTATCGCGGAGGAGGCGGAGGGTGGGGGGGGGGGTTAGTGTCACTCGCCACAATAGTGTTGACGTTGCCGTGGTCGTTTTATCGGTGTCGTGGCTGTCGGTGCTGATTTTGTTTTTTCAAAAGGAGGTTTTCCCTGAAGGTAGCCCAGCCCGCGGCGTGGCCAAAATAAACAAGAAAGCATTTCTGTAGAAGAGAGAACCGCTTCACCCTTTACTATACTCATACTACCGCACTGCTGCACAGAAGAAATAATAGAATCTGCTGCAAGTCTAGTTCCGAGTAGTTCGTCCCGAGTGCAGCCAGCCCTGACTAGGGGTTTAGGAGCATTAATTGGGGGGGGGGGGGGGGGGAAACCTGGCGAGACAAATGTACTGCTACCAGGTATATGCAGCAACACTATTCTCTAAACAAAAAGCAACGAAGCGCTCACGGTTGGGACTACCGCACAAAAATACACAACTACCAACGACTCCGCGACTCCGAAAAACGTGTATATGTGGTCAATCTTGCCGGTTCGTAAAAACATCGACAACACCATGGACAAAAAAAATGTTAAGCCTCAAAAATGGATCTCGTAATACATCAATCGTCTGGCTACGTGGTTTCGGAGGGGGGTTGGTATAAAATCGCATGCCAACAGGTCTGAGGGGAGGGGGAAGGGGGGGCGGGGTGTAATGCCATGCATGCCCGTAGTAGTCATACAAGGGGGGGAAGAGCGACGCACCTGCTCTGAGAAGAATCCGATCGCACGTCGTGCACGTCGTGAACACCAGCCGCCAGCTTCCGCTAAGCTCTCGCCCCCTCCCCGCGCTACCATCGATGAGGCCCTTCCCCGTCCTCTCGAGCTCGCCCGCCAGCTCTTCGAACCGCACCTCGTGCTTCGCCATCACCTTCTGGCGCGCGACCTTGCACATGCCAAGCGCGGTGGACGCCTCGTGCTCCGCGGTGTAGTCGTCTCCCACGGTCTTGCACAGCGCGAGGAGGTCGGTGGCGAGGCTGCGCTCCTTCTTCTCGGCCCTTATCCGACTCCTCCGGCCCTCCGCGGACTCGGCCACCCGCGTCCAGGACAGGCTCGAGGACGACACGTCAACATTCTCAGCGACCACGGCCGCCGCGCCGGCAGCACGCCCACCTGCTACCTCCGGTACTCCAACCCGCACCGCCGCCGCCGCCGCTGCCTCCGCCACTGCCGCTGCCGCTTCCGCTGTAGCCGGTACCGCTATCCCACCAGAGTACGCCGTCGCCGTCGCCGACAACGACGACCCTCCGCAGGACGAAGCCGACCCGCGTTCCGACGACCCCGAAACACATTGACGTAGACGGCTACCGGCGTCCCCGCCGCCGCCGAGAGCGCTGCTCGTAGCTGCCGCGGTGGCGGCGGCGGCGGTTGGGGAAGAAGTTGATGACGCCACCGGAGAAGCGCTGCTGACGGCTGCCTCGCCGCTCGACAGGGCCGACCGCACCGCTTCAACCGCGGCCTCGCCCGCCTCCTTCCAGTCCAAGAAGACGCGCCACTTGAGGATATCGGAGTGGCGCTTCGGGTTCAGCGCGACGGCCCGCCGGAGCAGGGCGCGGGCGGCCTTCCGGGAGCGCGCGTTGTGTATCTTGCTCTCCATCAGAGCCCAGGCCATGAAGAGGGTGTCCGAGCTGGGGCACGCTTCGGTCCCTTCCTGAAAGGGTGCACGTGTGGGCGTGCGTGCGTGCGTGCGTGCGTGCGTGTGGTCCGGTAGAGGGAGCGGGGGCGTGGCGTAGGCGGACAGGTTATTAATAGTACGATACAACGGAAAAGTTTCAGCTTCAGATCAGCGTGTGGGTGGGGTGCGAGGGGCGGGCGAGAGGGTCGGCGGGTGCCGGGTGGCACGTTTCCGGGATAATTTGCCGTGATATTGGTATATTATTCATTGTGGACTTGTTCGTGTGTGTATAGCGCAAGTGCTGGGAGGGCGCTGTGGATCCACCGGGACGGGTCAGCACGGGCGGCACACCCACCGTTAACATCCATTTGCAGTATATAGGGAGTGCGGACCCGTTCAAATACCATATTATCGTACTGCTGTATCAGGTACCACATAAAGCCATGGCAGCCTTTTCTCGTTTGTTACCTGAATCCTGACTGGTGTTTTTTTTTCGGGGGGGGGGGGGGGGGTTGCGGGGTGTGAGTGGCTCGGGGAGGTGGACAAGCGGGGCCGTGGGGGGGAGGGGGGAGTGCGGACAACACTATTGAGGCGTTTTACGATAGATGTTCCCCCTACATTTTCTGAGGCTCCTCCATACCTCACCCGAGCACTGACTTCAGCAAAAATCAAATTGCATCCCGATGAATAATCTTCATGGACCGAGTATACAAAATCGTTATTTTCGAAACCAGTTTAGCATTCCGACGATTTTTAGAACCGCGGTCCCGTTTTGGGGACCAACCACTCAAAATTCATGTAATTTGTCCCCAAAACGGGACTGCGGTTCTAAAGGGGTTAAGGAACCCCGTCATTCGGAAACCGAAATGTGTTACCTCTATCGTAGAACGCTTCTATTTGCGTGTGCGAGAAGAGAGCTTCGGGTCTATCGCAGGAGCAGCAGCACCGCATCTCCGCGATCTATTTTGTTGCGGTCGGCAGGAGCTGTACAAGTATTTCACGGGGTATAGATGGTGCATTCAATACCCAAAAGGATCTAACCCTGGCTGGTTGTGTGGTCTGACTGGATGTGTGATGGTGACATACTACAGAAAGTACGCATGTTCGACGCAGCTGTTGACAATCGTACTATCAATACTGTTGTTTTGGCGCGATACCTGTGGCCGAGTCATTCTTCGTCTTTTTCGCGCTCATACAAAAGTACAACCCGCACCACACCAGTAAATGTCGGCGTGTGCCTTTCACGAAAAAACATGTTTTGAGACAATCTACGACGACACCAGTAAGGTACGACGACACTATTACGGGGGACCATAGCTAATAGGACCAAATACTGTTAGTAAAAAAAGGGAAATATAGAGGTATTTGTGTGTGCCGCAGGTCTTACTTATTATGGTCCCCCGTAATAGTAAGGTTGCCGGCGGCTGCGGTTTGTGCAATATCAACAATACATGATACGACCTGGTCTTTTTTTTTCCTGGGCCAATACGTTGGTGGCATATAGCTAGCCACTACCTGGTATTAATACTGCAGTTCAGTTGTACGTCGCTAGTCCATTGCCGCTACAACCTCCTCCTCCTCCTCCTACTACTACTACTACTACTACTACTACTGTCGCTGCTGTGCCGCTGCTGCTTTCGCGTATCAGTATGTACGATATGATCGCATGGCACTTGTACTGCTCCTGCATGCTTTGCTCCTATTCTTCTATGACTGCTGTTGTTGCTGCTGCGTTTCCACTCGTAAAAAAAAACGTAAGTATATGCACGAGGATAGAGATGGGAGGGTCGCTGCACGACTGCTGTTGATAGACTACACACGGCAAGAAGAGCAAGAGAAATGTGGGCATGCACTCTACTGCTGTCGGCTCAAGACTGTATCGCAGCATCTGCGGCGGCGACGAAGCAGCAGCAGTGGAGTACTGATGGGCTACGTACCAGGTGTGGCGGCCTCGGCGGCGATAGTCGGCAGTCGTTTTCTCGAGGGTGGGGGGGGGGGTGCTCGCTCGCTTGCAACAGAGCACAACACACGGATCACTTCATGCGCGTGGTATTGCCGCTGTGTTCGCCCTCATATTATACAACAGCAGTAGTACTTGAAACTTCATCATGGGATGGATGTCGCTAGGACGGATACTGCTGCTGTAGTATCTTGGCTTTTCACGTTTGCCCGACAGATTCGCCGTTGCTCTGCTGCTGCACGTTCTTGCTTCGTACAAAAGGCAACACTTTTGTGTCTGAAAATGTAAAGGTCGGTTTTCTACTTATATTTGAATAAAATAGACCATTATATATTCGGACAAATCGGTACAGAATTCGCTTATATGCTGCAAAGTTCAAATTGCTTCAGATTTGGGGTGCTCGAATATCATTTTCTATGCATACGTACTCGTACTTTTTTTCCACACGTACTTTTAATATTATTTTTAGCAGCAGCGAGCACGCCCGCCACAGCAGTGGCCAACGCTCTGTTCCAGCCACAACCTACAGTAGCAGCCTACCGCAACCCTCACCTGGAAAGCTCTGCGCGCGGCATCCACCCGCTGGTCTTTTTGCTCAGCAAGAGCCAGCCTCAAGTGGGCCTGTTCCACGGCAGTCCAGTCGTCGGCGATGCTGATCACCCCCGTGCAGAGCTGCCTTACCTGCCCCCAGTTCTTCCTGTGGTGCTCGCGCTTGGCGAGGTTGAGGTGCTCGTCCCACCGTGTCACGGCGCGAGTCGACAGCGACGGCACCCCCGTCAAGGGAGAGGCAGGAGAAGAGGAAGAAGAAGATGATGATGCAGCAGACACGAGCCTCATGAGGTGAGGTTGCGTCGTGGTCCAAGCCTCGGTGCTGCTCGGGACGAGAGAACCCGTGAGCATCGCGAGCAGGAGCGATCCCGATGCTGCTGTTGGCATCATGGTCGGTGCCAGGTATCGTACCTGATAGAGGTTTGGCCCTCGAGATGGAGATGGGTGGGTGGATGCGTGAGACCTCTGCACAAGTAGCTAGCGCTCGGATGCAGAGATACTTCAAGTGCAACTACCACCGTGACGAACACGTGCACAGCAATGACAGTGTGGGGCATCTCATCATCGCAGCACACACAGGACACAGGACACAGCACAGGCACAAGCACAAGGCCGACGGATAAATTCAAAAATTCGAAGGGCGTGTGCCCTCGGCACACTCCAGCCAGTATGAAAAACGAATTCATTTGATCTTTGAATCGATTTTTTTTCTTTTTTTCCGAATCCAAATCTCTCTCAAACTCCTCAAACCTCCCGCAATCCGCAATCCCTTCGCGCAAGCAAAATCGTGAAAAAAACGAATTTTAAAAATTGAGAAAGTGTGAAAAGATCTTCCGTTTCTACGAAAATAAATTTCTTTAGAAATTATTTCATGGTACAAATACTAGTAATAGAGATCCGATCAGAATCTTGTGGTCTTCGGCGTCAAGAGTCTCACAAGATATCCCCTTCTTTTGTTCTCATACGTATCACACGTACGTACTACAACAGCAGTTACTAGTCCTCGTACTAAATACGTACGTACTGCTGCTGCAACGTTGAGCACCAGCAGCAGGCTACACAGGATACCCACACTGCAACAACATGCAAGTTTAGCTGCGCAACCTCGAAGGTCCGTGTCGGCTGGTGATATCGTTGTTGAAGGGCGTTCCGCTTTCCACCTTCCACGTATTATTGTGATGGCAGGTGGACAGGTTTTAATAATAAAACTGCGTCAAAAAAAGTACGTACGTACTGCTGCTGCAACGTTGAGCACCAGCAGCAGGCTACACAGGATACCCACACTGCAACAACATGCAAGTTTAGCTGCGCAACCTCGAAGGTCCGTGTCGGCTGGTGATATCGTTGTTGAAGGGCGTTCCGCTTTCCACCTTCCACGTATTATTGTGATGGCAGGTGGACAGGTTTTAATAATAAAACTGCGTCAAAAAAAGTAAAGGTTGAAGGCGGCATGCATATATATATATAGAGCGCGGACACCCACAGCGGCTGAGTTGTTGGCGTGTGTGTATCATACCAGGTACCTACCTCTTACCTGTGCAGTACGAGGGCAATGTATGCGTGCAACTGCTGCTGCGTCGTGTTGTCCTGGGTCACAAGCAGTTTTCTGCGTGCAACTGCTGCTGCGTCGTGTTGTCCTGGGTCACAAGCAGTTTTGTAATCAAAGAGCTTGCACATATATATATCTCTGACCTATTTGCAATAATGGGGCGAAGAGCCACAGCACGGAAACTGACTGGGGACGCCAGATATAGATGTCGACGGGTATCGTACGTACATGAAATACAAACGATTTTGTAGGACTGCAGGAGTCCCGTTTGAACCAAAACAAACAAACCCCTCGATTTTTAAGTTAAATCTGACCCCCAAAACGGGCCTGCTGCTTGCTGTAGAATACTATGAATACGTGTACTGCTACTACTGCTGCTGTACTTTTCCCTTCCTAATCTCTCCGTACGTCGTACAGAGTAGTGCTTTCGGCTTGCTTGGCCCACAGCCTCGAAAAACACATCGTTAATATGTACCGACCGTAAGTAGTATTACTGGGGACCATAGTTAATAGGACCAAATATTGTTAGTAAAAATGGTTAAATATCTGGGTTTTTATGTATACCATAGGTCCTATTAACTATGCCCCCCCGTAATAGTAGTAGTAGTAGTAGTAGTAGTATTAATAGTAGTAGCAGTAGTAGTAGTAGTAGTAGTAGTAGTAGTATTGGTAGTAGCAGTAGCAGTATAGTAGTAGCATAGTAGTGGTAGCAGTAGTGGTAGGAGGAGGAGGAAGAAGAGGAGGAGGAGGAGGAGGAGGATGTGGTGACAGCGAAAGAGAGGCGCAAGGCATACCTCCCGCGTCCAACCGGAAAAAAAAAACGTAGCACCTGCAGCGATCAGGACGGACTGTGAAACAACAAAAATAAAGCTGGATGCTTGAAGGCGTGGGCCGACATTAGGTGCTCTTGTACGTGCGCAACCGCGGAAAACGCGGCTGGGTATCCCTTGTTCGTTACCGCGTGGTATTAATAGGATAGTAGAGGGGTGCAAGTACATTTACTGAGCTCTATAGGCGTCTCCCGAAAACAAATTTTGAGGGGGAAAAAAGATCGCACAACATCCAGACGAAAAAAAAAAAAACATGGCCTACATACGTACGTAGGCATACATACACCGAAAAAGTTGTAGAAAAAAGAAGGGGGATTCCGGCAAAACTGGGCAGTCTCCTTCGGTTTCAGAAGGAGCCTCGCCGGTCGGAAAACATGTTGCGGCAACACGAGTAGAGCGGCAACACGCGTCCGCATGCACCTCGTCACCAACCAGCCCAATCGGCGACGAGCACAAAATACAAAAAAAAATATACTTCATGCATGCATCCACCTTACGATCCGCTGTATAGGAGCCTCGAGGAGCCGGGTGTGTGCGCTTAGGTGTTACGGATGTTCACAAACAAGAGGCGTGTGTGCATGCGTGTGTTTTCCGCTGTTCCCGACATTGGTCGTTACGACAACAGACCAGTATCTGCCTTTCCGTCGGCATCTCTGCATTAACAGCACTACTTGGGCAGCAGTGTGTGCGCTCCCACACCTCCGCCGCCGCCGAAAGCTATACGTATATATATATGCTTGCTTTGCTCCGAGCTCAGTATCTATCTCAACAAGCTCCATGTGCGATCGTCACCCCAACACCCCCTCTCCACACTCCCCCCGCTCTTCGATTGTTTCAATAGCTCCAGCCCTTTCCTTCCCTCCCACCACCAACAGCACACACACTCACGTACGCCCCCGTTCCGTTTTCCCCACTTCCTGCACCCCTCTATATATGCGGTTCTTCTCCTTTGGCTATACGGCAAGCAAGTCCCCATGATCCTAAAAATGAGAAAAAAAAACGGGCCGCACAGACCAAAAGGGAGACAAAAAGAGCGCTACTAGAAAATCCATGCGCAGCAGTCACCCCACCCCCCCCCACGTGGCTGGCCGGTCGTGATGCAGCAAGCACGACAATGACACCATCGTACACGCTACCTGTAGGACTGCACGAACAGATACGGCGAGCTCTACTCGAGTTGGTGTTTTCGTTGTCGTTACGGAAGTACGCCAGAAGAAGAAGAAGAAGAAGAAGAAGAAAAAAAAACATACGCTGCCGGTAGCATGTAAGCGTGCCACGTAATATTAGTAGTAGTAGTAGGGTTTTTTTCAAGCACAACAGCCGTAAACGATGCCTAGCCACGTTTTTTACGAAAATAAAAATAAAAAAATGACCGATTGGGCGAACTCAGTCAACTGCCTCGTCTCCTTGCTACGTCAATCAAGTCCCTTCCCCAAACGCGACCGTCCGTGCGCGTTGTGTCGTGTTGTTGTGGCTTTTTCGGGAACAAGACCAAAGAAGAAGGTGAACCGCTCGTAAAACCAATCAAAAGCCGTTCGAAGCAGTAAAAAAAAATCAAGGATGACCCCGCCCCCAACTCCAGTGCCCAACCGTACCCCCCCCCCCCCCCCCCCCCCGCCTACCCCCCCAACCCCCCTCCCCCGCTTTCTCCACATGCACGTTTTCCTTGATCCCCTCGCTTCCTTACCGCCTCTCTTAACCCTTTTAGTACCGCACTCCCACAGGTGGGGACAAAACACTCTAAATATAAGTATTTTGTCCCCAAAACGGGACTGGGGTCCTAAAAGGGTTAAGAGCTACGCGCGGTCCAGCCCCTTCGCCCCGATTCTTACGACAGACATACAGATAACATGGAGCGTGACAAATTTCGAAAGGAAACCTAAACGGCACCACCACCAGAGCGGAGCAGGTATCTCCCCACTACGTACTCCGAAACGCTCGTCGTGCAGGGCAGCGAGCATCAACCAAGGACGACCACCACTTACCGCGGGGAGCGATCAACAACTCAAAATATACTTTTTTTCACAACTTTTTTTTTTGTTGCGTCTTCGGCCCCCATCATTACGGCTGTGGCCTTGCCACCGCACTAGGCACTAGTATTAATAGTTAACATTCAAGCCTATATAGCGCCAGTTGCGTCATTGCCAGAACAAAGCGGCCCCGCGAATGTATGTGCAGTCCTCCGCGACAGCTGTCGGCCCGAAAAGTTTGGCTGCTCTGCTCTTCACACCCCAGAGTCACAGCGCAAGCTATAAACACGCGAAACAACATGAAAACCTTCGAGGGCACAAAATATCGACAAGCGCGTATATACGTCCGCAGGAGAGCCGTCGGCCAGAAACTTTGTCGCTCTTCTCTTCGCAGCAAGCGCAAAGGCCACAACCAACAGAAGCAAGGGTTGGCACAAGAAAAACGTCGACGAGTTTATGAATACGTAGACGGGACAGCGTGCAACAACTGAAAGGACTGCCAACACCAACAAACAGCACCTTCTCTTTTGCTTCTCGACGAACGCACACGCAACACCAAGCAGCAGCATCAGCAGCAGCAGCAGCAGCAGCAGCAGCAACACCAGCACATGAACCGTTTCTTATCGCTTACCAGGCACCAATCCGGCCGTAAATGGTACTTTAACATTGCTACTCAAACGGTTCTTGTGTTCACGTCCAAAAATTGGTACACCAGAAGTGTGCCTCGGCGTCTCCCCCCCTTCACTCCCAGCGTGTGGCACGGCCAACTCGCACCGTCTACGAACACATACAAGAGATAACAGCACCGACTGAAGGACACACAGCAGCGGTGTCGCCGAACTATGTGCGATATTTTCTTGTCTGGCCGCCAACCATTTACCCGCATGAAGGTGTTACGCGTGTTCTTCAAACCAGGCGTCGAGGCGAAACTTAAACATTACATACCCATCACAAGTTTAACGATACGCGATTAATACACTGCCCCGCACGACAACAACCACATCGAATGTCGCCCACGACTGCCCAAACTGCCCCCCCCCCCCCCCCTCCCCCACCTCGACTCCCACCCCGACCCCCCCCCGTCCCCTCAGCAGACTCCAAGGTGGCCTTACCAACTCGGTTTGCACCCATTTATCCACTGATTCGGGCTATTTTCATCCCTCGGCAGAAAATACGAGATTGCTGCCGTAATAGTCTTCATTGGGAAGGTTCTTCGTACAACGTGAGTAGACAGGCACCTCTGGAAAGGAGACGCGAGGAAAAGCTGGGCTCGCTCCCTTGGGTCATTTTGACTAGCAGGGGGCTGGGCTACGGCAACGCTAAGGCAACCGATCCGCTGGACTAGACTGCCATCACCAGACACTCCCTGGTCGAATGCATCCTGTAGACAGGCAGAACGAGCTAATCCATAGACGCAATTCCGAAAAGACCGATCAGATGCGGCAGAGCAAACCCACGGGGGTAGCCCACGGGGGTGGGGGAACAAAAAATACAGATACGTTGTTCGTTCGTACCCCGCAGAAAATACACGGGATGACTGTCGCCGTTCCCAGATGTAGCTTGCCAACGCAACGATAAATAAATGGCAAAACACGCTGAATTTACGTACCAGCTATGCTATATCCAGAACATGCTGCTTGCACAGCATGCTGAACCATAAACACGACCATTCCGATTGGTGTGCAGACGTCTCTTCTATCTATTGCCCACACGGCGCTGCGCGACCGCGCATGCTCCTCGCACAAAACAGACAGACTCACGGACCACGAACACGTACACGAAAATACCGACGGCAAACGAATACACCGACGGAAACACGAATATACCGACGGAAAACAGATGTACGCACAGAACCACGGATATGCCGACGGAACCACAATCATACCGACGGAACCACGAGTATACCGGCCGAACCACGGGTTTACCGACAGAATAAAAGGTATACCGATGAGCCGCGAATATACCGAAATAACCACGAATACACCCATAGAACCACGAACAAACCGACGGGATCACGAACCACGACGGAACCACGGATGTACCGACCGAGATGGGACGTGCCGAAGGGCCACGTCTTTACCGACGAAAAACCGCATGTATATACCGACGGGTCACGGGGCAACGCTGCGCGCCTCCTTCTCTTTGATGGCGAGGAGTCTCTCCAGCTGGCGGGACCGGAAGGAGTCCGTCTCGTCATTACCGATGGTGGCGATCGCGTTTGCTATCTGCGACGCAGTCCCCAGCGCAAGCATGTTTCGTTAAGCGAGTAGGGGGGGGTTAGTGTGATTTTTTTTTGGGGGGGGGGAAGGGGGCAGTGCACATTTTTCAGACGAAGGGGGGGGGGGGCTGAGCGCATTTTGTTTTCGCGGGGTGGGGCGGGGGGGGGGGGGGGGCGGGGGGCGTAGCGCACATTGTCTGGGGGGGGTGGGGGTTACTCGATAGGAGAGATGTACTCGATATCATGCATGGCCGTAGTCGTATGACCATAGACCCTCGCATCCCTACAATGCCGGGACGGAGCATGTCGGGTTTTCACCGATCAGGCAGACATTGCTTGCACCAAGCGCGAAGCGCCGTGAGGTGTCCGGCGAGTCGCATGAAGGGTGAGCTGCATCCTACTAAGAACCGCTCTTGAGGCGGACTTGCTTATATATATTATATGGACGACAGCTTCAATGAGTTGATTTAATTTCCGGTGTAGGCATTTCCAGAGACAGCAATGAATGGGAGTACTATGTAACTGCCTCTTGGGTGCCTTACCTTCAACACGACGTGATTCGATCATTCCCAATTTGCAAAAATAAAAATAAAAAAGGATCCAATTGTTGAGAGCGCCTTGCAGCGTGGGTAGACACAATTCGATGCGAGTCGACGAGGGAAGAAAAGGCTGAAATCTTCTCGCGATAAAAAGGAAGGCACGTACCGTAGCGGGGAAGGGGGGGGAAGAGCCTGTTATGTGACCTCGGATCTGAGTTACGAGTTGGAAGGAGAGAGAGAAGAGGATGGGCGAAAATAATAAATGGGATGCGCAAAAAAAAAAAAACAATTGTGCGGAGTAAAGGTAATTTACCTCGCACAAATGATCTACCTCGACAACCGGCTGTGGGCGACCGCCAAAAAAACAAAAACAAAAAAAAACGGTACCCTGGTTGTCTAGCTCACGTAATGAGCGGCATGTTTTACAGTGTCGTTGCCAACCGACGCAAACCCAACCTTAAAAAAATAGGGGGATGGGGGGGGGGGGGGGGGGGTAGCACATCTCTGGAATTAAGGCTAGGCTTTGGGTAAGAGGCGCAACAACACATGCCTCGCGCTTGATTGAACGAACGCGCTTTACCCCTCCGGACTGTAACAATACCAGTGCATGTATAGCCCATCCCCGAAGCTCATGGTGCGTGAGGAGGCACTATACGTACTTCCGTTATTACGTATGGTTCTGGCCGTGTATGTTAGTGGTCGGTTTTCCCCCCACCACACTCGTCTTGTACTTTGATTTTTCAGGACCGCTCTCTTGCGGAACAACAGAAGTAAAAGTCGGCGGTGAGTAAAAGGGTCGGACTGGCACCACCCTTGGTCCAGCGCTTAACCCTTTTAGGATTACAGTCTCGTTTTGGGGACAATTGGGGACAAATTACTTGGAATTTGAGTGTTTTGTCCCCAAAACGGGACTGGAGTTCTAAAGGGGTCTACAGGCCGTCGACCCCGGACTGTGCTTCTGATAGATGAAGCACCCTAATCACAGAGCTAAAAGGTCATCATCATCATCATCAGCAGCAGCAGCAGCAGCAGCAGCAGCAGCAGCAGCATCATCATCATCCTCAAAACCAAATTGCGGTTTGTTCCTCGCCCCTCTCGCAGAATAGACAGAGCACTACGCCCGCCTCGCAGCTATACACACCGAGCGGAACGAGTAAACGCGGCTGCGTCGAGACGAACGAAGCGTCGGCCTACAAATGGTTTGCTTGCCTGAAACCAAACTACCACCCTGCCGGGATTATTAGCTCCGTTTGATGTTCATGTCAGAGTCCGAACGGGTCTAACATTAACGGCCGGAGCGGCGTCGATTTAATACGCCTGGTATACTGTACTTGACACCTCCCTCTTATAAAGACAGCAGTGTAGCTGTCGCTAGGAACTCGCGCGCGAGCAGGATACTTATATAGTTTCGTTATCTTGCATGCGTTTTTGGTGGAAGAAGGTACGGAGTGAAACACCAACCGAACCCGACCCAACCCGAGAAAATTAATTGATTTGTGATTTTTTTGTTGTCGTGATTTCAGGGAGCGTGGCGGCGTTCGGCGGAAGCTTCAGGTCAACTCAAAACGGGGTGTCCCTCTTGTTTATGATGGCGCCGTCAACATGTTTTTTCTGTTTTTTTTTCTTCACAATCGTCTCCACCGGACAACCCAACTTCCCGGTACGAGTCGATTATTCCACTTATTTCTAACCCTGTATATAAACTCTGGCCGGGAACGTTATCCCAGTATAGTGTCTTGAACAGAGCCCAAATGTTTATTGAATTATCGGCCAGGGTGGTGTCTTACTGCTCGACTCACAAGAGACGTAGAACGCGTCTGCCCACTACGGCAAAATATCAGCAACACCCCGAGCTTTTTGCCTTTTGTTTTTTCACGCAACGCGTTTTTCACGACTATAAATACTGCGTGTTGGCAAAATACTCATGCGGCGGTAGAGCACCGGATCCAAATCAAGGTGGCAACTCAGTCGACCCCCGTTACGGTCGTTCATGAAATGAGTACACCCCTCTTCCCCCCCCCCCCCCCCCTGTCTACAGTCATACGACTACGGCCATGCATGAATGAGATCGAGTGCATCTCTCCTATCGAGTACACCCCCCCCCCCCCCCCCCGGACAACGCCTTCCCGAGGGATGCATGCAGCGAAAACGACCGGGTACGGAATGGAATACGGGCACCATGGGCACACCAAAAGACATAATAGCACAAACGTCCGACGAACTATACCCACTGACGAAATGAGGCGGCGTGATGGATGGGACACGAGACGCGTGCTACGCTTAGCCTACGCCAACAAAAAAAAATGCCGAATACTCTTCCAGTCTTGGTCGTCGCATCCAAGGCAAGTGTTACGGGGCTTAGATTGGGTAGGCGATTGGTTAACCCTTTACCTTTAGCTCAACGGACTATTACGGGGGGCCATAGTTAACAGGACCAAATATTGTTAGTAAAAATGGTTAAACATATAGGTTTTTATGTGCACCATAGGTCCTGTTAACTATGGTCCCCCGTAATAAGACCCTAACAAATAAATGGCGACGACGGCAGAACATGGGTCGTCGGTCGCGAGTTCGAATCTCACGTCCACCATGAAATCACTTTTTTAAGAAAAGTGAGTTTCCCCATGTATGTCAAGAATCTGAAAATACTTCTGGATCCCCAGAAATTGGAACCGCGTGTGGTGGCGCGTCGACCCATAAAATCCGGTCCGTTCCAGGGGGGGAGAGTGTTATGAGGCTTAGATTGGGTAGGCGATTGGTTAACCTTTCACCTTTAGCCCAACGGACTAAGACCCTAACATAAGTAAGTGCCTCATTGCAGAGAGGGGGAGGAGGAATGGATGGAGAAAGGGAGAGGAGTCGGCAATGACGGACAATGAGAAACGGCCTCTCCCCACCGATGGTATACCGTGCACCACCCGACGAAAAACACACACCAGGTATATTAGATCGTGCTCGGCCGGTTCCGTCGCGATTGGCAACCGACCTACCGACAGAAAAAAAAAAAAAAAAAGTGGGCCACGCGGCGCTGCCTGGGCATTGAAATTGTTTCGGAATGTCTGCGTTTTATTTTGTCTATTGCGTCCTTTCCAAGGCTGAGCGCGCCTCACCTCTGCCATTTCCTTGCACCGCGCTATCTGCAAACATTTATCCGCGGTGAAGCCGGGCACCTGGGAGGACGCGAGGGGGAACACAACAAGCGGCAGAGACGAAGTCCACGACAAAAATGGGTTTTACATTTTGGCATACAGCAGTAACAAATATTGTATCCACAGCAGTGCTGGAGTTTTAAAGCTACGGACACGATCAGCGGATGAAAGGATAACATTTTCGAGAAACAGCAGCGACGTATCTGCGGTGGCGTTACCGCCGAGCTACAATGCATGCAGTACGTGGGTCAGCCAACGAGGAGAGCCTACTCTGAACCGTCGTTGAACAAACCTTGAGCGCAGGCTATGATATAGAACTTCGTGCAGAGATCGCCGCTTAGTACGACATTTAATCCAATTGTCTTATTTAGGGGGAACCGTAGATAATAGGACCGAAGGCACACGCAAAAAAATGGTTTCTTCTCTCGGGAAAGTTGTGAGTGATCAATGTCGAAGATCATGCTGCACATTGTCGGATGGCAAGAGAAATAATACTATATTCACTAATTTTTACTAACAATATTTGGTCCTATTTACCATGGTACCCCGTGGAAGCGTCGCCCGAAAAAGGAGCCCATGGTTTTCATATGTAGTGTATAACCCTTGAACGACCTTGAGCATAGGCTATTATTATATACGATTAAGTGTATCGCTCGCTGCTGAGCTCAATTTCTTATTCCAGTTTTCTTAGGGTCTTCCAAAAAGGGAGCCTTGGTGTGTGTTTTTCTTTTTTGTAATTTCCTATTTATTTGTGGCCCCTATATTACCGCTCGTGGTGAAACCGTCCGCATCTGGTGAGGGGAAAAAAAATCGCGAGGCCATCCTTACTAAGCACTACTGCTACTGCACGTAGGCATGGTGCTTGCGCGACTTCATTTTTTCATACGTGCGTAAAAACCGCACTCCGCTCTACCAGAGGTGGAGAGATGTGTTGTAGGAGCCGGGCTGTGTCCTGTGACAGCGTCTGCCTGGCATGCTTCTTGTTGCACGCATAAATGAAACGCCGGGGCGAGTGCCCCAGGAAGGGTTGATGGTTACATGTTTAGCGCTCAACTACCCGCCGGCCTGCTTCATGTCACGTGACTGGATACGCCAGTGGGTGGTACCGCTTGTTCGTTTTCTCCCACCGAGATCCACTCATGTTGCAGCCTGCTTTGTGACCACAAGCAGGATTTCGGGAAGATGGCCTGACGTGGGAACATCACCGTCGTCATGATGATCATCATCACCATCATCATCACCACCATCATCAAAATCATCGTCATCACCATCATGATCATCATCATCATCATCATCATCATCATCATCATCATCATCATCATCATCATCCTCATCATCGTCCCCGCTCGCTCGCTCGCACGCACGCCCGCTCGATCGGTCGATCGCCCCGTCGCTCTCGCGCGCCGCGGTTCTTGTACGTGTATTTATTATGGCCACCCACTGCTGTAACAATACTATTGCGGGGAACCATATTAAATAGGACCTACGGTACACACAAAAACCTACACATTTCGCTATTTTTACAAACAATATGTGGTCCTATTTACTATGGTCCCCCGTATTACCTGGAAGCGCTGGTTTTTAGGGGACGCTTTTAGCCTATAAATAATTTCCAAAGGCGTGGTCTGCACTTCCGATTCGAGGTCCATCACCTCCGATGCAGAAGCGGCGCGGTACGCGCGTCTTTGGGCCGTTTTTCTGGTCGGCTTTTGGGGGGATCATGGTTACCTTCCTGCTCTTCGAATCTCACCGTGCCGCATGCCGCATTCGATCTCCACGGCGGGCCCTCCCCTCGCCACGCGCTATATAATTTCAGGAAAGTTATGAGTGATCAATGTTGAAGTTTCATGCGGCACATTGTCGGATGGCAAGGGAAATAATAATAATATAGACATGTACAACAGAGTTCCTCCAGCGGGGGGAGCAAAAAAAAAGAAAAAGAAAACGAAGTACATCCTCCTATATACCCGCCCGGTATATCGTTCTTTTTTAGGCGGAAATATAAAGACCACTTTGTCTTCATATTAACGTCTAAAATGTCATTATATTCCCGTCCAAGAGTAGTATTAAGCAGCATGGGTGACGCCGGGGTGGACCCCCCACCAAATTTGCTCCAGGTGTCTTGCCCGGCCGTGGTGTGGGTGGGGCGGGGAACAAATGAGAGGGATCAACCAAAGATGCGGTGCCCTTTTTTACCTCTTGCAAGCGGCAGTCGAAAGACGATCACGACTTGTAATTTTACGTAAAAATATACCAGGTACAAAAAAAAGAGGGGGTTGTACTGTATGTAATCAAGTATTTTTCGCAAAAAAAAGGACGATAACGTCTGTGGTGTTCGTTAGAATCTGTTACCTTATGTTGTATGCTTCGAAGTACTCGATAGCAAAAATTACATTTTTGATCCATGCCGTCAGCAGATAAATTCCGCGAACGAAGTGGGAGAGCGGGTCAACAGCCAGTGGAGCGCCTCCCTCCTCCGTTGACGGACCAACGAACGAAAGAACGAACGAACGAACGAACGAACGAACAAGCGGCAACAATGACACACATTCAGCAGAGACCTAGCACACCAGACTCACATTGATCATTTGAGCGATGAGCGACGGCAGGTCCGAGGTTCCAAGAATGCCTGACTCGATCTCGTCGTCCCCGCCCGCGCTCTTGGCATTCTTCCGAGGCCCTCCCTGCGAGGGGCAGTGGGGCGACGGCGAGGTCAACTCGACGCTACCAACAAAACAAAACTTCGAGCCGTGTTGTTTTATCGATCGACCGTGGACCACGCGCCCCCAGCCCCGTTGGGTGCGTGTATTCGTCTACGGTACTTGTCGTGGTTGCTGCAGCTTCCCGATTCCAGAACGATCTCGTGAAAACGTTTTGTGGGGTAGAGAGCGTCGAAAACGTTTTTTTTTTTGCCGTGCTTTTTCACATACTCGAACCGCGCCCGGCACGACGCGCTTGAGTGAGTGAGCTCCTGCGAACAGGCGGAAAATATGCCACGGGCCGGTGTATTCACACACACCCCGCGCACACGGATATCGAAGCCGCCGCGCGACCATCTCAGAGGCCGTATTTTCTCGGCGCCGAAACAAACAGGAGCCTTATGCGAATACCATACCTGTAGTTACTCTTCTATATTACACCTTCACCGACTATTTGAAGCAAACGTTCGGTTTTGGTGAGGCCTCCTGCCCCAGTCGGAGGTCCAGGCTTTCTAGTACGGGGGGCCATAGTTAATAGGACCTGTGGTATACATAAAAAACTATATATTTAACCATTTCTACTAACAATATTTGGTCCTATTAACTATGGTCCCCCACAATAGCACTGCAGCCTCTTCCGTTCCACCCTCTAGAATGGGTTCAGTTGGCTGGCCCTCGATTTTCAGCAAAATTCATATTTGACTACTGTAATTCGTAGCGATACGTCTTAGGTCTTAAGGCAGACAGCACCCACGCCTCAAGGGGGCCCTCAACTTTCAGGAAACATAATATACTCATGATTGCATCAAGCGTCGTCCAACTTTGGCGGCAGCAGCTCCTCTGTATACCGCACTCCTAAAACCTCGCCCTCGCCCTCCTCCCCTCACCTCCACGTCTTCCGCCGGTCGCTTAGCACTGCTCTTTTCCGGCGACGACCCCGACTTCGAGCTTCCGCCCTCCGCGGCCGGGCTGGCACCGCCATCATCGCCGCGCGAAGAAGGAAGCAGAACGGTGGCAGCAGCAGCGGCAGCCGCCGGCGAACCGTCCGCGGCGGCCAACGCGGCACCTCGCGACCCCGCCCGCGCGGAGCACCGCATCTGGTGCGAGGCTGCCGCGGCGGCTTTTCGTGAGGACCGGCGCTGCTGCTCGACCGGCGCCGCCGCTTCGGTGGTGTCCGAGGCTGTAAGTTTCGATGAGTCCTGTCCCTCATCCTGCTCCTCCTCCTCCTCCTCCTCTGCCGCCGCCGCCGCCGCCCGTTCCACCCTACAGGCGCGAGCGGCCCTGGTCTCGCGCGTCTTGGAAGGTGTTTGGGGTCCCGTCGCACCCTCCTCCTCCTCCTCTTCCTCCTCTGACTCCGCTCCCTCGTTCACACTACCGTCAGCCTTCGGGCTCGATTCATCCTGATTCCCCTTCTTCTCGGTCTGCGGAAGTCCTTTCTCCGTGGTTTGCAGCAAAGGCTTCTTGCCGCTGCTGCTGGGCTTGGAAAATGTTAGTCCGGCGACGGTACCGGCGGCGAAGGCGGTGGCGGTGGCTTCGGTTCCGGCGACGGCGATGGCGGCGCTGATCGCAGCGGCTTCTTCGGGGGTACCCACCTCGAACGGCGAGCATTCACGTACGCGAGGGTCGTGTGGGAGTTGTTGGCTGTCGCTGGTGCTTTTTTTCGCGGGGTCAGAACTCTCGGGTACCGCCGCCTCCGCTGGCACCGGTAAGCGCGGGTCACTCTCTTCGTTTTCATCTCCTTCCTCGGATTCGGTGTCATCGCCGGACACAGTACCCGCGCCGCTCGCCGTGGCCGGAGGCGCCGCCGGAGGCACCGTCGCGGGTGCGGGACGCTTGTTATCGGAGACAAGACCGGCGCCCTTCTGAGCCGGCGCTGATTGCCACCCGGTGGTTATGTTTTGCGTACCCCCCCCCGCTGACGCCGCCGTCGCCGACACCTGCGGTGCCTCTACAGTGTCGGTCGCGGGTGGCGGCGCTCCTCCCCGTGGCGCGTCGGGTAGTGACGGTGCTGCTGCTGCTGCTGCTGCTGCTACTGCTGTCATCCTGCCGCTCTGGGGTTTCGCCCCCGCCGCCGCTAACCTCCCAACCATGTGCTTTGCGGCTGCCTCCGCCGCCGCCATCTTTGCGGCCGCGGCCACCGTGGCTGTCTCTGCCGGCGTCAAGATGGCGAGTCGGGGGGAATCACCCGCGGTGCCGGCCGCCGTCGCTGCAACCACTTGCGTAACTCCCGTCGCCGACGCCGCCGCCGCCGCTGTCGCTGCCGCCGCCGCCGCCGCCGCCGCACTAGCGCGTTCGGTCTTGGTTTCCTCTATCTCCGCCGGGGCTGTTCCTGATCCGCCCACCTCGCCTCTCACGCGTGGTTCAACAAAGGTAAATCGCGACGCTTTGGCTACTATCTGCTTCGTGAGCCTCCTCGCCACCTCTTGGAAATTGCGCTGTCGTGCGTTCTCTTGAACCTGACAACGCACACAACACAACAAAGCAGAGACATTGAAGGAAAGCGAGAGCGTTGGCTGCGAGGGAAGAGAGCCACCGCGAACATGAGTGAGGGAGAATATCGCTCCGAAGGAACGATCGATGGGTTGAACCCAGCATCAGTGGCATGAGGAAAAACAATCGGTGGTCAATCTCTTCCTATCATCACCCCAAAAACGAGTCCAATCTACAGGTCGTTCCAGGTACGTAGTGTCCCCCCCCTACCCCCCCCCGAAGCATTACATTCAGTTCTGCGAGGGCTAACATCCCACGCGTTCGTTGCTCTTTCCAGCGTGACCAATCTTTCGGTCGAGAACCTGACCACGACAAAAGCCGCCCACCATGCAGCCTGAGGGCAACTGTACCGTGTGACGGGGGACGGCACTTGTCACGGTGCAGGCCTCCGGAGATTCGGCCGGCCTGCCGCTTGCACCTCCGCGCCTCTGCCGCGTACACAGCGCAAGACTGTAAAAAAAAATCCGTCTGCATACCCGCCCCAAAAAACGGCGGGGCTGTAAGTTGGCTGACTATAAGCCGCCGACTACGTCATTGGTTGGCTAGGTATTACGGCTGTGAGTTTGGCCGACTATAAGTTGCCCACTAGTTACTAGTTGGTTAGGTATTGATTGGCTGTGAGTCGGCTGACAATAAGCCGCCGACTACTTTATTAGGTGCCTAGGCAGCGGCTGTGAGTTGGCTGATAAGAATTTGCCGACTAATTACTATTACGGGGGACCATAGTTAATAGGACCTATGGTATACATAAAAACCTATTAATAGTATATATTTAACCATTTTTACTAACAATAATTGGTCCTATCAACTATGGTCCCCCGGAATACCTGGTGTTGGTTAGACACTGATTGGCTATGTGAGTTGGCTGACCATAAGCCGCCGACTTAGCTATTATTCATAGTTGGCTAAGTATTGGTTGTGAGTTGGCCATCTACCGGTTGCCGGCCTATTACTAGTTGGTCAAGTATTGATTGGGTCACTTGTTGGCCAGGTATTGGCTGTGAGTAGGCTGACAATATTTGAAAACCGCCCGCTAAGTTATTCTGTTGGCTATTAATAGCAGTTAAAACACGTTTGTTTTATGCGTGCGGAAAAAAGGCGGAAAGTCATGCGTCCTTGTATCCGACTGCCGCGTTTTTGCGACTCGACGTTGCGTGCTCATTGACAAAGCCTACATGAGTCAGCTTGGTTGACGTACTTCGTCACCCAACTATTGCAGGATAACATACGGTAGAAATCAGAACCAAATATGCTCAGTAAAAATACTGCAACATATATATATATATATATATATATTGTCTGTATCATGGATCCTGGTCACTATGGCCCTCCGTTACAACATCTCTTAATAGCCGTCAAGTCAAGTCAAGTCAAGTCAAGTCAAGTCAAGTCAAATCATGCCTTAAGGCCTTATTCAGAGATATTAACAAAAACAGGCACCCACCCCCACTGTCTCTCCCCTCTTCTGCGTGCGACGTTAAATCACCCACCTGATACAGCGCCAGGCACGTCGCTCGCCGCTGCGCCTCCGCGTCCATCACAACGTCCCCCGCAGGACCCGCCGACTCTTCCTCCGCCCGAACGCCCCCTGTCCCCGCTTCACCAACACGTACCTCGGGAGTTCCATCAGCGGCGGCGGCGTTATCCGTAGCCCCATCTTCTTCGCCGCGATTTTCAGCTCCCTCGCTCCCCCCGCCGCTACCGCCTGCGTCCGAGCTAGCAGTGCCTCCCGGTGCCTCCACCGAATCCTGGCCAGCGTTAGCGTCGCCACCGTGTGCTGCCTCGGCTTCCTGACCATCTCCCAGTGGCGGTGGAGGAAAGGACGACGGAACCGAGGGCGCAGCCGTGAGGTTTGGCGGCGCGGCAGCGACGCCGGGGGCAGGCTTGGTCGGCGCCGGGGGGGGGTGCACCGGTGCCGCCGCCGGAGCGCTCCCTACGGGAGGAGCGTCCTTAGGGGCGAGAAGCTCAGGGGCGTTGGTGACGAGCGTTGGTGTTCCCGCGGCCGGTTGCGCTGGTGATGGTTTCGCTACGGCACCGGCGGCGGCGGCGGCGGCGGCGGTGGGATTAAAGGGGACGACGGAGGAAACGGCGGCGGGGGGCACCGTGGTGGGCGGGTATACCGTTTCCTGCTGAGCGCTCCGGAATAGGAGCACCGACCCGTGCGAAAGGCCGGCCTCCTGCACCGTCTTCTCCCCACCGAAACGGCGGACTTCTTCGGGCGCAAGCTGCTCGAACACCTGTGATTTTTACAGGGGGCGCAAAAACGACAAAGGCGGAGGCGGGGGGAGGGTGCGGGGGTTACTCGATAGGAGAGATGTACGCGATCTCGTGCATGGCCGTAGTCGTATGACCATAGACCCTCGTATCCCTACAATGCCGGGACGGAGCAGCACTTCGGGTCTTCACCGGGAAGAAGGGGGGGGGGGGGGGGGCGTACCCATTTGCTGCTTGCCTTAGTCATTGGGCCGTTGACCACGCGTCCCTTTCGAGACGGAGCACCGGTCCTATTTCTAAACGAGACACCTCCAACATATGGGCGCT
This sequence comes from Nereocystis luetkeana, assembly GCA_031213475.1. Classification (NCBI taxonomy): domain Eukaryota; class Phaeophyceae; order Laminariales; family Laminariaceae; genus Nereocystis; species Nereocystis luetkeana. The sequence continues at coordinate 9,316,018 of JARUPZ010000006.1, forward strand.
CGTTACATTCTTTCGAACTATTGCATGAGTGAGTAGGGGGCGGGGGGTGGTGGTTGGGTGACCGCTGTCCGGCCCCGTTCTCCACATAGTTCCTGAAGCCGTTCTCCACATAGTACCCCTGTTACATCCCACTCACTGTTGGGGGGGAAGTTACTTGGAATTAGAGTACCATCGTTTTTTGCCGACGTGAAAAGGTCAAGTATTGGCGTGGAGACGGCGGTGGGGAAGGGTGTGTGCAAAGAGCGGGAAAGGGAGGAAGGGATGTGGAGGAGTGCCTCTCCCTTCCCTTCCCTTCTCTTCCCTTCCCTTCCCTTCCCTTCCCTTCCCTTCCCTTCCCTTCCCTTCCCTTCCCTTCCCTTCCCTTCCCTTCCCTTCCCTTCCCTTCCCTTCCCTTCCCTTCCCTTCCCTCCCCTCCCCTTCCCTTCCCTCCCCTTCCCTTCCCTTCCCTTCCCTTCCCTTCCCCTCCCTTCGCTTCATTTTCATCTTTCAGTTCCCTTTGTTTCTCGGAACGTACGCGACAAGGACGGACTGATTTGCGGGCCGCGCCGAGAGCTTCCTGACATCGCCTGACAGCCAATTCAGCAACATTGCTCAAACCGCACACGCCTCTCAAAATTATTTAAATTATGGACCAACACAAAAAAACGACGCTGTCCAAAACACATGCACATATTCACGACTACCGCTCCCTCCCCGCAGACGTAAGTACTACTCGAGCAATACTTGTAAATATTCAAGCGGCCGTCCTTTACTTTTCCCGGCAGATTGGCGCACCACGAAACGAGGTGTGACACCTACGCGTCATGGTGGGCATACGTGAGATGTCGTCCACAAGCGCTCTTGTACGCTGACGAGCGAACGCGAGCTTCCATTCTTGGCAGAGCGCCAATAAGATGGGGACCTCCTTTCAAGTTGCCGGACGCGCCCGGCCCCTGCGGTAGAGCACTCCTTGAAATCACTACCAGGGCTGTGCACGGAAAGGTCCGGTTAAACCTAGCGGGTCAGGCCGGGTCGAGTCGGGTCGGGTACGGGTGGCCCGACCCGATCTGTGAGAGGTTTCAAGGCCTCCTGATCCGACCCGACCCGACCCGACCTGACCTGACCCGACCTGACCCGACCCGACCCGACCCGACCCGACCCGTGAGAGTTAAAACAAAAAAAATCCTTGACCCGACCCGTGGGTCGAGTCATGAAAAACACTCGTGAAGAGCCAAATCACGGCAAAACCAAGAGGACAAAAAAACATTAAAAAAAAAACGCAGCAACTTGGTTGGGTAGGGTTGTGTTGGGTTTAGGTCCCTACCTCGTTCCTTCCACCATCAACGCAACACGAGTTGACCACAGTAGATGCAGCATATCCTGCTCGACGGGTTCTATCGTAGCGAAAGTTTACTCTATACATACCGTACTTATTCACCTCGAGGTTGATGGTGTCCGGAAGGTGGGCAAGGTTCCGAGCGATGGGCACAAGCTCGCATCCCCGATCAGATTTGTGCGCCATCGCCTTGCCAATAAATACGAACTCCGGCTCGCTGCCGGATGGCCGTTGGTGGTGAAGGGCATCGAGGATTGCAGATTGATGGCCGTTGGTGCGCGCCGCGAGGATCTTTCCGGGAGGAGAGGGAGAGACGGACGGACAGAGGGTAGCAAGGGATTCGATCACGCTCTACACGAAGTAAACACACATCTGCTGTACGTGATTTCGGAAATCGACGAGCACCACCGTCCTGTTCGGTCCGGTCAAAAAAATAATTTACATGTCCCGCCCCGTCCCGTCATCATAAACAAAATACCCCTCCTTCCGTCCTGCGCTGTCATGAAAAAACAAAAAAACTCCTAGTCTTGCACCGTCCCCCGTCCGGTTGACACTGTTTTAATTAATTGTCTTGTCCCGTCCCGCCCGCAACAACAGCTGTAGCTACGACATGCATTGTACCGAAGTTGTGTCATGTCACGAACGAATCAGAGCTGCCCAGGGTTGCGCCGAAGGCCATGTCACTTGGCGAACGAATCTATTGTCCAGGGTGCGCCGTCCAGAGTTCAGCACACATGATCTGAAAAAAACGATACTTGAGTCCGGAATTTTGATGGGTACCTCTTCTTCTCTTTTCCAGAAAAAAAAAGGAATCGAGCCTGGAGACAAGTGACGCGGAGGACACTCATCCGATTGCGACACAAACACTACGCACAATGCTTGCACTACTGTAAAAAAAACGCCTTAAGTTTCCTCCCTTATTGACCTCGTTTTTTATTGTTTCAAGTAATCCTCCGGCGGTTCGGCAAGATCAAAGCTTCTTTGACCCTTTTAGGGTCATTGCAGTCCCGTTTTGGGGACAAACTGCTCAGAGAACTAAAGTGGTTTGTCCCCCAAACGGGACTGCGGCGCTAAAAGGGCTAGAGGATTCGCCAACACCTCCCAATGTACAAAATACTTGCCGCGTGTCAATTTAACCCGTCAGCCCCACCGCAACAGCAGCAACCAGCTGCTTCTCACAAGATGTACCTCGGGGCGGGCGTAAGCACGCTGACTCGGCCTGACCCCGCGAGAGGAGCAGCTGCGGCGAGAGATAGCCACGGTACAACTCCACACTACTTCCCGAAGCGAAACCTTTGTCATCGTAGATTACGGGGGGTACGTGGGCACCTCAGAACGAAGGGTTCATTCACACGCCGTCTGTCGCTCACCCTCCTGTCGATCTTGAGGAAGACGAGGTAAACCTCGTTGGGTAGCTGCGCGTAAGCCCTCCCGGACAGCAGCAGCTCTCCCGCTTCCTTAGGCGGCAAATCCCCCGGAGCCGCACGGCGCCGGTCCCACACCTCCGGCAGCGAGTCCACCTCTTCGAGGTAAATGTGATATTGGGGACGGTCTCCCAAAGCCTGGTAGGCGGTAGACGGGAGGGGGGGGTTGGGAGGAGGGAAGGGGAGAGGGTGTACTCGATAGGAGGTATGTACTCGATCCCATGCATGGCCGTAGTCGTATGACCATAGACCCTCGCATCCCCACAATACCGGGACGGAGCACGTCGGGTTTTCACCGACCAGGCAGACATTTGCTTGCACCAAGCGCAAAGCACCGTGAGGTGTCCGGCGAATCGCATGAAGGGGGAGCTGGGTCCTACTATGAATCGCTTGTGAGGCGGACTTCCATGTGGATGGCAGCTTCAATGAGTTGGTTTCATTTACGGCGTAATAATTTCCAGAGACAGCAATGAGGGGAGGGGAGGAGGGGCGTACTCATTGGTTGCTGGCCTTAATCATTTGACCATTGACCACGCATCCCCTTCGAGACGGAGGACCTGGTGGGGAGGGGGGAGGGGCTCGGAGTTATGCTTCTCAAGTTATCAGACCCTTGAACGGGAAAAAATGGAAATGGGGTATGTTTTTCAAAAGACATGATATCCCACGGAAAAAGGATGCCCAATTATTAATATCTTCCCGTGGCGTAAGGCCGTTATTTCTGACGACTTGGAAGGCGGTCTCGTCTTAGGAGGGGGAGGGGAGGGGGGATGAATATTCAATTGCCTTAATTTTTTCAAGTTTGTGTCGTCGATATGTACAATGTACAACAGCAGGAGCCCCCAAGGGAGTGAATGGCAGCGTACTTTGCGCTCCACTCCGTCTTTCCACCAAAAAACATTGTCTTGCGGGGTAACAGCCGAAATGCGTCCCCTAAAAGTCGACCGCAAGCGGCCGCACCCACCAAGCGGGCACCGCCACTGCCACACGCACATGACAACCTGCTGCATCTGCGGGTGATATCAGTAGTGCTTCACTAGTTGGGCCAGCTTCGACAACACGGTTGAACGTCATGACGCTCTCTCCTCTTTTATTATTTTATTCGGATAAACTTCTGAAAATATTCCCACGAGCGCGGCAGGATCTGCGGATGGTTCCAGTAGCGTTTTTACTACTTTGGCCCGGCTTCCAAAAAATGGTTGATGGCACACTCTCTCCTCATGACATCCTCGTTCTGCTAAAATTCCGAGAAATTGCCCACGCGGTCTGGGGTGTCTAGGGTTAGGGTCAGGATGTTAGCGTTCATTAAACGTCAAGCGTCTTACTCAACCATTTTTTGGAAGCTCGGCCTATTGCTATTCATAGGTGTATTGTACCTGGTAACTCTACGACAGCCCCCGGCGCTTCCTTCCCCTCCCTCACCTCGCATATCGTCATCTGGAGATGCTGCGGGAGCAGGGCTGCCACCGGGCGAATTGCCCCCGCGCTGCGCGGCATGCACAGCCATGGCCTGCAGCTGACCAGCGGCACTCCCGTAAGTTCGGACACCTTCTGAATCTGCATTGGGATCACACAGCAAGGCGGGGGGGGCGGGGGGCGGGGGCGGGCGCAAGGATCATAATTCGAGAGGGCGAGAGTTGTTTATTTCTGTTTTTTAATCTGCATGTGGACAACAAATCAGGGAAGGGGCGAGGGGTGGGGCGGGGGGGGGGGCGAGGACAATACTATTATTTGAGGGAGTGGCCCGGTAAAGGGTTCGAGAAGCCTTGGCACGTTTGTTTTGTACCTCTAAGCTGTGTTCTAGATGGTCGGGAGGGGGAAATAGCGACGGATGGGGAACACTTGCACAACAGTCGCAGCAAGGAGCAGCGGTCTGTGGGGGAAAAAAAAGGGCCCGCCTAGTCATCCACCCTCCTACCCATCCACCCACTCACACCTGAGCACGCAACTCAGATAGGGCCACCAACAGCGAACGTCAGCGGTAGGTCAACTTTTCACGCCTCGGATAAATCGTCTACAGACCATACTGATCATACAGATAATCGATGCCCACAGTTCATGACCTAGTCGATTCCCACAGTTCACGATCTAGGCCTTTTGAGGCAGACACCTTCCTAATCATGTTGCCTTTTGAGGAAGATACTTTCCTAATCATGTTGCCGAGTGGGAGAGTACTATCGTACGGGGACATGTTTCCTGCTACAGTAGGTTGGATCTGTACCGTACTGCACAGATCCTACACAGCATATCATAACGGGCAGGTTAGGATCTCTAGAAGATCTGTAGATGATCTATCTGTAGATCATCGTCTGTAAGAGGTGTGCAAGGTTAGCCAAGGTTTCCTCTGCACCCACCTGCACAATCAGTGAATGCCGCCGTGTGCGGAAAAACCCATGGCACAGAACTCCCCCCCCCCCCCGCCAATCTACGTCTCGAAAAGGGATGCGTGGTCAATTGGTCAAATGACTAAGTCAAGCAACAAATGAGTACGCCCCCCCTCCCCCCCCCCCCACCCCCCCCCATCCCGGCACGCATACGTCTCTGCCTCACCCCATTCGAAAATCTACAAAACTAATAGAAGGCGCACAGCGAAAGAAAAAAAGAAATACATATACCAGTATTCAGATTAGACCACCTCTGACCGGCAGGTTAAGGTCTACTCCTACGGGGGACCATAATATAGTAAATAGGGCCTACGGTACACACGAAAACCTACATACTTACCTACTTTCATTAAAAATATTTGGTTCTACTTACTATGGGTTTACCTACTTTTGCTAACAATACTTGGTCCTATTTATTACGGTCCCCCGTATTTTAGAAACTATTATCTGCACCAGATCGTGAGCTGTCCGACGAGTAAAGCTCACCACATAGAGGAGCTGGTCGTGCTTGAACGACTTAGCGGGCAGACACGTCCTCCAGTCCGCGAAGTCTCCGCCGCCGCCCCGCCCGGTGACGCTGCGAGCGAGGTCGGCGTCGGTGGCCACCCTGAAATACGCTTCCCTCACGTCTATGATCTTAACGCTGATGCGGACGAATCCTGCCAGGGAGAGAAATTTGGAGGCGTTTTCGTGACGAAGGGAAAAGGGGGAGGGGGATGGTCGGTGCGACGGGCATGGGGGGGGGGAGGGGAGTAGAGCGGGGGGACTGCACTCCCTTTTGAGGGGCTATATATATACTCAGAGTTAGAGCTAGAGTTAGATATACTTAGTTTAACCCTTTTAGGACTGCAGTCCCGTTTTGGGGACAAACCAGTCAAATTCTAAGTAGTTTGTCCCCCAAGAGAGAGAGAGAGAGAGAAACATATTATGGCGACGTACCCTGAGGGTCGATGAAGATGTTGCGCTGAGCCATGATGTAGTCGTGCTCGAAAGCCCGCGTGTAACCGAAATCCGTAGCCTGGGCGTTGAACTTATGGAGCAGGAACTGGGTCTTGTTCGGCTCCACCTGCTTCACAGGGCCGAAAAATCACAAAAACAAACAAGCAAACACCCCGCCCCCACAAAAAAAAAAGGTAAAGATGGGGCCGGCACGGGCAGAGAAGAAAAACGCCTACGACAGACTTCACGTCCCACCCGTGGAAGAACCGCGGGGGGCTTCCGCAAAACACACGACCCCAAGAACGATTTTCCATCGCCTGCAGAAGCCACGCCTCGCCAGCGCCAACCGCTGAAGGGAGTGTCACAAGAAAAAATCCCTGAACGCCGGGGGGTGTTGAAAAAAAAAAGACCCCTAACGCGGAGGGGGGGGGGGATGTCGCAAAAAACGGCCTCCCAAACGCGGGGGGGTGTTGCGAAGAAATGACCCCCAAACCGTGGTGGCTTATGCAAGAAACGACATCATGTACAGAAAAAAAGTAGCCATCGACAGCAGAGGCTAACGCCTACGAGGTACCTGGTACGCCCCACCCACAGCAACCGTGGGGGGTGTTTTGTCCCAAGAAATTACCCCCAAAAGGCAGGAAGGGGTGGCGCGTGAAAAAAAGACCCTCAAACCGGGGGGGGCTTCGGGAAACAAATACGAACCCTACAGGGTTTTCCATCGACGACAGAAGGCAACCGCAGGGGGGGGGGCGTGTCGCAAGAGAGACGATCCCAAAAATGCAGAGGAGGGGGTGTGACATAAACGACCCCCAAACCCTGCGGGGGGTCGCCAAAAAAACGATCCGAAACCGGGGAGGGTCTCGCTAAAAAACGGCCTTAAATTGGTTGCAATCGTGATGGTGTAATAGTGTCCGCTGCGTGACCCCACATAGGCAAAAATTGAGAGAGGTAGAGAAATAGGGCAAACATAGTAGATGGGATGAAAAACAAGAAATAATTATGATGATTGTAATAATACCAATATTGACAATAATAATGATGATAATATTAACAACAACAACAACAACAACAACAACAATAACAATAATAATAATAATAATAATAATAATAATAATAATAATAACAATAATAACAATAATAATAATAATAATAATAATAATAATAATTAATCATAATAATAATAATAATACTAATACTAATACTAATAATAATAATAATAATAATAATAATAATAATAATAATAATAATACTAATACTAATACTAATACTAATACTAATAATAATAATAATAATAATAATAATAATAATAATAATAATAATAATAATAATAATAATAATAATAATAATAATAATAATAATAATAACACTAATAATAATTAGAAGAAAAAGAAGAGGAAGAATAATGGAAACATCAACTTCGCGCAAGTCACAGATGCCCTGGTTTGAACCCCCTGGAGGCTTACCGGATTTTGAGGGTGTTTCGGGCCCACACCGTGCGGTCTGTAGCACAGCAGCTGCATGTTGCTACCGCCTGGGGCTCTCTCGACTGGGCTCGCTTCAATCATCGCGTATTGTTGTTGTTGTTGTTGTTGTTGTTGTTGTTGCCGAGTTGATGTTGTTGCCGAGCTGTTGTTGTTGTTGTTGATGTTGATGTTGTTGTTGGTTTCGTTGCTATTGTTGCTGTTGTGCTTGTTAGGATCGTGGTTGCTATTTATTGCTGTTGCTGCTCTTGTTGATGACGTTGTAACTGTTTTTGGGTTGTTGCTGCTGGTAACGCTGTATAACCATGTTCCTATTGGTGTTACTACGGGGGAACATAGTAATCAGGACCGAATATATATGCTCAGCAAAAACACTGAAACATGTCGGTTTTAGCGTACATGATGGGTCCCGATTTGCTGTGGTCCTCCGTGATAGTGCTGTCCTTCCTCGGCGCTACTATTACGGGGGACCATAGTTAATAGGACCAAATATTGTTAGTAAAAATGGTCAAATATATAGGTTTTTATGTATACCATAGGTCCTATTAACTATGGTCCCCCGTAATACTATTGCTGTGACTGCCGTCGTTAATTTGTTTTTTATACTGTCGTTAGTTACGTTGGTTGTCTTCAACCATCGTCGACCCCCCCCCCCCCCCCCCCCGCGCCCTCCCGCTTCTCCCATACTCCTGTTAGGCGAGGCCTCGGACCACCCACGCGGGCAGCTCTCGCGCGAGCCGCCGACCGACTTGACCACGCCTCGTCTACAAAGCACGAGCTACCCCCCCAAACCAAGGGACCGACGGCAAAAAATTGACACACGAAACATATCTTATCCATGGAAAGTGCGGTGAGCTTAACCCTTTCAGGACTGTTATTAATAGGACCGCAGTCCCGTTTTGGGGACAAAGCACCTAGAATTTTGAGTGGTTTGTTCCCAAAACGGGACTGCAGTCCTAAAAGGGCTAATAAAGCTTATTTTTTTACATTTTTACCTATCCGTCGGAGAAACTAAAAAAAAAAACAGCAACAGCAACAACAACAACAACACCGAGAACCGGCCGCCACCACGCGTGCGTGAAATGAGTTTGAGTCGCGAGCGCGGTGTGGCTACAGACCGAGCGCGCTCCCCCGCCCGACTGGCAGGGATGGGGGGAGTTCCAATGGCCGAGGCGTCTACTAACTACTACGAAAGGAGGCACGAGTAGTTGCTGCATGTGGATTAACAGTACACGTTTTACTGATCATTTCCTAGTTTTTTTTGTGTTACTATTGTATAAAAGTAACAAAAAAACATACACATGAAGTCGAAAATGTCGTCGAAACTCCTATTTGCAAGCCGCGTGTTGATGCTACGATCAAAGCGTACTACTATAAATACTGCACACGAGGTATTCAAGTCCTCTCTTGGAACAAAAAAAAGATGTTCTTGTCCGCACAAACAAGTAGAAGACGCACCGGGTACACATGTTATTTATGCTGGGTGAAACAAAACAGGGTTTCGTCTTCGGGTCTGGCGGGACTCACGTGGTACGCGGCGTCCCAGGCGTGCATTGCGAACTCTAGCTTCACGTAACGCGAGAAGCCGGCGGGGAGGCTCTCCGCGTTCACGAGCTCCAGGAAAGCGCTGTAGCAGCCCCTCGCTTCGTGTCCCCACGGATGCAGCACCAGCCGCCAGGTCCACCTAGCCCCCGCGGTTTCACGGTGGTTAGCAGCCGCGGGAGGGTGACGACAGGGGATGGGGGGTGGCGAGGGGGTGACGGGGTTGGGACGGAAACGGTGCCGGGTGGTGGGGAGGGGTGTGTGTACTCATGTCCTGGATGGCCGTAGTCGTATGGTGGGCGGTCCTTGGGGGGGGGGACGAACATAATGGGAGGGGGGGTGTGCTCGTACTAAGTATAACCGTAGTTTCATGCGTGGCCGCAGTCGCATGGCCACGGATGAGCACGTCGGGTTTCCCGACCAAGGCAGACCTTGCTTGCACCAAGCACGAGGCGCCGTTAGGCTTGGGGGAGGGGGGTGTATTCATTTTTCCGCATGGCCCTAGTCGTATGACCATAGACCCTCGCATCCCTACAATGCCCCCTACAATGCCGGGACGGAGCACGTCGAGTTTTCGACCAGGCAGGCATTGCTTGTTGCACCAAGCGCGAAGCGCCGTGAGGTGTCCGGCGAGTCGCATGAAGGGTGAGCTGCATGGGGGAGGAGGTTGTTTTTATAAGGAGTTCAGGTCGTCATTTTCGAGCGATGCGATATGGTCAGGAGTAAGGCCAAGCCTGCGCTCCCGGCTTGACCCAACTAAAAGCAAACATCTGCCCTTGATGGCGGTTTTAGCTCTGAGTTTCGGTCGGTGTTTGTCGATAACGACCACTTCTCCCCCCCCAGAAAAACAAAAACAAAAAACCATTCGAATCTGTCTTCTATTGCAACCTTTCGCCGCACAAGCGATTCTCGGTAGAGGATACAGATCGCCCTTTCATGCGGCTAGCCCAACACCTCACGGGGCTTCACGCTTGTTGCTGCAAGCAAGTTAAAGCCTTCCTGGTCCGTGAAAACCCGACGTGCTACTCCGTCCCGCGATTTGTAGAAATGCGAGGGTCTATGCTCATACGACTACGGCCATGCACGCATGGTATGAGTACACCCCCCCCCCCCTTGCCCCCTCCCTCCCCCACCAGGCCCCGCCTTCACGGTTGGGGTGTTCGATATCGCTGGGGCTACAGAAGCTATCTGCCGTCCGCCTTTTCCAGTGGGAAAGGAAAAGGTACTCATACAAATATACATACATACATACATACATACATACATACATACATATGTTGTTCTGCACCGGGAAGGGGGGGTCCCCAAGCCCAAGCGAGCGCCCACACCCACCCTACGTTGAAGCGAAACACAATACTCGAAACCCCCATCTGCAGCGAGCATAGTACACCAGTGGGTGAATGGATACATGGACGAATGGATGGATGGATGGATGGATGGATGGATGGATGGATGGATGGATGGATGGATGGATGGATGGATGGATGGATGGATGGATGGATGGATGGATGGATGGATGGATGGATGGATGGATGGATGGATGGATGGATGGATGGATGGATGGATGGATGGATGGGTGGATGGATGGATGAGCGAACGGATGGGCGGATAATGGTGGGATGGATGAGCGAATGGACGGAATAGTCGGTTGGTAGACACCCTCGTGGGTATTGTACGCCCTTCCGACCGCGCGGCTGGCATTCCCCCCGGCGAGACGCCGCAAGTAAGTGCAGCAGTACCGGCACGGGTGAACAACTACACGCGGGGAAATCACGAGCGGTCGAAGCTAGAGTAGGCGCTCCGACCGCACGCGCTGTCTCGACCTTCCGAACACTTTTTCGAGCGATCACTCAAGCAAGCAGGCAGGCAGGCAGGCAGGCAAGCAAGCAAGCAGGCAGGCAGGCAGGCAGGCAAGCAAGCAAGCAAGCAACTGTCTATTCGAATGCGCGATCAGGGCGACGATCTCAAGCCGACTCACTGTCCCCCCCCCCCCCCCCCGGTGGTCATTCGACTTTGCCCATACATGAGATCGAGAACATCCCTCCTCCCGAGTACCCCCCCCCTCCCCCCGGTGCAAATCGTAACGGTTACAGATCGCACCCCACATCCCCCCCCCCCAAGAAAAAACGCCGGCTGAGTCAAAACATCGTCCAAACCGAATCGTTGCCCAAACCCATGAACATCGTGCACCAAAACCCCTGAACATCCCTCAAACCAAAAACGTTTCCCCGAATCAAAACGCCTCATCGCACCGTTCTTCCCGCCTTTTCACCTCGCGCACACTGGGGGCAGACAAGGGTACAGCAAAAAACCGTACGAACCACCTAAGGCAGCTACACCTAACGCAAATCTCGTCGCCGGACAGAAAAAATGAATCGGCGGAAACCCGCGCATGCGCCGAATCGGCGGCTCCTTACCCTTGGGAGTCCGTGTGCTCCCCGCTGGTGATGCGGCGGGCGGGGTTGTCGTTTCCCGTGTGGGGAAAGTGCACCTGCCGGGATCGCGACGCAAGGAGGACATATAGCAGGGCATGGGCCGCAGAAGGGTTCGGGCGTGAGCAGGGCACTGGCGTTAGCAGGGGAAGGGGTATTGACTCATGACACGTATCTACTGTATATCTATATAATATATATATATTATATATGGGGAGTGTGGTGAGCATAAGCTGTTACTGCTGCACTGTACCAGGGTACACAAACATATATAATAGTTGACTCCGAGATTTTAGTAAGTTTTCCCTAAAACGGGAATACGGTCCTACTGTAGTTGAACCCTTCTATTACGGGGGGGGCGTAGTAAATAGGACCAAATATTGTTGGTTAAGATAGGGAAATATGCACATTTTGTGTGTTTACCGTAGGTCCTATTTACTGTGGCCCCCCGTGCATAGGGCAAACTGCAGTCCCGTTTTAGGGACAAACCAGTCGAATTCTGAGCAGTTTGTCCCCAAAACGGGACTGACTGCAGTCCGAAGAATACGTTAAGACATGAAGAGCGGATTTAATTATCACGGGGCGAACGCGAGTTTCTGAGTTTCGCGGCGCCTAAAAATAGGGTATACACCCCATCGAAATGGCCGAAGCGCTCTTGGCCTACCGGTATTTTTTTCGACGCGGTGCAACCTCCCCAAACGCAACCTCCCAAACGCAACCTCCCGAAAAAAAACAGTTCATGGGGCGTTCTGCGGAACATTCTTGGGGCGGAAACGTATTGGGGCTGCGAACACAGCGACCAACAGGCACCTGTACTATTTTCACGAGCGAATGGGAGTTTCTAATGTATAGTGGGGGTCCCACTTAAGTGCGGTGCCTTTGTGCGGGGTCCCACGTGAGTGCAGTCAAAATATCCTGACACCACCGTACTCAAGTGGGACCGGTCCCGCTATAGTGCGGCCTCCCCCCTAGAGCGGGACCTTCACGCCTCCACATCTTTACGTAAGCGGCAGGCACACGTTCGCGACTTCGGGAGCGCATGATGGGTTTAGCCAGCAAGCTCTACAGCAGTAGTAGTGCGGTGTTGTGTGGTGGATGGTGTTGTAGATCAATTATTGCGTCATCTTCCTGCTAATGGCATATGCACTGCTTGTAGTACAGTTGTACTTTGTCTAAAGTCAGGCTAGCCTGCGTGAAGACGCACGAGTGCGTGTTTTGCAGCAGAGCGCTGTACGTAAAGGTATAAATGACAGTGCAGACTGCTGTCACATAGTACGGAAACGAGCGCTTCAAACAGGGAAGGACACAGACACAACGCTACCGTACAAGAACCGATCGTCAGGGGAGGGGCCTTCATGCCTTGATGGCCGTGATCACTTGATCAAAAATGAGCCCGACTACCTCTCGTCTACGCTAATGCACCCCCCCGCACTGTAGAGAGTAGCCTTGCTATAATACTTCCTCCTATGTCCCGGCTGAGTGCGGTACCGCACTCTACCGGAAGACGTAGTGCGGGGCCAATATCCCTTTTAGGACTGAAGTCCCGTTTTGAGGACAAACTACTTAGAATTAGAGTGGTATGTCCCCACAACGGGACTGCAGTCCTAAAAGTTTAGTGCGGATATGGTCATTTCGCGACCCACCGCACTTACGCGGGACCCCCACTGCTGTACACCACGCCAACAGAAAAAGGTACCGTACCCTGTACACCCTGTGGAGCTGGCTGAAGCCGAGTTATATCATACGACCGCCGGCCAAGATTCTTATGCATCCTGCTGCGCAAAAGCTATACTATACTTACACACCTCCGACAGACAGATCATCTACAGATAGATCATCTACAGATCATCTATAGATCATCTATCCCCACAGTACATAATTTAGATAATTCAGGGCATATATATGGACTCCGGATATTTACGATCTAAAGCTCGTGCTGCCGGGTGCGAGCCGTAGAATCTGCACGATCTAGGGCACGTTTCCCGTGGGATGGATCTATCTGCACTACGAATACAGATCCTGCGGAGCATTCCACAACGGCAGGCTATATATAGGATATTATATAGGGTCTACAGCAGATCATGATCTATCTGATATATTATCTGATATGTTGAACGCGTGCTGGTCTCCGTTGCTGCCGGTCGGTCGCACCTGAAATTTTGACATGAAACCCCCGATCGTGGCACCCTCTCCAGCATCCGACGGCACCTCAGGCAAGGGCACCACCTTTAAAAATCAAGATGACGAGGGGGAAAGGAGGGGGCGGCGAGGAGGACGGGAGGAGGCGGGACGAGGGGGGGGGGGGGGGGGGGTAGAGAGGGGGGCGAGAAAGGCGTGTGGCGGGGTAGGAGATAAGGAGGCGGGGGAGGGGAGAGGAGGAGGAGGTAATGAGGGGGGAGAGTAACGGGGGAGTAGGGGGAATAGGAGGAAGGGGGTGATGGAAGGGTCGGAGGGGGGGGGGCAAGGGGGGGGATGAGGAGGAGGAATCGGCGAGCAGTGGGAATTCGAAACCTTCTGGCATGTATGTATCGACGGGGGGGGGGGGGGGGGGGTGGTACTCATGTCATACATGACCGTACTCGTATGACCACAGACCCTCGCATCCCTTCAATGTCGGGACGGAGTAGCACGTCGGGTTTTCACCAACCAGGCGGGGGCGGGCGGGGGGGGGGGGGGGGGGCGTACCCATTTGTTGCTTGCCGTAGTCATTTGAGCATTGGCCACGCATCCCTTTCGAGACGGACCAGGCGGGGGGGGGGGGGGGGGCATTGACCTGTGATTACGGCTAAAACTCATGCGAGTTGAGCTGTGAAGTAAAAGTGAAAGCAATAAAAAGAAGAACCAGAAGACCTGACAGACAAAAAAACGCTGTAAAAGAAGCGATTTCTGCATACTCACACTGCTGTCCTATTAATAGTATGATTCCTGGTATCAATACGTAGTTGTGCATTGACACCAAAAACAACGAAAGGCACTGACGCATCTGAAACGGCTCCGTCCGGGTGTGATGCCTCGGGGGCGCCCGAGCCAACATCGCCAGTTCATCACTCTGTCTGATAATCACTACACGCTGGCTGACGACGATACAAGCATACGGGTTGGATCGCCGATACCATGCTCGTACTGCTGTACCATTACGTGGTCTCGTACCAACTGGTTGTACCACTGCTGCTGCTGCTGCTGCTGATGCTGCAAGGACCGTCGTAGCGCGCGAGTGTAATCCACCTATAATAAAAGCCGCCAAAAAATGTTTTCGGAAATGCATGCTGCAACCTCTTACTTTTTTCACGTCGAGTGAGTCTAGCATTCACATGGTCAATGGAGGTACTGATTGCTGGATCCCAACCACCCCCCGAAAAAGTGGTTCCAGACTCCAGACAGAAAACGTGAAGTTCCTTCGTACGTAGAAATCTCCCGCTCTGTCCGGAAAAATAATAAACTTTTATAAAACAATATTCACTGCAAATGGTACTTATATTTCGGTGCATGTAGGTACATACGAGTGTGTCTTATCACACGAGTACTACAGCAGTTGTAGCAGAGCGTAGCGCACGGGGCTCACGGCAAAACCGATCGCCGGGCGGTGTTCTCATCGTGGCACGGACGGCTTCTAAGAACCTGCTGCTGCTGTTGCAGCTGCTGTTGTTGTTGCTGCTGCTGCTGCTGCTGCTGCTGCTGCTGCTATCGAACGCCGCACCAGCCATCGCAAGTACTTCTCTCCCGTCCCACGCCGTCTATGATATCATACGACGATGCCTCTCAGCTCTCAGTAGATATAGCCTCCTGCTGGGATGGACCGGAGGATACGGTTTACACTTCTTGCTTGATTTGTGGCCCTCGATTACTAGGGATTACCTGGTATATTATACCCCCCGTGCCAAGCAGCTCAAAGCAACGAACGCACGTCAGCAGCAGCAGTTGCAACTACTGTAGAAAGTTTCCAACGAGATGCTTCCTCCACATGCTCGACAAAAATGGAGCAGACGTCCTTCCACCAACCCCCTTACCACCACCACAGGCAGTGATGCCTCTGTCTTTCACCTGGTAGGAGAAAGCGATCTCTCACTCTCTCCTCTCTCTCATCACACCAACAAAAAAATTGCTTGCCGTTTTTTTCGAGGGCTTTGCCTTCCACACTAAAACCGAATCACCAATTAAAAAAAAATTCAGGGAGCATCTCGAAATCTCGAAATCTCGCACACACGGAAACAAAAAAAAATCTATCCACCCGTCATCGACGGTGGACGAAATCTTCATCACCCCAGCGAGAGAGGCACGCACAGACGCGCAGACCTCCCTTGCTTACCTCGGCCGCCTGGAGTCCGATAGCAGGCACCGTGGGTGCGGCAGGCCTTTGCTGCTGCTGTTGTTGCTGCTGTTGCTGCTGCTGTGGTTTCATGAAGTTCGGCATGGCCGCTCCTCCTCGCGAAGCAACCTCTCTCTCCTTTCGGTCCGCCTCTCTCTCTCTCTTTCTCTCTCGCTCTCTTTTGAACAGAGACAGGGTAGCAAAACAACGCTCCCAAGCTTTTCTTCTATCCTTCCTAGATGAGTGTGTATCGGCCGGGATATGGGTGGGCAGAGAGCACAGCAAGCAGCAGGAAAGGCAACAGCGCGTTGCTCGCTTGCACACGCAGGATGGGAACACAGCAGCAGTATAGCAGCAGCAGCACCGCAGACTCTGCTAGTGTTGATGTTGCTGTCGTTGTTTTTGCGGTTATTTCCGCTCACAGCTCAGAATCGAGATAGATGATGATGACTGGCAACTGGCAAGCAGCAAGCAGGTTCTTTTTCGAAGGCCGGGGTGGGTGGGTACCTTGCGTCAGTACCTGATGGGACGAAGGGCGTTGGTTTCACTTTTTCACGTGTTGTCACACTAGGCGTAAGACACTAGACGCAACGCGCGCGATCTTACCCGTCTTTCTGGCTCCCTGTCGTGCCGCCTGTTGCTGCTGCTGCCTTCTGGTGCTGCCTGCATCGAATTGATTGATGATTTTGTGTCGTGCCGCGTGCGGTAAAAACACGTAACGACGGTTCTGCACTGTGTTCAAGTCGTTTTTTTAGCCGTGTTTTTATTTTTTATTTTACCAGTTTTCACGTACAACTACGAACGTAAATATAATAATCGTTCACACATCAACATAAAGGTAAATATTTGCTTACATTTTAGTCCAGAATGGCATTTTTTTACCAGTTTTGGTCCAGTTTTTTTACGGTTTATTTACGTACCGTTTTACCAGAGGAACCAATTTTTGTTCCGGTTCGGGACCTATATCTACAGTTCCGCCGCATTGTTGGCGGTTTCGTTGGTTGGTTCCATAATTAGTTTTTTAAAAATTGGTCCCACCGCTCAATACAGAGAGGCACCGCAGCACACCGCACCGCTTGTCGTCCAGGGAGGGTGCATCTTGGAGAGAGATTTGGCGTACAACAGTGCAGAGGACAGCGAGAGGAGCTCAGCATAAATCGTGCTTTTGGAGAGCCCTGCCCATGTCTGGAGGAGAATGCAAGGGCGATCTAGACCGCGAGAGCAAGTACGCCGAATGTGATGCCAAGGTTTGTACTTCTCTAAGGTCACAAGCCGCAGCAGGACCATGATGGCAGAGCATAGCGTTGAGAGCATCTCACGTTCGCAGCGTTGGTGCGAGTATGTATGTACTCTGTGCTTCTGCACTGGTAGGAGATTACAGACAGCCACCTCTCACGATAAGACTGAGACGGAGAGGCGTCGGGATCAACCGGAAAGGCTGCAAGTCGACTGTCAGAATTTCGAAAAGCTCCAGCCAACTTTGTGACAGGTGATGCGACACATCATGCATGAATCTCCCACCACTGCTGCAACAAGTATCTCTCGTTCTGTACGTAGGTACTCGTGGTATTGGCTGGGGTGCCCTCGGCTCTGGCTGGGTGCGAGTACGCACACGGTAGCGCTCGCTTGTGCACGCCGAGTATATTCAGGTGCTGCGACGTGTGCGACAAATTGATGCACCCTTTCACCGATCGCCTGTGATGTGTGACCGGTGATGCGGTGGAGAGGGTTGATCAGCTCTACCTCTGGCAGTACGTACGAGTAACTCCTATCCGGGTCGTTGCTTTTCACACTGCAGCAACCCAGACAACAACTATTAATACAGCAGTACGCAGCCAGTATCACCAGACGCGGTGTGGTCGGCTCAAGCCTGTGTTGGTGTGTGTGTGTGTTCTTCACGTTCTTTCTACCCGTCGACATCCAGCACAACCAGTGTCCGTGCCGAATCTTCAATCCTAGAAGAGATACAAGTTCTGTGGTCACAAAGCTACGCCACAGAGATACTACGTTGCCACGTGTGCAGTGTGCACTGCAGTGGGCAATGCAAAGCCATGTCATCATACCAGGTACTCGATACGACAGGCACGACATACGCAATCTATGAAATAGTGAAACGAAAAGAAACAATCAAACTGCAAAGAGAAAACAAAAACAAGGTAGACAAATCAAAAGAGAAAAAGATGAAAAATGAAAGCAAAATCTAAGAGAAACAATCTGTCGTGCCCCCCCCCCCGCAGGCGAGGTGGCCAACACTTGAAAAAGAACGAGCTGGAGAAAAGAAAGAAAAGTTGGTAGGTATTAGTAGCGATATCGCGCTCTACCGTATATAGTGCGGCAGTAACATGCCTGGTACCTGCTTATTCTTGTTTGTCGGCGTGATATCACATGATGTCTCGTAGTACAGCATTTTTTATTTATTTTTCTGCCCCGGAGAGCGAGAGGAAACCCCTGTCCACACTTATTTCTCAAGTTTTCGCGTACCGGTTCGAACCCGGTTCGTTTCTTCCACCTTTGTCGGGCCTGTCTGTGACCGTCATTAAAGTGTGGTTTACTCCGAGGATGTAGGCACCTGAGTACTTTTGTACACTCGTAGAGGTCGTAGAACTGGCTCCCTTGGGGCCCCGACTGCGCTTCGTTCCTGGTGGCATCCCTCTGCAAGCCGAGGGCATGTCCTCAACAAGACCCCTCGACAAGACTCACTGAAAGACCCGCGGCGGCAATGTCCGCCACAAGACCCACCGCAAAATCCCTCGGCGATGTCCACGGCAAGACACCCACCTGGCACCCTGTTCCCATTTGGTAACCGGAACCCCATCCCTTTCGGCACCCTGCTCCCACCCACAAGTTGGACAAACTTAATGCCGCCGGAGGCCCACCTGGCACCCTGTTCCCACCGGGACGGACTTGCCAAGGGACTTGCCGCGGGCCTTGCCGTGCGCCTTGCTGTGGGGCTTGCCATGGTCCTTGTCGCGGGTGTTACCGCTTGCCTTGCTGGGTCATGGTCGTGGGGCTCGTCGCGGGGCTTTTCGCGGGGCTTGGCGTGGGTGTTGCCGTGACAGTGACAATTGCCGTGAACATTGCCGTGGCGTGCCGTGGGGCTCACAGCGACGTGTCGTGAGGGTTGCCGTCGCTTTTGTTGCAGGGCTTGCCGCGGCAATCAATCCGCGGGATGCGCCACGACATGCCGCGTGGCATGCATGCAGTGGGCACTGCGGTGGGTCGGCGCGGCATGTTGATGCGCACTGCCGCGGCACGTCCACGAAAAAGTCAAACAATGTACGGAGCCGCCACTCCCGTTGGGTGCGCCTCCTTCGTGTCTGAGAAAGTCAGCTCTTATCTTCGTTCCGGGGGGTTTGTTGTCTTATCACCCGGGTGTTATCTTATCACACGTGTGACACGGGGGGTGTTATCTTATCGCCCGTGTTATACGGGGGGTGGTATCTTATCACACGGGGGGGGGGGTACACGTTTTATACGGGGGGGGGGGGGGGGGGGTGTTGTCTTATCAAACGTGTTGCCCGGGGTGTGTTGTCCCATCACACGTGTAATACGAGGGGGTGCTATTTTATCACACGTCTAGTACGGGGTGTGTCATCTTATCACACGGGGTGATACGGGGTGTGTTATGTTATTATTACGTGTAGTAATACGGGGGGTGTTATCTTATCACACTGTGTGATACGGGCGGTGACTCTGTTGTACTACAGCTGCGCGTCTCGTGCATACCAGGTACCTAATACGAGTACTATATAGCGTAGTCCTGGTACCACTGCAGTTGTATTACGGGGGACCATGCAGTAGTAAATAGGACCAAATATTACGAGTAAAAATAGCGAAATATATAGGTTTTTGTGTTTACCACAGGTCCTATTTACTATGATCCCCCGTAATAGTACACAATGGTATCGAAACTGATGGGGTCAAGTTAGCAGCAAGCCTGGCAAGCTAAGCGACAAGAGCACAGTGCTGCCTACCGATACCGCAGTAGTCACACGCCTTGCGTGATTCGTCTCGAGGCCACGAATGAAGGCCAGTGCATGAAAGTGACAGCCCCAGCCAGACCCCTGAGACAGTAATAACGCCAGAGCGTCGGCAGCAGCGGTACAGCACCAGCGGGTTCAAGCTTACGAAACGTGTGATTTTTATCGACAGTTGTTTATTTCCCCCTCCGACGTGCACCCGCCCTTCTACACGGGGGTCGTTCTATGTACGTACTGCCTGCCAGAGGCTACGATGGCGCGATCGCGCTTTTTGAGGCTTGCAAGGTGCAAACAAAACATGTAATTTTCTCTTTGGTGACGCGCACAAAGTTTCGTCGTAAAATGTCAAGTACAGGGTACCGAGTAGTTGGTAGATATACAACCATAAATCGGTCGGGGATAGGTGCTGCTGCAACCATGGTATGCGAGCATTGAGTAATGCTTCGAGCCTGGTGACGAGTTCTTCGTACGATAACGTTCGTCGGGAGCTACATACACACCAGCTGCCGCGTACTTTTTTGTTCGTATTGGAGGCGTTTTTTTTCTCTCGGTTTTGTTTCCTGTTTTTTGCAGATGGACGAGTGCACCTGAAACGCGCTGAAAAACGGTCAGTTCAGTTGCAAAAACAGAAACAAGTAATTTTTATGGTATGCTTATCTCACGTTTTTCGCAACGAACACGTGCAACCTTTTGCCTTCTACTATTCGTGCTGCAACGATCGTATAGCTTACACACTGCCATGAGTGACCTGTATATTACGCGTGTGCCAGGATTCCAATTCACCTCGCTTTCCTTGTTTTCCGCCCACAGCAACACCAGAACCATGGAGGCGGGGGCGGAGGTGGCAACCCAACACCACCTCCACTTCTGCAACTCCTCGGCGTAGACTGCGGTCCGAGCGACTGCCCAGTGGATGAGAGGCTCGAGCTCTCCATGGACTTCTCCCTGGACCGACCCCTGCGAAGCGCCTCGTGGGAGGTCAAGGTGCGCGGACCAGTTTTGTCTCGGTTGGTGCCGTTGATCTTGTTTCCCATTGCACCGCCCGCCGTCGAACGATACTCGTACAGTACTGTCATGCTCGACGCACCACACAAGCCCTCTCAGCACCCACTCAGGAACCTCAAAAATGTTTCTCTCGTAAATCCCACGGACGGAGTATGAAGTATGACCACGTCGAGCAGGCCCAAAACATTTGGGTACACTACGCATACTTGCAGATACTTTTGTTTCTTAGTGGCACGCTTGTCCGGCTAGCCTCGCACACCACCGAGTAGAGAACGGTTTCATTCCGGTCAAAAAGGTTTACCTCAAAAGTGGCACACTATTTCGTACGTGCACATCATACCGTATCGTATCATATCATATCATATCGTATCACAATGGGCTCAATACTTATGTGCCGAGGTTTTTGGTGGCATGTGGAGCGCACGTGAATTTCTCTCTCTCTCCTTGTTGGCCTTATCGATATCGAATATCGACACTCATACCAAAGTGCCTGGCTGACTGTATCGATATCGATGCTGATTCCGACACCGATTCTGATATCGATACTCATGCCGAAGTACCTGGTTGACTGCATCGATAAGGATTCCGATACCGATAACGATTCCGACACCGATACCAACTTCGACAAACCGATTCTGATACCGTAGTACCTGATTGGCGATATCGACATCGACATCGATACTGACAGCGTGCCGGTTGGCGATATCGATACCGATAACGATGCCGAAACCGATATCGGTACCGGTACGATACCGATGCCAGTAACGATGCCGAAATCGATATCGATACTGATTCGATACCGATACCGAAGCACCAGGTCGGCGATATCGATATCGACATCGATGCCGATATCGACTCACTTGCAGTAGTACCCCCCTTTCTTGCTCGCCTTTTCGCTCGACCTGGTTCCAGTTTTTGGTGGATTCTGTCAACGAGAGGCACCTCGTGCGGCTGGGAGCGACCGACCCGACAGATTACGCTCGAGGAGCTTGTTCGATGCACTTTCAGGTGAGACGGCCTGGGACCAACCATGCGAAGGTACAGCTTTCACAGACGCAGATGTGGGAGGTACTGCTGTGTATCACTAGCACAGCCTACAGTTTGGGTCCGGTACGTTCGGATTTGCTAACGGGGGTGCCGTGCGGATGGTGCGACAGTAGGTGAAGGTACTGCTATGGCTGCTCTTACGGCCTGGAAACTACCTATCCTGTACGTAAAAGCTCGGATGGTTCACCAACCAGGTGCTCCTGTAAACTTGAACTACCGCGTCTCCTCCTCGCGTGGATCACCGTGACTTGTTTAATATTGGACTACGCGCTCTGTGACGTTTTTCAAGATTGAACCAACACTACTATTCTAAACCTGTTGGAACCGCGGCGCACATACACCTAAATCTGACTCTAATTCCAAGTGTTTCGTGCCCACAACGCGGGTGTGCGGTCGTTAAGGGGTTGGCCTTGGACTGATCTGACAATAATATAGCAGTCACTCCTGTAAGCTTTGTACGCTTGGAGTACCACTCCTGACGTAACCAGCAATCCCCTTCTGGTCGTGACGCCGAGCCCACAGCCGCACGTGGCAGTGGCGGCGGCGGCGGCGGCGACGGCAGTGGTAAGCACAGCGGACGCGGGCGCGGATGCAACGTCCTTTCCACCGAGGTCATCATCGACGAGACATGCGTCCTAAACATCATGGCCGTACGCTACACAACATGCATACCTGCCTGGCCTATATATGCCAATCCCTTAAGTTTGGAATGCTACGATTTCTACTCGATTCGTGATGATCGATTCTGCCCCACCGTGAAGAGCGTTCATTTCACACAGAGGTGGGCGCGATGGTTGTTTCAAAGCCCTCGAATTTTTCCCGAACGGGAAGGCTGCCAAATACCGAATGACAACGTGTATAACCCTTCTAGGTCTGCAGTCCCGTTTTGGGGACAAAGCACTCGGAATTCGAGTGGTTAGTCCCCAAAACGGGACTGCAGTCCCTATTAATAAAAGGGTTGAGGTGTTTTCGGAAAGATCCGGTCGAGACCCTTCCAAAAAATTTTCCCCCCCAGACTTAAGCACTCTTCACCGTTCGTTCAAAAAACGATCACGCCCACCCTCCGAGCGAACAAACTCAAAAACTCTCTCATCTACGGTATTCCCGCAAAAAAGCTTGGACGATATTTGGGGACGGCCAGCCAAATTTAGCATGGTGGTTCCCCCCCCCCCCCCCCCACCTTACCCCGGAATCGTGTCGCTCCCTTTGAGGAAACCCCGTTTTCGATGTCTGTGGTTAGGGTGTCTGGTCTGGGTAGCCTAGCGTTTCTTTTGCGTTGATCTCGTTCTGTATTGGTTGCCGTTTTTTGTGTGTGACGTATATTGTGCGTCCTTGTCGTTCTTCGCTCCCTTCTTGCTGTTCCCTGCTTGGCTCTCTTCTTTGACGAAGATGCTCGTTTTTCTATGCGCGTGATAAAACTTGTTGTTATTGTTAGTGTTGGTTTTTGTTGGTGTTTTCGCTGTTACGTTTTTTTTTTTTTTTCGTTCCTCCGTAAATGGAGACGATTCGTCTTTTCTGTTGAACCTCCCTCACGGTTGCGCTCTGTGGCCGCGGCGTTCTTCCGCCCGAAGCTGTTCATGCTGTCGACATCAACGCGTTGCGGTCGCGAGTGGCCCGGACATCGAGACGCGACGTGAGCGATAGAAAGGAGTGCGCATCACCGAGACCCCTCCACCCAGCTCCCCTCCCCCCGGCTGATCACTTTCAACCATCGCTTTCGCGGAGACGCCAAGGGGAGATTGTTTGCCCCGTTGAAAAAGGACGCCCCTGGAAATTTCGAGGGAATGTCTTCAAGTTCTAAGTTCCTCCCCGATATTAAGACAATACATAATTGATGAAGCTCTGAACGCCTTCAGCCCGGCAACCTTTATGTTTTACACACTGCCTGGAATTGCTTCGGGATACTTCTTACGGTATTACAAGGGTTCATACTTGCTATTATTAATAGTAAGAATAGAGTATGAATACTTTCGGACGATCGTAGGCGTTTTTGTTTCGTGTGTGTGTCGATCACCCTCCACCTTTCCCGCCTGCGTGCATGCCGCTCCGAACGACAGGTGCCGAGAGTGTCCGTGGAAGGGATAAAGCCTTGTACGCTGGCGAATACAGGTTTGCTAGTCGCTGTGCTCAAGTGCTCACGCGGCGGAGGCGGGAGGGAGGGGGGAGGGGGGGATGCGGAGGCGAAGGGAGAAGACTTGGGGAAAGGGGAGGAAGACGTAGCGACGGTGAATCTGGTCGTCCAGGTCACGGACGAGGGGCAAGGGGGGCTAAGGCGCTGCATTTACAGTCCGCTCGAGTGACCTTATCCCTTTGGGGACTCCAGACGGAAAACACAAAAAAAAAATTCGTACTGAAAAATAGAGTGAAATGTTTATTTTCCGAATTCGGGGAGACACGAGAATAGACGAAAACGTAATGACGATTACAGTTTCGGCCACACGAAGCAACGCGGGCTGCTGGATTAGGAGAGATGCCGATTTTATTGTCCTAACTGCAATGCAAGGGCCAGGGGGTGTCTTGAGGTCAAGCATGCATCATGGCACTAGTTGTACGCCCTCCGGTCACCTCACAATGGACGGTTGATGAATCATAGGACTTCTAATAAAATGCAGCTGTGGTCCCAGCAGAGTTACAACCTTAGCTGTAGCCCCGAGATGGGTATAACCTCTTTGCAACTGCGTCATCCACGCTCCGATGGACCAAACGGCCTTGGAATCAGGGTTGGATGCGTTCTTCGGTACTAGGCTTCTATTTTTGGTCGGGCGGTCGGCGGTAGATACGTGGGTAGATGTGTTTTTTATCGAGGAAAACTTTTTCAGTTGTTTAAGAAAGGTCACACTAGCAGCAGTTGCCGAAAAGTCAACGAAAAAAATTGCTCGAAAAATTGGTGACCATGGTATTGTATATCTGTGTGCCGCGTGGGTTTGCTGGGATGGTCTTTGCGGCGTGCTGATGCCCCCTGCATACCTGCGACCATTTTTTTTTTGTTTTCTTGTCTGAACCGCGTGGATGTGATGTTGGTGTTTGCAGCCTGTTGCCCCGCCCATCAATACGCGGGCTGCAACGTTGAAAAATGATGGACTCTTGTCGTGAAAGAGCGGAACATACATGGTAAAACAAAAAAAAGACAGGATAAGAGCGAGCTATGCGCAGGGGGGGGGGGTGTATGGGGCGGACTTCCCGCATTCGCAGCACACAAACATACCTGGTACGTTCTTACACCGCGAGAGATACCTTTTCAGGTTTCAAGCAATCTGCCATCGATGCGCAGCTACAGTACTACTTCACTGCTGTTGCTCATTGCTGCTGCGAAGATTACCCCGAGCAGTAGATTGCATCTAAAACGGCTATTCCCCCGCGTCCCTTGGGATCTCAGAGACTTTTTTTTTTGTGCGTCAATTCGGGCCTCTGAAACGGAATTCCCCTGGCGCCAATCGGGGTCTCTGTTCGGAAATTTCCCAGAGTGTCAACTGGGGTCTCTAATAAAACTTCCCGGAGTCAGTAGGGGTCTCTGAAACGGTTATTTATTGGTCAGTGTCACCTAGGGTATCTAAAACGGATATTCACCGAGCGTCAATTGGGGTCCCTGAAACAAAAATTCCTCGGGGGTCTCAGAGGCGGAAATCCCTCGATGTCAATTGGAGTATCTGTGCGGAAATTCGCCCGTGTCAGCTGGGGTCTCTTGAAAGTAGTGCCAATCGGGGTCTCTGAAATGGTTATTGCCCAGAGCCAGCTAGGTTCGCTGAACCTGAAACTCGCCAGTGCCAATTGGGGCCCCTAACGTGGAACTTCCCCAGTATCAATCGCGGTCTCTGAAAGTTTAATTCCATTGTTTTATTACGGGGGACCATATCAAATAGGACCTACGCTACATACAAAAACCTACATATTTCGCTATTTTTGCTAAAAATATTTGGTCCTATTTACTGTGGTCCCCCGCAATGGTTGGTTGAGATCTCTGAAACGGGAGTGTGTTTTGGTCTGTTGATGGTCTGTCTTCTCTTGGTTACTAACCCCTCAATATCACTCCGAGCGTAACTCACGCAGTTTTTATCCTCAAATGGTTCACGCCCACACACCCCGACGGTCATCGGCAGCTGCCGGCCGGCGTCCTCGATGGCTTGGTATGTGGTCCGCGTGCCAACTATTAATAAGATCAATTTCATGGGTTCGAGTCTCACCGAGTGCATACCCGTACCGGCCTTTTTGTTCTTGCATAAAAAATGACCAGCGGAGAGCGCGAGAGCGTGAGTTAGCAACATTCGATGATAATCAACAAAGCGGTGGAATTAAATGTAAAAACTCAATGCGTGGTAAAAATGAAGGCACGTGTCGCGCGGGGGGGAGAGAAGGGGCGACCCCTGTGACCACGGCTTGCTGTCCTGAAGTTCGTTGAGGGCAAAACTCTCACGGGGTTAAGCTGAAAAGTGAAAGTGACGGGTTAAACACACACGTGTCACACCAGCGACCTGGGCCCCTCGGCTTTTCTCGAGTGGCCTGTGCGTTGGGTCGCGCCGCTTCTTCTGCGGTGTTAATTTTTTCGAAGCCGTATTTATTTTCCCATCATTTTGTCCATTTTCCACCCCAAATTTTGACCCCAATTGACACTCCACAGAGAGAGAAGGTCCAACTAAACGGAAACAAATGAACGACGAATTCCAGCGTCGGGTACACTACACGACGCAAGCAGCCCCGGTCTGCCGGGGTGTTCAGAGGATGGCAACTTTACCGTCCGGATTGAGTCATTTACGACACGCGCGACTGACGAGATAAGAGGTAGCACTTTCGTTGCCAATGTAGTTTTTCCTGGCTTGGCCGGGCTCCTTAGCCGAATATCGTCGGAATGTCATTATTGCGGGGTACCACAGTAAATAGGACCAAATATTGTCTGCAAAAGCAGGTAAACAAATAGGTTTTTGTGGGTACCGTAGGTCCTGTTTACTATGATCCTCCGTAATAGTGTTTTTACAATATGATTCGTGATATACCTAGCGTTAGTAGGCGTTGAGGTTTGCTAATCGGGTTGCGTTTTTAGATTTTTTTGGTGAACCAAAAACAAAAACATTTTGGGTGGGGTGTGGAGCTCCTTAAGGTCAAGCCAAGGGCCCCTCAAGAATCAGGGAATATCCCTATATCGTACGAAGCGCGTGTCCGAAGCTGCATACCACCACTACCGTAGACCGGCTGGTCAAGGACCCTATTACGGGGAAACATAGTTAATAGGACCTACGGTACACACGAAACCTATATACTTCCCTATTTTTACCAACAATATTTGGTCCTATATACTATGGCCCCCCGTAATAGTTGTTATTATACTGTACTTTCGCGGTACATCTGGATCTCATATCCATGTCAAGATCAGAAGTCGGGACACTTCGTATCCCTGGGCAGGTTTGCCAATCAAGTTGGTACTCACGTGTGTTGTCTGCTTAGAGATAGAAGAAGAGCAGCTTTATTATTCCTTTCGTGCTCGGTGGAGTCTGAGAGCCAAGCTCGTGTCTCGCTGGGAAAACCCCTGGTTTCCCATCTAAGATACGCCTTCCAGTACTACAAATACGATCCCGATACTTACCTCCAGGTAATTACCAGGCTTTCAGCCTCAAACAAGGCAGTATCATGACACTAGCCCACTCTGATGAGCCGTATATTATGCAGAAATGTGGAAATCGATGTAAACCCCAATTCTACGAACAAGAACATGAGTCGAAGATGCGGCTCCTCAAAACCCACTCCCACATCTCGGAACGGCGAGGTAACGAAGCCGATAAGGTACGTGAACAGAAAAGAGAAAGAAAGGAAGGCCTAACCGTAAGGGACTGGAAGAAATCGCCAACTAAAGTCATCGCCATGCCACCCGCAACGGGGGGGGGCGATGAAATGTCGATGGAAAAGTGAATCCCAAAAAGGAGAAGAAAAATAGCACAAAATAGAACCACTTAAACCCAGCCCACAACTCTGGTAACGTGTCATGAGCTACAAATGAGTGGCCCGATAACCCAGACCAGCCCCGACACTGAGTGTAGGGTTAGGCAGGACAAAGTACGCAAAAAACATCCCCAACCAAGCCCCAGAAAAAAAACAGAAACACCCCGAGCAGAAACACCCCCGACCCGAAAACTCGGAAAACATCAAGAAGTTGACGACCTCCCCCCCCCCAAGGTCCAGGAAAACGTCAAGAAAACAATATATCGAGTGCAGCGAGAAGCGCCACTTGTTAAGATCAGAGATCGGGACACTTTGTATCCCTGGACAGGCTTGCCTATGAAGTCGGTACTCGTTGGGACTCACGTGTGTTGTTTGCTTAGAGATAGAAAAAGAGCAGCTTTATCCTTCCGTGCACGGTGGAGCCTGAGAGCCAAGCTCGTTGTTTTCCATCTAACATACGCCTCCCAAGTGTGGAAAATTCAAACTTAAACTCCGATTCCTCGAATTAGAATATGAGTCGAAGATGTGGCTCCTCAAACCCCACTCCCATACCTCGAAACCGACAAAGTACGTCAAAAAAAGAGAAATAAAGGAAGTCCTAAACGTAAGGGACTGGAAGAAATCGTCAACGAAAGTCATCGCCATGCCACCCGCAACGGGGGGAGGGCGAGGAAAGTGTCGATGGGACAGCGAAAAGTGAATACCAAAAAGGAGAACGAAAATAACACGGAATACTCCAAGAATGACCTAAACCCAGCGCACAACTCTGGAAACGTGTCCTGTGCCACAAAGGAGTGGCCCGATTACCCAGACCAGCCCCGACACTGAGCGGAGGGGTAGACAAGACAAAAGACGCAAGAACCTTTCCCAACTAAGTCCAAGAAACAAAAAAAAACAGAAACACACCGAGCAGAAAAATCCCCCGCCAAAGTCCAGCAAAACATAAAGAAAAAAAAGTATCTAGTGCAGCCGAGAAGCCAAAATCATCCATCCACGGCGGCGCCTCGAGGTTTATCCACGTTACGCTGGACCCCCCGTGCCAACGCGCTAGCCAAGTGATTTTTTTATTCATCAAGAACCTCGTACAACTCTCGTCGAAGCCGTGCAGCGCGCCGGAGAAAGAGGAAGCTTGATCGGTCCAGGGTCGTCCAAAAGCCGAACCAAGCATACTCCATTCGTTGGCGTAGTCGCGCGGTTTTTCCCGAGCCACCACAGACCGTCGTCGCCCTTGCACCAAGCATACTCCATCCGTTGGGAAGCACCGTATTGCAGTATTGGCGTAGCCAGTCGGCGTGCGATACGCAGCCATAGCCGGGTGCCAGAAACTGCTCGGCGTTACTCCGAGAAAAGCTCCCGTTGTGCAGCGCCGATTCTCATTCGGCGGCACAGGCGGTTGGTCCGGCGGTGCTGGTTCGGGGTGTTGGCCAAGTAGCGCAAAATTGCGAGAATCAAAACATAACTACAGTCCCGGTATGGTGACAAACCATTTGCCCCCGAAACGGGACTGCGGTACTAAAAGACGGCTATGTTTTGCTTCCCCTTGAAACTACACCCCAAGAGAGGCTACGAACAAAAACAAAAAGTCTTCCGTCCCCGCCGTTTTTTTTTTTTTTGTTTCAAGTGCCATATATGCACGCGCATCATAGGCGTGATCGCCGGCTTCCACTTCCCCGCCCTCCGATTTTTTCGCGGCGATGGTTGCTGCGACGTCACGTCTACACGTCAGACCCCCCTACCGTTCTCCCACGTCCACGACCTCCCCGCCTTGGCCGCCTCAGTCTCCGCCAGAGGGATCCCGTACTTGTCGCACCGAAGGGTTTTGCAGACGCCCCCCCCCCCCCTCCTCACCCATGCAACTCCCGTCGTTCCGGTCTACGGTTATCCGCGAAACCGACCGCGGGACATCCCCTTTCTCGAGCCGTCTGTCCCTCGGAACGTTGTAGGTAACGTCGCCACCCGGCAGGCCTTCGAAAGCGATGGACACCCTTTCGCTGGAGCTGGTGAAGAGGCGAACCGCGGAGGCCTCGTCGGCGGCCTCGTCATCACTAAGTCTTGGATTCTTGATCCGGGGATGGGGAAGAACCGTCCCCCCCCCTCCCCCTTCCTCGTGTGCCCCCGAACCGTCAGAGGAGGGCTGGCACTCGCAGGACACGGTGACGTCCTTGGACATGTCGACGGTGATTGTGCGGCACCTGTGATTCCTCGAGAGTGAGATGAGGGCGTGAGCGAGGGAGCGAGGGAGCGAGCGAGCGAGCGTGTGGGTGGGT
The DNA here is from genome assembly GCA_031213475.1 of Nereocystis luetkeana. NCBI lineage: Eukaryota > Phaeophyceae > Laminariales > Laminariaceae > Nereocystis > Nereocystis luetkeana. The sequence continues at coordinate 9,346,068 of JARUPZ010000006.1, forward strand.
AGGAACGGCGTGCGGGCGGAAGGGAACGCCGTCCCTACAGGCACCCACCACCGCCCCCTTGGTGACGAAGCTCGGTTAACCCTAGAGAGCCGCACCCCTATCCTGCTGTTCGGGAAGAAGAAACAAATCTTGGAATTGGAGTACGATCTTCAAGTTGCAGTGGCAACACTATACGGTGCGTGGTACGCGACCTCTAGGTTCACCCAGTCTCTCGGCAAAGCCGTGCACGTGTCACGAGAAGAGGCACAGTGCCAGAAATGGAGTCTAAAGGAAGTGTCTACGATGTATCCGTAGCAACAGAAAAAAAAAAGTCCCACGAACAAGCTTGAGGAGGCAAGAGAAGGAAGAAAGAACCAAGGAGTTTACTTTTCGAAATCTTCGTAAAAACTCTCCACAGCCACATCACGACGCGTCCTGCACCATCGCCACAACACTCGTGCGTACTGCTGCTGTTGCCGCGGTGTATAGCTTGTTGCATGCTGCCGCTCGAAACTTGTTGGAAACGTCCTTGTAGAGGGCGTTGTTCGCAAGACCCAAGAACGACAATTTCAAGAATAAGCATCAGCAACACCCAACTTGTCAATTGCGTGTGTACGTACTGCCCTGCTGCCTGCTCCCGCCCCTGCTGCTGGTGCTTGGACTGGTGCCGCGACTGATCCCTCAACTCTGCACTTTGCTTCCTCCTTTATTGTCCTTTGCTCTTGTCCTTCCCTTGGCCTTGCCCTTGCCCTTGCCCCTGCCCCGCCCAGACCTACCCCACCCTACCCTGCCCTGCTCTACCCTGCCTCGCCCTGTCCTTCCCCGTCCTTCCTTTCCCTCCCCTGCTCTGCTTTACCCTTGCCCTGTCCTGCCGTGCCCTGCCCTGTCCTGCCGTGCCCTGCCCTGCCCTACGCTGCCCTGCGCTGCCCTGCCCTGCCCTGTCCTTCCCTTTACGTTCCTGCTTTGCATTGCCCTGCCTTGCCCTGCTGCCCTGTCCTTCCCTGTCCTCCCTCTTCCCTCCCTGCTCTGCCCTGCCTTACCCCTGTCCTGCCCTACCGTGCTCCCCTGCCCTTCCCTTCCTTTCCCTTCCCTGCCCTTCCCTGCCCTTCCCTGCCCTGCCCTGCCCTGTCCCCACCTTTTCGCCGAGACCGTCACGTCATTGCAGAGGATCACCTCGAGGGAACCCATTACATACCCCGCCTGCAGGCTCGTTCCGTCGCACCGCTCGAGAGTCACGTTGACGTTCCTGCCGGGCGCGTTGACGGTGCAGCCGCTGCAGCCCGTGATGAGCAGGCCGGACCCCTCGGGCACGTCGATGCTCTCCCCCTTCTTCCCTTGCACCACTCGGCGCTGTTGGGCAGCGTTCCGCTCGGCGATAAGCTCCAGCATCGACGGCATTTTTCCAGTGTACTGGGTGATGTGAAAAGGGGTGCAGAGATGTAAGCTGGTAAGAGGCACAGGGATGTCGGTGCTAGGTACAGAGCACGCAGCTTATGCTAGACGAAGCTCTCATTCATGCTCCTCAAGTAAGTGAGTCGAGAGAAAGGGGGAGAACTCAAGTACGTAGTGAGCAAAGGAGGGCATCGTCGGGGACACAACTCAGCCCAGATGTCGACCAAAACCGACCTGTGTGAAGATACAGTCTATCGCGACGCTGTCATACAGAAGATTCCCAACTGTAGCAGAATTTTCTCTACCGGGATGCTGTCATACAGAAGGTTCCCAGACTTATAACAGAATGTTCCGCGCGCAAAAGGGGATGTCTGAAATGGCTCCCCTGAATATTCCCTGAGAGCTAGGTTCGCATACGGGTATGTGCGTTCCTATACAATGGATGTGCCACTCCATCACGTTAGCCCACCCTGAACAGTCGTACAGATGCAGATCACACGGCGGTTAAACGGATGATGACCACATCATCCCAAAATCGAGAAGAGGAAGCGACCATGCGGATATTCAACACAGAAATGAGGTCATCTTATAGATCTACCCCACACCTAGTAGTGAGGCTTGGACGCCCCACTCAATAAATAACCGACTATCCGGATGGAGCAAAAATGAAACGCGAGCAATCAGACAAGGCGCAAAAGGGCTCGAAGGAAAGCGAAGGCGAAAGACAGTACGTTGGCGGGAAATACGCCGCAAATCTATTACGGGGGACCATAGTTAATAGGACCAAATATCGTTAGTAAAATTGTTTAAATATATAGGGTTTTATGTATACCATAGGTCCTATTAACTATGGTCCCCCGTAAAGAAAGGAAACAAAGCGGGGTCTACAACGCGGGGTCTCGAGGCTGACCCCGCGGCGGACAGCTGGTAAAAAACTGCTGTAGCACAAGCAGGAAGGGTAACGTGATCTCTTTTCCGAAAATACACGCGCGAAGAACAGCGAGGGTGATAGGGAATGCCTCATATAGGAAGAAAACGTAGATCGTAGCAAGGTTAAGAGTCGCGGCCAAGACAAGTGGGCCAATGAAAGGGGGGCCGAAAGAAACACCTGGAAAACGGCAACAGAAGCATGGAATATATCTACAGCAAGTCCCGTTCGCTGAAAACGGAAGTAGGGAGTAGAAAATATCTGTCCAACAGATGCGCAGGATGAGGAAAGCTGAAAGAGCATAAAAGTAACACACCCTGTACAACTACCACTAACAATTACCACTAGTAGTTGCGTTTAGTTGTCCAGGACAAGGTAGTTGTCCGTCGACGACTAGTTGCACAGGTTCTCAAAACAGCAGTTGCCTGCAGACCATTTTTTGCGCAGCTACTCGAAAGAATAGTTGTCTGCAGACATATAGTTGCGCAGCTTCTCAAAAGAATAGTTGTCTGCAGACCTTTAGTTGCGCAGCTTCTCAAAAGAATAGTTGTCTGCAGACAAATAGTTGCGCAGCTCCTCAACAGAATAGTTGTCTGTAGACAAATAGTTGCGCAGCTTCTCAACAAAATAGTTGTCTGTAGACAAATAGTTGCGCGGCTTCTCCCAACATTAGTTGCCTGCAGACGAATAGTTGCGCAGCTTCTCACAACAGTAGTTGCCTGCAGACAAATAGTTACGCAGCTATTTAAAACATTAGTTGTCCAGACAACTGTTGACAACCAGTGCTAGTTTGAGAGAGCTGCGGAGATAGTCGTCGGTTTAAACAGGATGATACAGCAACATGGGGAAGGGGTGGCTCGGTATAGCAGTCAGGCCGGCTGCGAGAACGAGAAGCCAGCCGTTGGGTGGTCTTTGGTAGATCTGTGCTTGTACTTGGCGACAGGAGTTGACACAATCTCTTGTCTACGCGGAATGCCGTGGACGGCTGGGTGTTTGGCGTTGGTGTGTGTTGTAGGCTGCTCTTGTCTTGTTTGCGCTCTGGGTGGCTTCAACTCGCGTAAACGATAGAACTAATAGTTGAGGAGGATGGCAATAATAACTGGTGCCATCATTATCGTTCTGGTTCGTTTCTCGCTTGACTTGTTCTTGTTTAAGTCCGCCCCGATGAAGTTGTCTCGGCTGTATGCGATTCATTAATTTGGGTCTGTATTTTCCCGGTAGTACCAGTTTCCGCGACATAAGGCTACAGTAGGCTCCCTCCGATCCCCCGCGCCCCTCTCTAACTATTTCTATTAACGCATGCCGCAGAATTTTTTAAAAGCAGTTGTCAGGACAACTAGCACAATTAGTTGCGCGGCTTCTCCGAACAGTAGTAGTTGTCCGTAGACAACTAGTTGCGCAGGTTTTCCAAACGGTAATTGCCTGCAGTCAACTAGTTGCGCAGGTTTTCAAAAGAGCAGTTGCCTGCAGACAACTAGTTGCGCAGGTATTCAACATAGTAGTTTCCTGCAGTCAACTAGTTGCGCAGGTTTTCAAAAGAGCAGTTGCCTGCAGACAACTAGTTGCGCAGGTATTCAAAGTAATAGTTTCCTGCAGACAACTAGTTGCGCAGGTTTTCAAAAGAGTAGTCACCTGCAAACACATAGTTGCGGCGGTTTTCAAGGCAGTAGTGGCCTGCAGACAAAAAGTTGTGCTGATTCTCAAAAGAGTAAGTTGTCTCGAGACCAATAGTTGCGGAGATTTTCACGACAACTGTAGTTGCCTGCAGACGAATGGTTGCGCAGGGTTTTCAAAACAGTGGTAGTAGTAGTAGTAGTAGTAGTAGTAGTAGTAGTAGTAGTGGTAGTAGTAGTAGTTGCCCGCACACAAATAATTGCGCAGGGCTTTCAAGAAGTACGACGTAGCTGTCTGCCAGACAACTAGCTACCAACTACTGTGCTGTAGTTGCACAGGGTGTGAAAATAAGTAGACAAAACATCCATGATAAAAAAATACTGCTGTATAGCGCCACGATCCGGCGGCCTTCACGAAGAGAAGGCGGGTGGGAGCGGGTGACGGAAAGTTGAAGAACGCAAATAACTGCTACCGGAAGTACAATAATACCACGGCTTCGTGGTAGCAAAAAATAGAAAGAACGATCATCACTGATACTGTACTTTTTTTGTATCATCACTTTCACTTTCCAGCCTAACTCGTAGGAGGTTTTTGCCCTCGACGACCTTCTGGGCAAGACAAGCCGTGGTCACAGGTGTCTACCCCTTCTCCCCCCCCGGTACGTGCCTTTATTTTTTGTCGCGCATTGGGTTCAGCATTCCCACTGCTCGTCGATTTTCATCGAATGTAGCTAACTCACGCTCTCGCGCTTTCCGCTAATCAATTTTATTTCATGCAAGAAAAAGCCCTTACGAGCATGCAACTCGGTGAGACTTGAACCCACGAAATTGATCTTGACAGGCACGCGGACCACCTGCCAAGCCACCGGGGACGCCGGCTCGTACTGCAATTTTGCGGTGATAGATTCAAGTTGAGATTAGTGGTAGAGTGAATAACCGAAACCCATATATATATCCCGAGGGTATGTACAATGCCACGACAGTTCGGCGGCCGTTGTACAAAAAAGCGAAAAAACGGATCCGGTTAATAGCGGTAGATTGAAAACGCCGAACCGACACACCCGAAAAGACAATTATTCCACGACAGTTCGGCTGTGCCTTCGCTAGAGAAAGCGAACGGAAACCATTTTTTAATAAAAAAATACTAAAAAAGTACGTCAGCTGTCAGTTTAACCGATCGGCAGGTCGATTGATACTCAACTTCGCAAGCTGTGTGAACCGTTCGCGAATTTGTAGAATTTGCGCAGCATACCGATAATACTATATAAAATCAACATTTTGCACAGCGCCGATATAAAACCAACATTTATTTGCACAGCACGCCGATACAATTACGAATCAACATTTTTATGGTGCAGCTTATATACTTGAAATAAGAAGAAAAGAAAAAGGATCGTGCTTGAACAGGTTCCAACCATTTGCGCAGCATGCATGCGTGTACATGTGCAGGAGTATCGCGCACAATCATGTGTACAATATGCATGTATAATATGTATGCAACGCTGATAAACTTCCAGGCGCTGGAAAATTAACAAACGAGCAGAGCATGCCGGTCCAGTTTCGATTTTCCAGAACGGGCAGCATGTCGCATTTCGAGGTCTCACTACAATCTTGGAGCAAGGATCTTTAGGTTGGTATAGGCCGTGTTCAGGTATTTTAGTTGAGGACCTTTAACAATCTGGGAGAAGGGATCTTTAGGTTGGTAGGCTGTTCGGATGCTTTGGTTCCTGTTGGGATCAAGGAACAGGCGAAGACCCAACCCAACCCCTGACTCTAACCCTAACCCTAACTCTAATCTCTCATCAGCGCTTGCGGGACGACCCTTTCGGATAACCTTCCGCCCTTATTATTATTACCAAAGAAGTGGAGGGAGAGGAGCCGCAATGGACGACAGGGGGTCCGGGATGCCAAACGACGAGGGTCCAACCGGAGGATCTCCCAGGGCGTCGGGGAGGAGACACGGGAACGGGACGCGCCCCAGGGCCTTCCTTGGCGACACCACAGGGGAAGTGGCGTGCGGGGTCTGCGGTGTAACGCTACAACTAGGGCACCGGGCGGTACGCTTTCCATGTGGACAAGGGCGCCACGTGCTTCACGCCCGTTGTGTGGTGGAGGCCCTTGCGAGAGGCGCAGCACCGGCACCTCTCCGCTACCCAGCAGCCAACTGCGGAGCACAACATCCAAGAGAGGAAGCACTGCAGGCAGCGGTCCAAGCGGACCCGGGGCTTCGTAATCGGGCCGCGAGGATGGGAGGGGGGACCATAGGTGATGAGGACCTTCGCAGCCGGGGGCTTTGGTACGGGTGGGACCAGAACAGCTTGGGTATAGGGCCACCACTTGATGCCGTTTCCTTGGATGACCAGGGCCAACGTTTCGCAACCGGGAAAACAGTGCAACCGCAGTTGGCTGGCGCACACGCACGCATTAGCATTCACGCGCTCGGCATCCTCAACCACGCTATGGGTGAGCACAGGCCGAACCGAGAGTCGGCGACGCCGAACTCGCTCATACGGGCGATCAAGCTATGGTACCTCATGCCAGCCCTGCTCCACTCACCGGACGGCCGAATCAAGAGGCGACAGAGGTTCGCGTTGGTGAAGAGCGGGGATATAGTACTCCTGCTCCCATGGCTGATAGCATTCACCAGGGGAGGGGACCTGAGGCAACGGGATGCCGCCCAAGAAGATTCGGAGGAGACGAAGCTTGAACGGGCGTCGTCGGCGTGTCGCCACGCAGGAGGGGTCAAAGTGGCAGCTCGCAACCTGCTAGCAGAGCCACGACCAGCTGGAAACGAAACGACGTGGAGCACACTGGTGGCCAAGTTCCCCTCCGAAGATCGCGCCGCAGTGTCCGCGGCGGCGGCGGCTGCGGTGTTGGCGACCGCCACCGAGGTGGAAGACGGAAACGCCCCTCCGTGGCGCCCTGACGATGAGTACGCCTCCGAGGTGCTCTTCGGCGTCATCAGCTCCCGCAGTGCCCTTTCAGGCCCCGGAAACGATGGTCAACGCTTTGCGCACCTGCAATCCATCATCCACACCGACATCGGGCGGGAAGAGTCCGGAAAGGGCATGACAGCCTTCTGGCGGAGACTCATCGACGAGCCGGACGCGTTCCCGCCAGAATTCTGGCAGCTCTTCTTGCAGTCGAGCCTCACTGCCTTGGGGGAAAAGTGCCGGCCGGTTTGTGTGGGCATGACATGGAGGCGGCTCGTCACCGCGGGGGCTATGCGACAATGGCGGCCGCGGTTGGAGGAGGTCAACCGAGAGGTGAGGCAGTTTGGGGTCGCCGTACCCGGAGGAGTGGAGCATGTGGGACTGAGGGCTAGGATGTTACACGAGACGGGCAACTGGATCGTCCTAACGGACGGCTCCAACGCCTTCAACACGGTTAAACGGACGGCGGTGCTTGGAGAGGCGGCCAACTGCGTTCCAGCGCTCACGCCGTTTGTGGCGAAGTGCTACGGCACAAGACCCGCCGACGTGTATTTCCGGATGGACTCAGGGGAGACCAGGACGATCGCCTGCTCCAGCGGTGTCCAGCAAGGGGACCCCATGGGGCCAGCAATGTTCTGTCTGGCGTTGCGACCAGGGCTGAAGCGTTTCCGACAGGAGTTCGAAGGAGAAGGAGTGGAAGCCTTCGCCTACATGGACGATGTATCTCTCGGCCTTATGGGGGTCACGGCCAACACGATTAGAGCTTTTGCCTTCCTCCGGCGAGAGCTAGACGACATCGGCATTGTGGTCAACCCCGCCAAGACCGTAGCACTACCACCCAAAGGACACGTCCCGACGGCGGAGGAGATATCGCTCCTGAAGAGCGTTGACGTCCGCATCGCAGACGAAGGAGGGGTGACGGCGGTGGGTGTCCCGATCGGCTCAGATGAATACGTGCTGGGGCGAGCAATGAAGGTAGTGAGGGACGGAGGCGCGGACCGCCTTGCACGCTGCCTCGCTAACATGCCAGACAAGCAAGCGGCGGCCCTCATCACCGTCGAATCCCTTGGGCAGCGGACGGGCTACCTCGCAAGGGCTCTGGACCCGGGGCTGTCACTCGAAGCATGCCGAAGGGCCCACAACGGGACTCAGTGGGCCTACGAAAATATCCTAGAGCTACCGGGAGCAGCGGACGAACAGTCCTTTTTCCAGGAGGGGTGCCCGGCCAGCCAACTGACTCTAAAACCCTACCAGCAAGCCCAAGCACGCCTTTCTACGGGAGCAGGAGGGTTAGGGCTGCCGTCGACGGAAGCGAGGCGAATGTCTGCCTCCATTGGGAGTAGGGTGGGCATCCTGCCGGAGGTTCTAGCAGACCTCACGGGCCCGCTAGGAGACAGGGTAAAGAGGGGTCTCCCTCATTCGAGCATCATTGCTGAGCTCGGGGGCAGCCTGCGAGAGATCAGGGACACGTGGGGCGTGACAAAAGAAGCGATGGAAGGCATCGCCCCCGAATCCTGGCTGGAATGGAGCATGGGTGCAGAGGGGGACCTGGTCCCAGGGCCCCCTGAAGCCGACATGCTGGCGGCGCATGATGCCGTAACCACCAACTCCCGGAAGGCTCAACAGAGGTTGGGCAAGCTGGTGAATCAGGGTCGACACGCTCCACACACAGCCTCGCTGGCGGGGCTACCGGAGATTGCACGCCCACCTGGACCAGGCGACCCGCTGGGGGGGAGCGAGACCAAGGCCTTCGCCAAAGCTCGCTACAGGAGACTACAAGGAGCAGGAGCCACTGCTTGCCTTCGGGCGAGGCCAACCGACTCGCTCCGTGTCATACCAGCAGAGGAGTTCGTGGGCATGGGAAGGCGCTTCATAGGCATAGACGAGCACGTGGCGGTGAGGTGCCCCTGCTGCGAGGCAGTCGACATAGACACACGCCACGCACGCATCTGTCCCAGAGCAGGGGCACACGTAAACCAACATCAACCGTTGGTTCACGCGATCTCCCGCACGCTGAAGCGGCTGGGAATCCCTCACCAAGTGGAGAGCGGCGAGCCGTTCACTGCAGACCGGAATCTGCGGATGGACATCGTTGTCAAGAGAGGAGGTCTTCGGGACGCTCCTAACAGGGAATACAGGGAAAAGTCCATCCTGCTGGACGTCACCCATGCAGACCCGCAAGCGCAGGTCCACCTGCGAGGAGGCAGCGCTGATCATGATGGATCAGCTGCCTCTACCTCCGAGGCGCGCAAGCGCCAACACTACGCGCGTCCGGGATATGTGTCCTTCGACGAGCGGAGCCACAAACTAGCCACCTTAGCGGTGGAAAGCTTTGGGCGCCTCGGGGTAGAGGGCAGCAACTTCATCGACCAGCTGGCAGCTAGCGTCGTGGGGGGGAGTGATGGTGGGTCGATGGCAAGGAACGGGGTGGTGAAGGAACGCCTGCTCCAAATCGTCTCGGTGACCACACAGGTCGCCATTTCGAGGAGGGTGTCGAGGTTCAAGCTCCAGCTTAGGGACCGCCAAGAAGGAAGAAGGAACAGGGGAGGGAGGGACGACAGACCCACAGCGATGGCGTGAGGATGGAGCTTGGATGCAGCTTAGGATTTAAAAATAGAACGTAATGAGAAGGAAGGGGCAAATACAGCAAATAGAGTAGACAAGCCGAAAGTTGGCACGGAAGGGAGGTAGCCTTGGTGCATGGGTTTCCTTTTGTTTCCGAGGTTTTCTTCTTTCGGGAAAGTTATGAGTGATCCATGTTGAAGATCATGCTGCCCATTGTCGGATGGCAAGAGAAATAATAATAATATTATGCTTGCCATCCGACAATAATGTGCAGTGTTGTTCCGCAATTAATATGATTTGTCTTCGTTTCGGTGTTGTCGAGCCGTGGGGGAATTCGAAGCTTTGTGTTTGTTTCCCGTTGTTTTGTTCTGGGTAGATCGCCAGTTTCCCATCAAGAAAAAAAAAATACCTGGTATGGTACTATTTTAATACGTACTGGTACAGTTAAGTAGTACGTGTAAATATTTAATACCAGGTAGTTGTATTTTCATTTTTGCATACCACCACACTACGCAATAACATATACATACACATGCAGCAGCTGCAAAAAATGGATTTGGTCGCAAGCAGCGTGTTCAGTTGCCTGCCGCACACACTATTAATCCCTTTAGTACCGCAGTCCCGATTTGGGGACAAACCAGCCTAATTCCAAGTGAGTTGTCCCCAAAACGGGATTGGGGTCCTAAAAGGTTCAAGACTTCTCGCCGTGGTGCACGATGTTTATTGGGCGCATCCTCTTCCAATCAGAGATCGATCGATGTTTTTTACTATATTTCTACCACTCCTCGCTTTTCTACGCGTCAGCTGAAAAACGTTTTGCTTCTTTTTTGGTAAGACCACACACAGGATCGATCGTAGACCCGCCGTAGATGACCTTCATTGTTGTTTTGTTTTGCATGATGAACGAACGTCATACTTCTACTACTACTGCTGCTGCTGTTTGCTCTTCTCCTATTTCTTTGTCTCTAGTTTCTCTTTGGTTTTTGGTTTGCATGAACCACACTTTTATTATTCAAGGTTCGCGTCGCAAAGGACAGCATCATTTCGTTTCCCCGAATTCGGAAAATAAATTTGCTACTACGTCGATGCGTCGTATGTGCGATCCCATTTATTAATTGCTACCTGGTACCAGGTATTAAATAGTAGCCCAAAAAGTGAGTGTCGCCCTGGGCGACCAGCGGAGGAATTTATTTTTTTTCCCCATTTTGTTTCGTTTTGCATGCGCTGTTTACTCTTCTCTTATCCCCCCCCCCCCCCCCCCCCCACCTTTTTGCTTTTTGGTTAGGATGAGCCACTTATTATTGCAGCCTCGTCGCAAAGGATAGATCGTACAGCAACATAAGAAGTAGCTGGGTCATTTATTCGCTATCCTACTGTATTTAATAAAAAAACTAAAACAGTAGTGCGTCACCTGTCTGTGAGATCAACCGATCGGCAGATCGATCGATACTCAGCTATATGTATGTACCCACGGAAGGAATGAACGACCGCAGAGCTAGGCTCGTAATAGACACGACATGCGGACAGAGTCAGACCGACCTACACAGACTCGTGAGATCCAGTCTCTGCCTATCGAACACACCAAAAGGATGCGATGACTCGCTGGTGTGGAGCAGCGTGAGAGTTAGCGGAGTGATTGACATCGCCGACGTTTGTCCTGAGGGTAGAGTTGGCCCCTACGATGCGGATGATTTGTGGCTGTGTGCACGGGGTGTCTTCCGCACGATTCTGTTCAGATGTCTTCTGTAGTTTTTCGGATAAGGCTCACTTAAAAAGCCTCACGTTCAGTCCGGAACTACACCTCATCACCATGACTAGATCCAGAAGTGAGTTGCTGATTCTGATCATGGATACCGCCTTCGTCTCCTCAGCGCATGTACACGTCACTGTGAGCATCGAACATGCACTGCACCACGATGCATCCACACAGTTGCCCCTCAGCTGAAGCTCCTCCAGACACCTGGTTAGTCCGTTGCCACTGAGCTGCTGGATCTCCATCTCGCCCAGACTCACCCCACCACCGGCTACCCTCCCCCGGTGAGACGACCTCATACGCGACGTGGACTCCTTCCGAGTGTACTGGTACTTATCGAAGGCCATATGACACGTCTGCGTGAGACGACCTCATACGCGACGTGGACTCCTTCCGAGTGTACTGGTACTTATCGAAGGTCATATGACACGTCTGCATGAGCCGTATCCATCCGTAGTCGGCGGTGACCCTGCTCATGGTACCGAGCACGTCCGGCAGAAGATTGTTCGTCACTTCCACTGCAGGAACGGGGAGGGTCGCCACGTCGAATGAGGTGTCCAGTTGTGGTTCGGACGTATCCCTCTCCGAGATAGCCTTGAGGCCAGCCCACGCCTCGTAGAGTTGGCTAGCTGTGTTCCTCTTCATGACGGTCGTGCTCCCCATCACGAAGTCTGCCACCCTACCCTTGACAACCGGCATGTACCTGTCGGGAACGACTATGACTACGCCTTTCCCCACAGGCAGCTCATCGTCATTACCGAAGACCTCGTTGGTAGCCGGATTAACGGGGATTCTCTTACCGTTATGGAAGACGTAGGCTCCCCCATCCACTATCTGCAACGTGGACTTGCCATTTGCGCCTCTGTGGGTCCGCACGATACGCCTTCCCACCTCTATGTCGGTGGCACATCGAACCGTGAGAGCCCACGTTAGTAGCTTCTTCCTCACCGCGTTGGTGAGGACGTTCATGGACTCGCAGAGGTACGGATCCACTTTGAGCTCTTTGGGCACCTCATCCCCCCCGCCCGTGATTATCGCTTTTTTGTCCCTTTCATTTTTCTTTCATTCCCGTTTGTACCTCTTTGTGTCTTTGTTAGTATGGTCCGTTTTGCCTTTTTTTTGCGTTTTGCTATCTGCTTCTGTTTTAGTTTTGTTTTTGTTTTTCTTTTGCTTAGCTTCATCTTCTTTTTTCTTTTTTTTTTTTAGGTTTTTGTCTGCTATTAATAGTCTCCTTTTTGCTTCCCTGGTGTCCGCAGTGGTGGAGTGCGTATGCTTGTTTTTTGTTTTTTGCCTCTGTTTTTACTTGAGGTATTTCTTCCACTCCAGAGTTATTGGAGCCTGTCCTGCGACCACGGACTGCATTGAATTGTGAGTTAATGTGGGAACAACAACAAAAAACAACAACCAGGTATCGTTTTGCGTACCACCACACATATAACTACATACTTAGATCACAACCCCTGAGCGTGCTCGGTTGGTGCATCCCTGGCCTCTCAGAGCTCCCACTTCCAAACCGCCTCATTTCACTACTTGCCGGACCTTTCCAGCAGTTCTTTGTTTTCTCGGTCATTTCTTCATTTTTTCTTCTTTCGTTTCGTGTGCGTGCGTGTTCTCCGAGCACGGCATCGCGGGAGGACCCGGCACCGTCGTGGGTGCCAGCGGGTGCTGGCGGGTAGAGGGGGGGTTGCAAGGAGCGCGGTCGCCGCTTTCGTGCCTAGGCGTCGCGTGTGCCTCGAGACACGAGGGATGCATGAATGGGCTTTTGTCTGGCTTCGATTTATGATTGTTGATAGAGTATGTACGAGTTTATAAAGGTCGTTTGCGAGGGCAAGATAATATTCAAGCGGTGCTTATTTTTGCGACCACGCTGAAGTTGAAAGAGGGAGGTGTGCAGTTTGAACACCCACGTTATCGAGCTGGCGAACGACGGCCACGGTGAGCACCGGGCTTCACGCGGGGCGGGCGACGGGGCTGATTGTGGCAGAGAGTGATAAAAGCTTTACCCGGACCGAATCGGTAGCGAGGTGGTCGCGAGAGGGGCGGGCGGCGTACGAGGCTGAGAGAGAAGCTCTTCAGTGCGATTTTCTCTTTTTTTCTTTTCGACCGGGTGTAAGGTGTTCCAATCAGGCAGAAAAATATTACACGAGACGGGACGGGGATTTGTTTTCCTTCCCGAGTTTTCGGTTTCATTTTCATTGTTTTTGCTGCTGTGCCGTGCTGTGCTTGCGCTTTCTTCGTACATACAGCACAGACCAAGAGCATATCGAAAAAAGAAAATAAGTACAGACAGTAGTACCCTACCTGGGGTGTATGTACGTACGTACGACATCCGCGACGCGAAGCGTATACGTATGTGGCATCCAACCTGACGTCGGAGCTGTTTATCCCTGAAGCATGGCGGCGGGACTCTTGGCATTATCAAGTCGCCGGTTTGCAATTACGATCCTTGAAAACACTAAACTCAATCGTGGACCTCTGTTCGCTTCGCATAATTTGATGTACTTTTTGCTTTTTCCCTTCCTGAGCGAGCGTAGCGGGCGGCGTAGGCCGCCCGCGGAGCGAAGCGCCTTGTACATACATACATACATGCATATCAGCAGAAAAATGAAGAGTAGGTTTAGCAGTCTGGGAGAAGGGATCTTTAGGGATGTGTTTTACTTGAAAAATGTGTAGCGTGGTCTGCACTTCGTAATCGTCGTCCGCACCTGAGAAATTAGCCGCGTTTATGGCGGGTTTCGGCCCGTTTCGGCTGCGGTTTGGGGTCAGGGTTAGGGTTAGGGTTAGAGTCATGGGTTGGGTTGGGTCTTCGCTCGTGCCTTGATCCCAACGGGAACCAAAACATCCGAACAGCCTACCAACCTGAAGATCCCTTCTCCCAGATTGTTAAAGGTCCTCAAAATGAAGTCGGTCGCAGGCAGCGTGTTCAGTTGCCTGCCACATACATCCGGGCGTCACAGGATGATGATAGTAGACTCGTAGACTCACCGTACACGATGTTTATTGGGCATCCTCTTCCAATAATGAGAGATCGATGCTTTTTGCTCCCTGCTTTTCTACGCTTCAGGTGAAAAACGTTTTTTTTGCCACAGGATAGTATACTAGACTTGTCGCACATGACATTGTTTTTTGTTTCGCATGATCGTGATATTTCTACTACTACTACTACTACTACTACTACTACTACTACTGCTGCTGCTGTTTGCTCTTCTCCTTTTTTTGTCTTTGGTTCCCCTCTGCTTTGGTTTGCAAGTAGAAGATTGAATGGAGGACATCTGGGATTTGTGGAGAGATATATTGAATCGTTGGCATGCGTGAACAGAGGGGATGGCGAAGAGGCTCATTCAGAGTTGACTCAGATGATGGGTTGCACAGTTGGTTGAACTAGGAAGACAGGGGCTGGGAAGGGTTGACACAGCAGTAGCAGTAGTGAAGAAGACCATCTACCGTAGTACTCCACTCGCGTGGGTGCATGAGGGACCGCCAGGCCGCTAGGGGGGGAGGGAGGAAGCAGCCTGAGGAAGGCGGCCGATGACCTGAGGATGGAACGTGGTGATGAGGAAAATAGGATATATGGCTGAAATGAAATGATGTGGGGAATGGAAATTGGGAAACGGCTGGCAGAGAAGCGTATGAGGAATACTGCTGATTTACGGAAGGATATATATTCGGTTTTTTGTATTGGAATGGCATCTACGCTATATTGTCGGAAGGCAAGCATATTAATAATAATTGGTGCAGGAGAGGGCCTTCGTGCAAATGTCCTTCTCCTGCGAGGTGCATCGGCGTTGCGCCCTTGGCTTCGTTGAAGACGCAATCCCCCGAGCCAGGATCAACGGGGTGCGCACGGCCACATATCGGGTCACATCCCCGAATCCAGTAGCTCTTCATGAGGCGCACCAAGAGGTGGATCTGCACCCCCTCCTCCAACAGATCCAGGGCCTCGGCGGACCGACAGACACGGCGGAGGAGAGAGCCATAGGTGCTAGGGTCGTTGCAGCAGAGCTCCGTCTCAACAGGAGGGGTCCACTACCGCCAACGCAACGATAGATTTGTCGCGGAGTGCGGCCGAGACAGGGGAGGAGGACATCTGGGGGGATTGTGGCGTGGCACGGTCCCTCAACTATCACAGGTGGAAGCGCCATGCGGGGCCTGTGGGCAACAACTTACAGGTCGTGACAGGTTTGTCTTCGATGGGTGGCTCACCCGCACGGAGTGCGCCGTGGAAAACGTACAGGGGGTCTCCGACAGGGGAGATGACCGGTTCGGGGTAGCCACCCGCGAAGGGGATGGACCGCCCCGTGGGAGAGCACTCCGCCTCACAGACATACTGCCAAGGCTCGCACCAACGTTTTGACGGCGCGACAGAGTGAATTGTCTTCCGAAGGGCGCAGTTGGCAAGATCGTGGCGGTCAGCGATTTCGGAGGAGGGGGGGCAACAGGCAGGAAGGAGGGAGAGGGAAGAGGCATAGACAACATGCACGTACTGCGGACTGGCTCTGGCAGAGTTAACAGCGGGGTCAGGGGACGTTCACAGGCGGATACCCGTCCAGTGCCCCCACGGAGGATGCGCACACTCCAGCTGCATGCTGGAACGAGCGGATCGCCTCGCAAGAGGGCATATAGACCCGAGGTCCTGCGTCGCGTGCAGCAGCGAGTGGGTGGGGGGAAGACGACCTCCCCACCCGGCAGAGCTTGCTAGTAATAGTGGCCTGCCATCCAACGAGTCAGGGCAAAGATGGGCGGCGCCAAGCAGTGCAGTACAATTCGCCGACCTCATCCAACGAGACGTCCCAGGACCGGGCCCGGCTAGTTATCTCACAACCGGCGTCTACAGCTCTTTCGATCTCATGGTACGTGCCCACAGGAGGAGACCAACCTCTTCGTTCCTATTGTGCTCGCTGTTCAGTGATGCTCAGGGCCTGCCTCAAGGGGCTTACCTCGATTTCTCCCGCTCGAGGGAATGGGAAGTGGCGGTCGACCGCTACCGCACGCTGTTCGTCGCGTTCGGGATCCGATCACAGGATATCCTGCTCCGGCTACCAAACCGACGGCTCTACATTGGGCCCCTTGTCCAAGAATACTGGGCGGGCCTCGACGCCGAGTGGGAGGAGCGCCTCACAAGGTGGACCCTCGGGGTTCAAGATGCGCTGGACGAGGGTATCGCGCCCCCTCCCTTTCCGGGGCAGGCGGCGCCCCACCGAGAGGAACGGAGTCGACGATTGAGAACGATTCGATGTTGAGAAGGCAGCTGGAGCACGAACACCAAGCTCCGGGCCCCTCAGAAAACCACCAGAACGAGGGAAACAGGGATACCATACCAGAGGAACAACCCGGAACGCCCCGAGCAAGGGCAGAGACCGCGTCGACAACACCCGAGGTGACAGTTCCAAGGAACGAGGGGGGGGGGGGGAGCGTTCGCAAGGGATAGAAGAGGTCCATCTAGGGAATCTGGGGGAAGAACACGAGCAGCCAGCGCAGGAAGAGGGGCGGACACTAGTACGGAGCGAAACCCCAGGCTGAGGGGTAGTGCGCCACCTTCATCAGCAGGCCGGGGGGGGGGGGGGGGGGACCGAGGGGGGCGGGGGGGTGTGGGCGTGGCGGGAGGAGCCGGGGGAGTGGGGGGAGAAGGGGGGGCGGGTGGAACGGGGGGAGTGGGGGGGAACGGGGGAGGTGAGGGGAGCGGGGGGAGCAGAGGGAGAGGGGGGAGCGACGAGAGAGGGGGTAGCGAGGGGAAGGGATATTGCAGCACTCTTGGTGGCTGGCCAGGAAGGGGGCGGGGGGGACAGGGGGGGCAGGGAGAAATGATGACGGAAGGAGCAAGGGGAACGGGGAGAGGGGAGGGGGCGGGGGGAGCCAGGGGAAACGGGGGGAGCAAGTGTGGTACGGGGGGCCAGGGAGAGTGGGAGGGGCGGGAGGAGAGCAGGGGATGGAGGGGGCGACTGGAGCGGGGGAAACGGCGGGAGGAGATAGGGCGGTGTCCCCGCTAGCAGGTCGGGGGAGGGAGAGGGGGACAGGGAGGACGGGGGGGGCAGGAGAAGCGGGGGGAACGGCGGGACAGGGGGGAGCGGGAGGTAGTTGAGAGAACAAGGGGAGCAGGGGGGCTGTGGAGAGAGCGGGGAGCGGAGAGAGCAAGGCGGACCGAGGGATCGAGAGGGATGGAGAGGACGGGAGAGGCGGGGACGGGTACAAGGAGCGAAGCTAGCGGAGAGGGGGGGGGGTATAGGGAAGGTAAAGGAGAAGCGGAAACCGGAGGAACGCAAACTAGTGATGGAGAGAGAGGCGAAGGGAGAGGAACGAGCCAAAGAAATGGAGCGAGAGGAACAGAGAACGGCAGGGGGCATCAGAAACCAAACAGCGAGGCTCCGGCAGGAGCATCTCCCAGGTCGCAGGGGAGGAGAACAGGGAACGGGACGCACCCCCGGGCATCATTGGCAACACCACAGGTGGAGTGGCATGCGGGGTCTGCGGTGTGACAATTCAGCTAGAGCACCGGGCGGTACGCTTTCCATGCGGGCAAGGGCGCCACGTGCTCCACGCTCGTCGTGTGGTAGAGGCCCTAGCGAGAGTTACGGAACCGGCCCCACTCCGCTGTCTAGTCGTCGCCTGCGGAGCCCGGCATCCCAGACGGGACGCACTGGAGGCAGCGGTCCAAATCGACCCGGGTCTTCGCAATCGGGCGGCGCGGATGGGAGGGCGGACCATAGGTGACGAGGACCCACGCAGCCGGGGGCTTTGGTACGGATGGGACCAAAACAGCCTGGGCATAGGGCCACCACTCGATGCCGTTTCTTTGGAGGACCTGGGGCAACGTTTCGCAACCGGGAAGACAGTACAGCCGCAGCTGGTAGGAGCACATGCGCGCTTGAGCGTCCACACCCTTGGCATCCTCAACCACGCTATTGGAGAGCACCGGCCGAACCGGGACTCGGCGACACCGAACTTGCTCCTGCGGGCAATAAAGTTATGGTATCTCATGCCAGCCCTGCTCCACTCACCGGACGGCCGGATAAAGAGGCGACAGAGGTTCGCGCTGGAGGAGAGTGGGGACAGAGTGCTCCTGCTCCCATGGCTAATAGCGTACACCAGGAGAGAGGGCTTGAGGCAACGGAATACCGCCCAGGAAGCTTCGGAAGAGGCGAAACTTGAGCGAGCGTCGTCGGCGTGTCGCCACGCGGGAGGGGTCAAAGTGGCAGCACGCAACCTTCTGGCAGAACCGCGATCAGCGGGGAACGAGGAAACGTGGAGCACATTGATGGCCAAGTTTCTCCCCGAAGACCATGCCGCCGTGGCCGCGGCGGCGGCGGCCGCAGTGTTAGCGAGCGGCACCCCCCCCCTCTGTAGCGCGCTGACGATGAGTACGCCTCCGAGGTGCTCTTCGACGTCATCAACTCCCGGAGAGCCCTCTCAGGCCCTGGAAACGACGATCAACGATTTGCTCATCTACAATCCATCATTCAAACCGATATCGGCAGAGAGGACTTCGGAAGTGGTATGACAGTCTTCTGGCGGAGAATCGTCGAAGAGCTGAACGCGTTCCCACCAGAGTTCTGGCAGCTCTTCATACAGTCGAGCCTCACTGCGTTGGGGGAAAAGTGCCGGCCGGTCTGCGTGGGTATGACATGGAGGAGGCTCATCACCGCAGGGGCTATGCGGCAATGGCGACCGCGGTTGGAGGAGGCAAACCGAGAGGTGAGGCAGTTTGGGGTCGCCGTACCCGGAGGAATGGAGCATGTGGGATTGAGGGCTAGGATGCTACACGAGACGGGCAACTGGCTTGTTCTCACGGACGGCTCCAACGCCTTCAACACCGTAAAAAGGACGGCGATGCTAGAAGAGGTGGCAAAATGCGTGCCAGCGCTCACGCCTTTAGTGGCCAAGTGCTATACAAGGTTTTCGCCTACGAGTACGGGCAAAGATGCACTCTCACCCCTTGACAGACAGCAACTTTGCCTTGAACATGCCTTGACTGACACCAAACTTACGGGGGACCATATTAAATAGGACCTACGATACACACAAAAACCTACCTATATATTTTGCTATTTTTACGAATAATAATCGGTCCTATTTACTATGGCCCCCCGTACTAGGTTTCAGTATGAAGCACTCCGCCGTACATACTGTACTTGACGGCGCACGTTTTTGCGTTGACGTGTCTCCTGCCATATTTGCCCACAGCTACGGGAATATGCTATACGTATAATCGATGTGCTACGTACTCCATCACAGAGCAATGACGTAGCAAGCAAAAAATACGTTCAAGTTGGAGCGACAACAAAAAAATGCGAGGCTGTACGTAGGGAAGGGGCAGAGGGTGCATCTTGCCTTGTCAGCCAGACTGATTGCACGATGGCTATGTGGCTGCTCTCGGCTGTTGGTTGCGAAGCCCAGGGTGCGTATGTAGTGCGGGGCCTGGGGTCTGGACCTGACTCTACGAACAGGACCTACCTTAAACGGAATCGGGGAACGGGGAGTCCGAATCGGGGAACGGGGAGTCCGGGTTTGTCGGGTAGCGGGTAGCGGCGTAGCGGCGCATTTATCTATAGGCGCATTCTAGGGGTTTCCACACCATTGATTTCTCCAAGCGGGATGTCGCTCGATCATTTCGCTCGCACAGCTGAGCTGCTACCCGACCCAGGCAGGTGCATCACTCGAGGAGGCTCCACCGAGCCGTACAGTGCGTCGTCTGTCGTGGTCTAGTCACAGCAGCAGTGCACTTCTTATTTAATCGTTTTGCGGCTTTCGTGGAGCGACCATGGGCAAGAAAGGCAATGCCGCGACAAGGCAATCTTCGAGGCCATCAGCTGGCGATCGCAAGACTAGTACCGCTAAGCCAGCCGACAGCAGCAGCAGCAGCAGCAGCAACAGCGCGGCGGGCGCAGGCGGTTCCGGGCACGGCCTCCATGGGGAAACACTCCGCATGATACAGGTGTGATTGTGTTACTGCCGGGGTGGGTGGTTGGTGGTTCGCCTGGCGAAGTTGTCAGAGCAACCCCGCTGCTCTTTGCCTGTGGTCCACGCTCTTATCAAACGGCTTCACAGCTCCACAGCCACGAGCCCATATGCCGACATGATGTTGGGTTGACGGTTTATGTTTTGTGGAGCATCGTAGCTCGATCCATGAGAACAAGAATCCGGCGATGGGCCATGGGGCGGCAGCTTTGCGAGAGTGGGGTGTTGGACAGTCCTGAGAGCTATGGTACCTTACCAAAGGCAATAATACCGGTACGATACCTGGTAAGTAGTAGTGCACCAGTACCTGGTACGTATGATACCTGGTACGACATACTCCTCCTGTTGATACCGCAGCATTATTCTACGAGTGCGATAAATCACGATCTCCTACTGTAGATCATCTACAGATCATGTACTGTAGATTTGAACCTGCCGTTGTGATACGTTGTGCAGGATCTGTAGAGTGCAGATCCAACCCAGGAAACACGCCCACTATAATAGTACGTACCTGGTACAGCAGTAGATCATGAGATTATCCCACCCGTGTGTTGACATGCCCTGTTGCTGTACCAGGTAGTTCATACCTGGTACCTGGTACACAGGTATGGTACAGATCAGGACTCTCATCTGCCCATGACAGGTCTACAGGTAGATCATGGCGTGGGAATCGAGGGATCTGCCCGGGTTTGCAGGCATCAACACCTGGTCACCTTTGTCGCACGCTTATTGTACCGGTGTTTGTTTTGTCCTCACATCAAGCCTTTCTATTATTGTTGTTGTTGTTGTTCTCACATTAACTCTCTGACGAAGGAGTCCGTGGTCACACAAAAGGTCCTGGAGCCCTACTAGGAAGATCCGAAAAACGAAAAAAAACGAAAATTCGGCTGCCTCAAAATACACGAGACGAAGAAAGCGCACACGAGCTAAAACCAATGTGTAAACTGAACTAACATGGCCACGGGTATATCCTCTCAACTATAACATAGAGTACCCCCGTTCCCACCACTAACCAACTCGTGGCTGCTGACTACAGCGGATGCTGTCTGAAGTGCTGCCTGCACCGTACGAAACGCACGGTAGTCGTGAAAACGAAAGAAGAAAAACTATCTACCCACCTAGCCACGTAACCAGTACACCCGGTATCGGTCCTGATTTTCGTTCCATCCCGCGAAAGTTTGCGTGGTGAAGATTGCGATTCGCTACGGTCAGCAATTTTTTGTGGTCACAGACCCCGAGACAGAGAAAAACTGCTGCTGTAATTCTTACCTGGTACGCGAGAGCTCTATTTTATATTTCACGTATACGGATGTGGTTCATGTGTATACTGCTGTAGGATGCCACACCACCGCGACCATTTTTCACACCTCGGATAGACCATGGATGATCTGCTATAGATCTGTCAGGGCAGATATATTACTGATACCTGGTATGTAGGATCTGTATGATCTGTATGATCTCGCTCATGTTTCCCGGGGGTGGGATCTGTGCTGCGGTAAATACAAGGGGCTTCGCGTGGTGGCGGGCGGCTCCACCCGCTGCGCTCGCCCGCAAGGAAGAACGAATGGGACGGAAGAAACACAAGATGGTACAAAAAAACCAGGTGCAAACAGGCGACTTGCAAATGCCAAGAGCTCCATGCCCCAGAAAACCAGCCCGGACGCCGGGCGCATGCGTTGTATGTACGTCCATATTTATTTCGATATGTGCTCTCTTTAGCGCTGCTACGCTGAGCTGAGCTGTGCTAAGCTAAGCTGAGCTGTGTTTTTTTTGTGATTTCATGTATATTATTATATAGGTACATTTGTAGGCCGGGCAGATTCCGATGATGAGAACACAGCTTGGCGACATGCTGGCTCTCGCCAACTTTGTCTGCCGGCTTTTTGACGTTGTCGCGCTCGATTGACACGTATCATGCACTTGCTTTGCTGCTTTGTGCGGGGCTGATGGGCTGTGTGTGCTGTGCGTGCTGTGCTCGTAGTAGATTCTCGACAAAAAAAAATATGTTCGTATAATACGTACGAGTACAAAAGGAATCGCCACTATTACTATTAAAGCACGACATGAGCGTATGTTAGTTCCGGAAAAACTGCATGGAGACGCGCCACAACATTGCGTGCCGACTACCAGGTACCCACGTTCCGGGTGCATCACACCGCAATCGCATGCTGCCTCAGCGCCGTATCACCGTCGGAGGGGTATAGAAAATCGTGAGCGACATTCCAACGGGACAACCAACCGTAGCAGAACCCCTAATCAACTACCTGGTAGGCTATATTTTTGGGGACAACAAGGAATATATATATATATATATAATATATATATATAGAAGGAGCCCGCAAAAAGGATACGCATGAAACGAGCGACGACATTGAGATAAGATAAAGGGTCAACAAGTATGGGTGTGATCTCATGCCGCAGCAGAGAGAGGCCTCATTGATCCCTACCTAATATACGAATCAACCTACGACGCGATGTTGCCACAGTATTCTGGAGCAGAAAGAGGGGACGCCGACAGGGTGGATCCCTATTATGTAAAGCTTCGTTGTTGTATGGGGAGACAGTGATTGAGCATCACTCCGTGAGCGATATCGCAGCTCTATCATGCAACAGCACGACAAAGTAGAAAGAGGCTAGGAAAAACAGACCATCCCGCCCGCCCATCTTTTGGTAGCGAGGTATATACCGTCGACAACGACATCAGTCTTGTCAGCGTTTTTTTTTTCGGCGGGGCCTACTCTCTGCAACGAGGTGCCGCGGGAGTATCAATAGTATCCCTGGGTGAGGGTCTCCGGCTGGTCGCGGCAGGAGGCCTCGCATTGATCCCAAACTATATACCTGGTACGAATTAACGTAAGACAGCGATCTTACAACAGGAATCGCCACGAAAAATAAACGGGAAAAAATAGGCTATTTTTCTTAGACGTACAGGATGAAAGAAAAAAACAGGGAAGAGACTCGGCGGTAAAATAATAGGAGGATGATATCAGAATCGGCATAAAATAAACTCGAGCACCGATCCCCAACAAGTGATGCTCTCGTCGGCAATTACGGCCCGAGGCGGGCTGTGAGGTGGGAGAGTATATCCAGGGCGTGCTCCGAAGTAGGCGAGGTTGTAGTAAGGTTGTTCATGGAGATCCTGCACAATCTCCCACAGCGGTAAGCGAGGAACTACAGTAGATGATCTAGTGTAGGTAGATAGATCAGATATATCAGATGGATAGATCATGAGCTGTCCGTGGTGTGCGACGTTTTGGAGCGCCGATACATGGCGATTAAAAAAATGGGAAGTGCGGTTTTATCGTTCCTATGATGCCGTGTGGGCGTGCAGTGCAGCATACGACAAACAAAAAAGACAAGAGTTCATGCTGCGTGTGCCAGATGCGTGGTGAAAACCCTCGAAACGTTTGCCCGCCGCTTCCCCCGCTCTTTGCCGGCCTCGCTGCCCAATGAAAACTTATCGAATGAACCGCGCAGGAACTCGGCATCCCGGGGATGGCTCCATCTCCAACCCCTCCCGGAAAACCCAGCCAGTCCGGCCAGGAAACCTCGCACGGTAGCAGTGGCGGCGGCGACAGGGGCAGCGGAAGGGGGGGGGGGGGTGAAAACAATAAGACCAAGGCAAAGTCGAAGTCAAAATCGAAAAATGATTCCGGTGTCACAGAAAGCGCAGCGAGGGGGAGGGCGGCGGCAGCGGCGGTGGCTGAGAGGAGACCCAGAGGCGGGAAAGGTTTCGACGACGACGACAGAGGCGGTAGTGATGGGGGTGGTCGCGGTGGTCGTGGAGGAGGCGTTCGTGGAGAACCAGGCAGCGGGGGGGGGGGGGGGGGGCGAGTGGTAGAGGTAGGGGAGGGGCAGGAAGAGCAGAAGAAGGAAGGAGAGGTAGAGGAAGGGGGGGAGGAGAAGAAGGAGGAAGAGGAGGAGGAGGAGGAAGAGGAGGAGGAGAGGGAGGGAGAGGAGCGGCTGGGAGGGGAGGAAGAGGAGGAGGAGGACGAGGGAGGGATCGCGAGTCTGGAGGAGGCGGGAGAGGTCGCGGGGACGGAGGCGGGGGTCGCGGGGGGGGTGGTGGTCTGGTCCGGGGAGGGGGAGGGTGGGGAGAGCCGGCGGACCCGGGGCCGTTCGGCAAGATTAAGCTCAAGCACCCGATCGCGGACAGGTGGGAACCGGAAGAAGGAGGGAGGGAGGGAGGGAGGGAGGGAGGGAGGGAGACTGAGAATTTCGTGTTTTCTATTTTTAAGTGCTTGTATTTGGAGGTGATGACGTTTTGCGTCGGTGGTGACCAAACTGCCGTTCGCTCGCGCGACGTGGGTCGGCGGGGCTGTTTGGCGCTTTTTTAGAAAAACATACAAGAATGGGTTGGAGCTCTGAGGGGCGCCTGCTGCCTGTATGTGCGGCGAGGGACTATGACGGGGCGGCGTGCTCGAGGGCATGTTTGCCTCCCCCCCCTCCCCCTTTTCCCATGTCGCTGCGCGAGAATTTTCCTATTTTTTCGACGCGATGGTTGACGGGTCTCGAGTACGAGACAAAGCGGACTCACCCTGCCCCTGACCCTAACCCAATCAAACGTCACTACGTGACCAATCAAACATCAATGTTTGGGTCTCCGCAAAACACCTGGTAAGCTCTACTACTAATATTATGATAATAGTTGTCGCTGAGTCCGTGGTGGCGGAGCCCATATTCCCTACGAGGTACCAGGTACTTGCTCGCTCGGTCAGCAGAAATGTGCTGTTGTTTTTGTTAACCCTTTCAGGACAGCAGTCCCGTTTTGGGAACAAATTACTTGAAATTTGAGTGGTTTGTCCCCAAAAACGGGACTGCGGTTCTTCAAGGTTTAAGTGACACGGTGAGGGTAACAGTGCGAGCTGGGCGTCGTTTTTGTTTCTTCTCGTTTTGTGGTCATCGATGCTTGCGTCGGAGAATCTTCTTCCGTGTGCGTTCTTCTGGCGCCGCCTGACGCAACCCAATCCAATCCAACTCAAACCTAACCCAACCCAACCCAACCCAGCTCAACCAAGTTAAAGCAGTTACCGCTTCCTCCAACACTGTCCACGAAACCTCCCCTTTGTTTCTTCAGCGAGGGACACTGGTACGATGGAGTGCCCGATTCGATCAAGCTCGGGGGTAAACGGGCCAAGAAAACGCTGGACACGGACAAGGCGAGCGTCCCTGTGCTGCTGTTCTTGTTGTATTCCGGGCTACTGCTTTTTAAGTTATGGCATTGGACTCACGTAAGAAAAGCTGTGGGGTATGGAAGTCAGGGGGGGGGGCGTACGTATTTTTTGGTTCCCTGTGTCGTTTGACCATTGACCACGCATCCCTTTCGAGACGGATGGGGGGGGTTAGGAAGGGAGGGAGGGAGGGAGGGAGGAAGGGAGAGAGAGAGGGATGGAGGGAGGGAGGGAGGGAGGGAGGGAGCAAGGGGATGGTATGATAGAGCACACTAACAATCGCCTCCCCCACCCCCTCCTTGCCGACCTTAAAGGCCAAAAGAAAAGATATTTATCTGTCCGCATAATTTTGCATCCTTACCAGTCCTTATTACAACGCCACAGAGCCTAACTTTGCGTACGCCCAATCACCGCCCCCCCTCCCCCCCTCCCTCTAATTCTGGGCAGGTCGCGGTTTTGCCGGAAGTATTAGACCAAGCGCGTGCCGCGGGGAAAGCTCTTTTCGAGGCTGAAGTCTCTACGTGGACCACACAGAGGGCAAAGCACGCTAGCGGCGATGACAAATGGGTCGAGCAGGCAAGGGCGCCCCCCCCGTCCCCGTCCCCGCATGCTGGAAGTTAGAAAACCTTACGAAATATGTGTTTGCCTCGCCCACTGCGTTTTTTTTTTCCTTTTCTTTTTTTCCCCCAAAGCGCGAGAAATGCCATACAGGGGTGGGCGGCTTATTTTTCTGAGGTCCTTTACTATATATATATATATATATATATATATATATATATATATATATTGTAGCACGAGGAACTCGATATCTCGATCGTAGTGTTCAGGACTGAGTATGCTTACTACTTATCGTAGTACAGCAGGTAGTAGAGATATCGGAGTATATGTTTTTAATAGTTTTTTCTGTGGAAATGATGGAGTCCTGATCACTACTATTAATACTAGTAATACGATATGATGTCAATAGTCGTAAAAGTAATAGACTATGCTGTACTATCATGTGGTGTAGGTGCAGTATTACGGCGGACCATAGTTGATAGGACCTGTCGTATACATAAAAAAAAAACTACCAGGTAAATATTTAACCATTTCTACCGACAATATTTGGTTCTGGTAACTTATGGTCCCCCGTAGTAGTTGCTCGTGAGCGGAGGAGGTCAACGGGCGGACAGGAGAAATTGAGCCCTGCCGGGCATTCGTGCGCATGCGTGCGCGAGGGTGTGCATGCGTTAGCGTGTGGGTTGGTGGGCGTGTGGGTAATCTGTGCGATCTGTGTTTCGGTAGTTATGTTGTTTTTGTGTTGTGTTTGTGCTGTGCTGTACTGTGTTGTGTCGTGGCGCTGTGTTGTATTAAATGGTCGGGTTTTTATTTTTTTTGTTCGGTTTGGTTTTGGTCTGTTGTGGTTTCGTGTTATTTCGTTTGCTCCGGTTTCGGTTTTTCTTTTGTTCTATCTCGTCTGTGTCTAGCCCGAAGTCGGGTCTCTCTTTCAACCGTGTTTTTTTCTTTCTCCGCATCCGCTCGGTCTGCCGCTCGTTCCGGTCTTTTTTTTTTCTGGACGGGTTTCCAGGTGTTGCGAGGCGGTACTCTGTCGGACAAGGTGGCGGCCCTGACGCTGCAAGTGCAGGAGAGCCCCGTCCACCGGATGGCCGTTCTCGATGGGCTGCTGGACTTGGGGATGAAGAAAGAGAGGCGCACGGTGAGACTCGATGTTTTGTCTTGTGTTGTTTTTTTATCGATTTATACAGCCGGCCGAGGGATCAACATTCTGACCTGTTTTTGTGGCTGTTTTTTTGTACGTGTCTTACTTCGTTTTTCGCTTGCTTTTTCTGTTTTTTTTTCTGTGTGTTTCGCCTGTTTCTTTCTTGTTCGTTTTTTTGGTCTGCTTTCCCGCTGTTTTTGCGGCTAGCTTTGCTGAGGCGTATGTGCAGGTATGTGCGTAGACTTTTTTGCTGGCAATTACAACAGTAAATACATACGTACATACCGGTACTAGGTACCTTGTACGTATACTTCGTGTGATGCTTTTTTCCCCACGCAAGTTCAGCTAACTGAAGCTTTTTTTCATTTTTCGGCCGCTTGCCCGGCTCGATTGCATCAAAAGTACCAGCAGGTGCCGAATCAACAAGCAACCCATCTTGTCGGGGTGTCTGTAGTCTACGGTCAACGACAGACGACAGGAAAGGTTGTTTCAGTTTCCGCTTTTGGCTGCCACACGCAACTTGGTATGATCCGGTCTTGTTCCACGCAGCCAGTCAACCCTTTTCACCGAGATGATGATGATAATAATGACGTCACTGTTGTTACGTGCTTGTGTATTTGTATCGCCCGACTGCACTCCACGTCCTACTTTGCATTGTCCGCCGCATGCTACGTTACACCTGGTGTATCGTCTCGTAGGAAACCCGGCGATATACCGATGGCGACCCCCCTTATGGCCACATGCATCAAGATGCAATGAAACGTTGCCGTCGCCGTGCAGGGTACCCCCGTAACCCCCCCCCCCCCCTCCTCTTCCTCCTCCCCCCCCCCCCCCCCCGCCCCCCTCCAAGAAAGCCTGCCTCACAAGCGGTTCTTAGTAGCATGCAAATCGCCGAACAAACACCCCACGTTTCGCGTCGTGCTTGGTGCAACAAGCGACGCCTGCCTACGCCTACGTAGTGTCGATGAAAACCCGACGTGCTACGTACTCCGTTCCGGCATAGTAGAGATGCGAGGGTCTATGGGCATTATACCACTACGGACATGCGTGACGTAATTACCCCGCCCCCCCCCCCCCCCCCCCCCCCCCCCCCCCCCCGCCCCCCCTATTTTATATAGGATGGGTTGGCGTCGGTTGGCAACGACACTGTAAAACGTGCTGCTCACTACGTGAGCTAGACAACCAGGGTACCGTTTCTTTTTTTTTTTTTTTTTTGGCGGTCACCCACAGCTGGTTGTCGAGTTAGATCATTTGTGCGAGGTAAAGAACCTTTACTTCGCACAATTGGGAATGATCGTATCACGAAGTGCTCAAGGTAAGGCACCCAAGAGGCAGTTGCATAGTACCCCCATTGCTGTCTCTGGAAATGCCTTCACCGGATATTAAATCAACTCATTGAAGCTGTCGTCCATATGCAAGTCCGCCTCAAAAGCGGTTCTTAGTAGGATGCAGCTCACCCTTCATGCGACTCGCCAGACACCCCACGGCGCTTCGCGCTTGGTGCAAGCAATGTCTGCCTGGTCGGTGAAAACCCGGCATGCTCCGTCCCGGCATTGTAGGGATGCGAGGGTCTATGGTCATACGACTACGGCCATGCATGAGATCGAGTACATCTCTCCTATCGAGTTCCCCCCCCCCTCCGCCCTCTCCTCCCCCCCCGCCCTCCTCCTCCTCTCGATACCCTTCGTGCTGTTTAGGCGCGTGTTCACACCCCCCATCCCCTCCCCTGGCCTCCCCTCCTCACTGTCTCGCGTTTGCTTTCTTTCTGGCCTGAAACAAAACACGAAACGAACAGGCTCAGATGGCCCTAGAAGCTTTGAAGGATTTGTTCATCACGAACCTTCTCCCCGGAGAGCGGCGGCTTGTTCCTTTCGAAGCCCGACCGTTACAGCAGGTTTTGGCTGCGGTGGAGGCGTCTTCGCAGGGAGGGGCCAAAGGGGGAAACACCCCGGGGTCAGAGGCGGCGGGAAAGGCTTTGCTCCTGTGGTACTTTGAAGATCAGGTGAGGACGGGGTGATGATGGTGGTGGTGGTGGTGGTGATGATGATGATAATGATGATCATCATGACGAGGATTATTTTGATGGCACTAATGAAGATTATTATCATCATGATGATGACATTGATAACGATGCTGATCATGGCCATGATGGTGGTAGTGACGATGCTGCTGATGGTGATGTGGTGTTGCTGTTGGTCGCGACAAGGATGACGCGTAAACGGTGGTAGACGAGGATGACGCACACATGGGTCGGTCAGGGTCACACGCCGTCGCGCCGTTACCGTCGTGTCTTTTCCCTTCCGCAGATCCGGGAGAGGTTCTACCGCATGGTCGGCGCAATCGATGCCGGTTCGAGGGACAGCGTGGAGAACTTCAAGAGATTCTCTCTTGAAGCGGCCAAGGTGCGAGAAGACAAGAAGAGACCTTCCCCCCCCCCCCAACCGATTGCCTCTGGTGTCTTGTACCATGTTCTCACACCCCCTACCCACTACTGCTCGTAACAACACAGCGCCAACATCATCATGGTCCGAAGTGTGAGGAACGTTTGGTATTGGACATGAACATGCCAACCATCCTGACATTTGGCCAGCCAGGTACAGCAGGAGTAGTAGGGGGTGCCCCTATAAGGCGGTATCCCGAAATATAAAAGACGGTCAGAACCGCCCGGCGCTACTGGAAAAATGCGCTCACAACCTCGAAGCGATAAGGCGTCTTCCTCCTACTAGGCGGTCATGCTTTGCCCTGGCATATGAATACCACCGCCTTACCGGAGGGGGGGGGGCGGGGGGGGGGGGGTGTACTCGATAGGAGAGAGATGTACTCGATCTCATGCATGGCCGCAGTCGTATAAACGTAGACCCTCGCATCCCTACGATGCCGGGACGGAACGTGTCGGGTTTTCACACCGACCGGGCAGACATTGCTTGCACCAAGCGCGAAGCGAAACGTGAGGTGTCCGGCGAGTCGCGTGAAGGGTGAGCTGCATCCTACTAAGAACCGCTTGTGAGGCGGACTTGCAAATGGGGGTGGGCGGGCGGGCGGGGGGGGGAGGGGTGGAGGGGGCTATGGTGACAGTGTACATATGTATGTATAACGTAGCTGGTTTGTGGGTTTATGCTGTGCTTTTTCCCTGAAGGCGTGAAACGGCACACGACGTTTGTGTTGCTTGCTTTTTTTTCGCTCCTCGTTGTGTGTTTTGTTTCGTCGCTCCGTTGTTCCGGTTCTCCGCTTGTTGTGCTATCTATTCTCGTCGTTTTGGTGACTTGAGTCATGAAAAATCTGGCACGATTTCGTCGTGAAAACAAAATAAAGAAAACAGAAGAGAGCGGGGGGGGGGGA
Source organism: Nereocystis luetkeana (assembly GCA_031213475.1). NCBI lineage: Eukaryota > Phaeophyceae > Laminariales > Laminariaceae > Nereocystis > Nereocystis luetkeana. The sequence goes on from JARUPZ010000006.1 coordinate 9,376,392, forward strand.
AGGACGATTTTTCTCTTCTTGACACGAAGTATAGTTTTTCAACAAAAGGCAGAAGAAAATCAGGAAGGCTTTTACGGAAACACTCCTCTTTTGAGGGGAATAATCTCCGGGTCGTCAGGAATTAGAAAATAAATCACTCTTGGAGAACAGCGGCCATAAGCAGTGTACTTCGCAGTGAGTACATCAACCCTATTCCCATCTTGTTTTTTTCTTGTCCAAAATTATACCAGGTATTTAGTAGTCGCTCGATAAGATCGCGCTCTTCGTTTTTTTTTTTTGGTCGGTTCCTCGTCAACGTACGCGGGCCTTGCCGAAAAGGGGTGTCAGAAACATAAACCCGTATACAGCAGTAGTGTTGCAGTGTACAGAAAGCTCACCAACCTGAGGACATTTCCCGGGTGTTTCGTCCCCGCAAGGGGCGTGAGTGCAGTCTTACTACTGTCGTTGATTGACCCTTCTATTTACGGGGGGCCATAGTAAATAGGACCAAATATTGTTAGTAAAAGTAAGTAAATATATAGGCTTTTGTGTGTACCGTAGGTCCTATTTAATAAGGGTCCCCCGTGCTACTATTACGGGGGACCATAGTTAATAGGACCTATGGTGTACATAAAAACCTACATATGTTACCATTTTTACTAACAATATTTGGTCCTATTAACTATGGTCCCCCGTAATATTACGGGGGACCATACCAGGTAGTAAATAGGACCAAATATTGTTGGTAAAAGTAAGTAAATATATAGGCTTTTGTGTGTACCGTAGGTCCTATCAACTATGGTCCCCCGTAATAGGGCGAAGACTGCAGTCAGTCTCGTTTTGGGGGCTTAACTACTTAGAATTTGAGTGGTTTCCCCCCCTTCCGGGACTGCGCCCCTAAAAGGGCCATTGGTGCGCCGAAAGCGACGAGGGAGGGTAACTTGCCACACGCCGCTGCGGCGAGGAGCTGTAATGTACCAGTAAATAAAGTGTTGAAAGCGTTGATAGAAAGACTAAACGGCCCTTATGTTTCCGTCCACGAGTCCAGGATTACGGAGGAGGGGCATAATATATAGGACCTAATGTTGTTGGTAAAAATAGAGAAGTATATAGGTTTTTGTGTGTACCGTAGGTCCTATTTAATAAGGGTCCCCCGTGCTACTATTGCGGGGGACCATACCAGGTAGTAAATAGGACCAAATATTTTCGTAAATGTAGGGGAATATATAGGTTTTTGTGTGTACCGTAGGTCTTAGTTGATATGGTCCCCCAAAAAAATAGCAGTACTCGACGCTGTGCATGGTGAGAGGTACGTTGGTAGCGTCATACTGCTGTTTGGGCGAAGCATGGAAAAAGAAACGTTCCAAGCAACAAACGTGGAAGAAATAAGCCGTGCTTGCGTTTAGGGTCATCACCGCTGCTGCTGCTGCTGCTGCTGCGTACGATACGGGCGGCGCCAACCCCGACCCTGACTCGACTGGCTGATCAACCATTGCTTTGGGGGTATGTCCTGTTCGTCCCGTGCTCAGCAGCAGTGTTTTGGTTATCGTGACCCTTTTACAGGACCGCAGTCCCGTGTTGCGACGGACCGCTTAGAAAATTCGACTGGTTTCGTCCCCAAACGGGACAGCGGTCCTAAGAGAGTTCATCACCCAGTGGGGCTGCAGTCCCGTTGCGGAAACAAACGACTTCGAATTCGACTGTTTTTTTTGTCCCCAAGAACGGGACTGCGGTCCTGTAAGAGGGTTAGTAGAAGGTGGTTTCGAGTAAGCGGTGGGCTCTACCCTGTAATGGCCGGTCTCCTGTGTACATGTCTCGTGGTCATACTCCGAAACCAAAAAACTAGGGAACGAATGTTTCGAAGCCGGTTTTTTCCCGTCGGCGCTGGTGGGAAAGGGGAAAAAACGTCGAGCGATCGATCGGTGCGTCCACTAACTGAACTACTACAGAAAAATATTTCGTCGACTTCATTTTTTTTGTTTTTTTAGTACATTTTTTGTTGTTGTAATTATTGTTGTTGATTTTGTTGACTCTTGCTGATGTTGTTGTTGTTGTTGTTTTTCTAGAGTGTTGTTGTGGTTGTGTGCCCGCCCCCCCCCCTCCCTTGCTTTGAAGAAACTCGTCTTGTTGAAGGCTTGTCCCAGGGGGGGGGGGTGTTACCTTATCACCCGGGTGGTAACGGTACGAGGCATGTGTGTGTGTGTGTGTGTGTGTTTTTTTTGTTGCTTTTACGCGGCATGCATCTCTCACTCACCTCACGCCCTTGTTTTGCCCCCATCATCGTGTCGCCCCCATCCATGCCCAGGACCTCCTGGAGGCGAAGCCGGAGGGAGAGGGTCTCCTGCTAGCGCTGCTCGTCAACAAACTTGGCGACCCTGGCAAAAAGATCAGCTCCAAGGTATATATATATTATATATTAAATTATAATATCAATATATATATCGCGAAAATGTTAATTTTACTTTTCTGTTTTGACTACCGTGAAATAGAGCGGCGACTTTGCCCAGGATGTACCAGGTAGGATCGTTTTTCAGCTCTCGATTTTTCTAGGATTTTTCCAAGATCTTTACCGGGACGGGAAGAGATGCCAACACCGAGCGACTTGATCTATTGTTTTTCGGAATGATCTGGTCGAGAGCCTTCCCAAAAGTGTACGTACATGAGATGATGATCTTCGACTTTTACTAGTAGCCAGCACCCCGGGGCGTCGTCCGTGTCGAGAAGATGATCTCTGAAAAAAACGATTACACCCACCCCTGTAAGCGATCGAACGAAACCAACTGAAAAACGTATTTATTTATTTTTAGGTGTTTCTACCTAGAGGACGACGACGCTGCTCACGCACAATGGGTGCAAACAGGCGTGCGTGATACGAGTTCAATCAGAGTTTGGGTACACACCGGACGTATATACGTATATCGTCTCAAGCTTCCGAGAATGTGAGCATATAATTAACACTTCTCTCCCCCCCCCCCCCCCCCCGCCGCCCCCCGCCGCCCCCCGATACATGCTTTCTCAGGTGATCCATCTGCTACAGCTGTTGCTGGCAAGGCACCCCGCCATGAAGGCGGTAGTGGTACGCGAAGTGCAGCAGTACCTGCACAGGCCCGGCCTCCAGCCTAAGGCTACCTACGCTGGCGTCATCTTCCTCAACCAGGTGACTATGGTGCCGGT